>JBBBDQ010029769.1:11040000-11597500 GCA_037127315.1 Ascarosepion bandense | reverse complement strand
TCAGTCTTTTCATTATCTATCTATCTATCTATCTATCTATCTATCTATCTATCTATCTCAGTCTTTTCATTATCTATCTATCTATCTATCTATCTATCTATCTATCTCAGTCTTTTCATTATCTATCTATCTATCTATCTATCTATCTATCTATCTCAGTCTTTTCATTATCTATCTATCTATCTATCTATCTATCTATCTATCTATCTATCTATCTATCTATCTCAGTCTTTTCATTATCTATCTATCTATCCATCTATCTATCTATCTATCTATCTCAGTCTTTTCATTATCTATCTATCTATCTATCTATCTATCTATCTATCTATCTATCTCAGTCTTTTCATTATCTATCTATCTATCTATCTATCTATCTATCTATCTATCTCAGTCTTTTCATTATCTATCTATCTATCTATCTATCTATCTATCTATCTATCTCAGACTTTTCATTATCTATCTATCTATCCATTTATCTATCTATCTATCTATCTATTTCAGTCTTTTCATTATCTATCTATCTATCTATCTATCTATCTCAGTCTTTTCATTATCTATCTATCTATCTATCTATCTATCTATCTCAGTCTTTTCATTATCTATCTATCTATCTATCTATCTATCTATCTATCTCAGTCTTTTCATTATCTATCTATCTATCTATCTATCTATCTCAGTCTTTTCATTATCTATCTATCTATCTATCTATCTATCTCAGTCTTTTCATTATCTATCTATCTATCTATCTATCTATCTATGTATCTCAGTCTTTTCATTATCTATCTATCTATCTATCTATCTATCTATCTATCTATCTATCTATCTCAGTCTTTTCATTATCTATCTATCTATCTATCTCAGTCTTTTCATTATCTATCTATCTATCTATCTATCTATCTATCTATCTATCTATTTTTCATTATCTATCTATCTATCTATCTATCTATCTATCTATCTATCTATCTCAGTCTTTTCATTATCTATCTATCTATCTATCTCAGTCTTTTTTCATTATCTATCTATCTATCTATCTATCTATCTATCTCAGTCTTTTCATTATCTATCTATCTATCTATCTATCTATCTATCTATCTATCTCAGTCTTTTCATTATCTATCTATCTATCTATCTATCTATCTATCTATCTATCTATCTATCTCAGTCTTTTCTATCTATCTATCTATCTATTCTTGCTTCATCAGCAATGATCAAAAACAAATATTTATTAATTCAAATATGGTACAAAAATCAACATCCCTGAAGTACCCCAAAAACATATCCATACGCAGGAAGTTAAAAAAATAGAGGAGAGAAGGATTCAGAAAGAAAAAAAAATTATTCAAAATTTGTCTTCTAGACATAAAAAAGCAAAAGATACAGATTCATGACTTGATATTAGAAAAAGACATAAGTCTTAAATCTATCTATCTATCTATCTATCTATCTATCTAGCTCAGTCTTCATTATCTATCTATCTAGCTCAGTCTTCATTATCTATCTATCTAGCTCAGTCTTCATTATCTATCTAGCTCAGTCTTCATTATCTATCTATCTAGCTCAGTCTTCATTATCTATCTATCTAGCTCAGTCTTCATTATCTATCTATCTAGCTCAGTCTTCATTATCTATCTATCTAGCTCAGTCTTCATTATCTATCTATCTAGCTCAGTCTTCATTATCTATCTATCTAGCTCAGTCTTCATTATCTATCTATCTAGCTCAGTCTTCATTATCTATCTATCTAGCTCAGTCTTCATTATCTATCTATCTAGCTCAGTCTTCATTATCTATCTATCTAGCTCAGTCTTCATTATCTATCTATCTAGCTCAGTCTTCATTATCTATCTATCTAGCTCAGTCTTCATTATCTATCTATCTAGCTCAGTCTTCATTATCTATCTATCTAGCTCAGTCTTCATTATCTATCTATCTAGCTCAGTCTTCATTATCTATCTATCTAGCTCAGTCTTCATTATCTATCTATCTAGCTCAGTCTTCATTATCTATCTATCTAGCTCAGTCTTCATTATCTATCTATCTAGCTCAGTCTTCATTATCTATCTATCTAGCTCAGTCTTCATTATCTATCTATCTAGCTCAGTCTTCATTATCTATCTATTTATCTATCTATCTCGTCATTATCTATCTATCTATCTATCTCGTCATTATCTATCTATCTCTTCATTATCTATCTATCTATCTCTTCATTATCTATCTATCTATCTATCTCTTCATTATCTATCTATCTATCTATCTCTTCATTATCTATCTATCTATCTATCTATCTATCTCAGTCTTTTCATTATCTATCTATCTATCTATCTATCTATCTATCTATCTCAGTCTTTTCATTATCTATCTATCTATCTAGCTATCTAGCTATCTATCTCAGTCTTTTCATTATCTATCTATCTATCTATCTATCTATCTATCTATCTATCTCAGTCTTTTCATTATCTATCTATCTATCTATCTATCTATCTATCAATCTCAGTCTTTTCATTATCTATCTATCTATTTATCTATCAATCTCAGTCTTTTCATTATCTATCTATCTATCTATATATATATATATATATATATATATATATATATATATTCTTCACTACTCTATGACAAACAATTGGAAAACATAAAATAATAAAGCACTGTCAAAGAGTAAACATATGGCAAGAGTTTTCATAACTGGAAGTAAAGTTTAATAAGCTGGTAGTAAATAGAATAAACTGAGCCAACACTGTCTCACTGTTTTCTTTCTTTTCATGAATCTTACAGGAGGGAAATACACACACACACACACACACACACACACACACACACACAACAGTCTTTATTATAATAAAGAGGATTAAGCAGTACCTAAATTGAAGCAGAAGGAGAAGGATTTTAAAGTTGTAATTTTAGGACACACCTATGTTACTTTTTATTGACTTTTTATCCACTGGTCTCTGTGTTCTTAAAGTCTTGTGGACCGTGTATAAAAGCATTGCCACATTCCCAGTTGAAACATCATGAACATGGCAACAAAATAAGGACAGCAGCTTGAACAATGTAAACAGTGTAAATATATATTGTATTCTTCTTTATTGTCAGATGTTCTGGTTGCCTGAAGATCACAGCATCTTGTAAGTTAATTAACAATTGCTGGAAAGCGTAATTACATAGTTTTGGTAAACTAGGCAAAAAGCACTGTTTATTACTGTACAGGTAGAAATCCATCCTTTGGACTTTTTTCTTCATTTCTGTTTCTTTATTCACCTGCTTGCTTATACTTTTTTCTGGGCTTATTTAGTGTTAGTGCTTTTTTATTAACTTTCCTTTTGGTCACCTGCCAGACTTCCTGTCGGTCATACCAACAACTGTGGACTGTTGTGATATATATGTATATATATATATATATATATATATATATATATCTCAGATTAAATAAATTGCAAACATTGTGTCTGCCTATTTTTAATAAAACCTGTTCATACTCATGGATTATCTATTGCATATTATAATTGAAAGATGACAGAAAGGAGCTGTAACATTCTATATGGCCAACCTATAAAATAATATATTTAGCATCACTACAAAACCCTCCATCTACGTATGGTATGTGGATGATATTCTTACATTAGTTAAAAATATAGAAGAAATAATAAAACTCAAAAAAAACTTTCAAAAGAACTCTGTCCAAGTTTACATACAAACCTAACAAAGATAACAAAATCCCTTTCCTTGACATTTTAATAGACACAAACATTTACTACCTCCCCATATAAAGATCAACTAGCAAAAACTCTTGCACTCTCAACTATAAGAGTAAATGCTTTAACTACTACAAAATAGCACTTATACACAACTTAATTAACTGAGCACAAATCAACTCATTCACAAAAAAGATATTTTACTCTGAGCTAAAAAATATTAAGCAGACTCTCATTAATAATGACTTCCCAAACCACATTGTAGATGAAGAAATAAGACAATATTTCAAAAACCTCAATACACATCAAACAAAATATGGTACTTCCACAAAAGACACTAAACATATCAAATTCTTCTAATCAGCTATGAATACTGTAGTAATGTTCTAAAATGTTTGTAAAAAGAACAGTTTTTTCATGCTTCAACATGTGCATGACCATGACATAACAACATGTAAAAAATTTCATTTTGGATAATTTTCACGTTCTAATGAACA
This sequence comes from Ascarosepion bandense, assembly GCA_037127315.1. Lineage (NCBI taxonomy): Eukaryota > Metazoa > Mollusca > Cephalopoda > Sepiida > Sepiidae > Ascarosepion > Ascarosepion bandense. Next base: position 11,593,311 of record JBBBDQ010029769.1, on the reverse strand, counting down.
CTATGCAATTTGTCAACCGTTATATTTGAAGCAGAATAAAAAAAATTTACAGGAATTTTTAGCAACACTGTTTTGTGGCTATTTTTGTTGCCATAACTCATACCCGTGAAGATGATCTTGGAAAGAGATTGAAACTACTTGGGTACCTTGAGAACTGAATGATAATAACATCTGTCAATGTTACAGCTCATTTCTGACATCTTTCAATTATAATACGCAAAAGATTATCCGTGAATATGAATGAATTTTATAAAAAATAGGCACACACAATGTTTGTAATTTGTTTAATCTGACATGTTTAAAAGAAAATTTGCTGTCTAAATACACAAATATATATATATATATATATATATATATATATAAGTTAATTATCATACAGGATACACGCTTGGGCGATCATGTCTCTTTCTATGCATGACTGACTCGGCAGAAGATTTTCCCACACTTTGTTGCCATTACTATCTATGGTAGACTGATTGTCACCCACTTATATATATATATATATATATATATATGGGCAGGATCTTTTCTTTAAGCATGTTTTGTTAAAAATAACTGACAAAGAAGATTTTATTAATCTTTTATTTTATTTTTCCAGTATTTTAACATGTTTTCTTTTTGCTGGAGATAAGAAATGTAAAAATGTTCTGTAATTATTTTTTCTAGCACTTTCAGCCATTTCTCTGGTCATTCCCAAGGGTGTTTTGTTTCTAGTGTTGTTATTATATCTACTTGTTTGGACTGTAATGTAATTTATTTGTTTTTGAAAAGGAATGTGCATATATATATATATATCAATTGGAGTAGATAGATCTATATCGCCTGGTTCACACTCCACCCACGTCTATTGAACAGGTTAAGAGGCTCATCCCTTGTTCCCTGTTTAGGATGTGGTTTCCAGTTTTCTCTTTTCTAATCTTTTCACTCTTACGTAGCCCCCTGCACATCAGTGGCATTACTGCCTTGCTCGGGGTGATACGATTAAAAAAAAATGATAAGATAAGACAACAGCATCAAAGACAGAAGTGTGTATAAGAAAAATACAGTTTTACTGACATGATGTTAGCAAAAGGAAAATTTTGTTTAAGAGTTTTCTATTTTGTCTTTTCATCTCCATTTTTGTTTCAGATAATTTTATACATCCTACAGACAGACATAACTAAACTTTTCTTCATTAATAATCTGAGAAACTGTTCTTTGCCTTCCTCTGCATAGCTGATTTTCACCTCCAGGGAAGTGGCTCATTATGCCTTTTTGGGTTAACGTTCTCAGCTGACATGAAGTGGAAGGACTATACTGAATCCATTATAAGGTCAGTTATAAGGACTATACTGAATCCATTATAAGGTCAGTTATAAGGACTATACTGAATCCATTATAAGGTCAGTTATAAGGACTATACTGAATCCATTATAAGGTCAGTTATAAGGACTATACTGAATCCATTATAAGGTCAGTTATAAGGACTATACTGAATCCATTATAAGGTCAGTTATAAGGACTATACTGAATCCATTATAAGGTCAGCTGCTAAGAAAGTTTGTCCACCGTTTTGTGAAAGATAGTTTATGAAGAAAAAGAAACATCTTACATATCTATAAGTTTACCATTCGCTCATGCTAAAAATATTGCTGCCACATATGGTCTGGTGCTCTTGCTATTTACCTTGAGCCTCTTGATAAGATCCAAAGAAAAATTGGCAATATTATTGGTCCTGATCTGATTGATCAGCTTCAGTTACTTACTACTGCTATAAAGTTGGCTCTCTGTGCTTTTTTTATGAATACCTTCATAGTAATTGTTCATATTGAGTTTTTTGTTATGGACTTTTTCAATCTTGGGGGAAAAACATCAGAAAAAACCAGAACCTATACTGACAGCAAATCACCTGTATATGGGCAGGAAATGAGTTCAGTAGATATACATGAATTGAAAGTGGGGCATAAGACAAGGATGTGTCTTCTCACCAGATTGATTCAACCTATACAGTGAGGCAATTCTGAGAGAACTAGAATTCCTTCCAGGTTCTTTATTGGTGGCCACAATTTTAACAATATAAGATATGCAGATAACACGGAGCTGATAGCTAACATGGAAAGAAAACTACAACACCTCTTAAAAAATGTAGCAAAGGAAAGTGAGAAGAAAGGACTAAATATAAACTACAAGAAAACTGAATGCATGGTCATCAGCAAAAAGAAGAGTGCAAAATGCCTATTACAGGTCGGAGATATTAAAATCAAGCCAGTACAGAAATACCTGGAAAGTGTTCTAACAGAAGACAGAAAGTTTCATTGAAAATAGTAATGAACTGTTACATAATATCTGTCCTCTTATATGACCATGAATGCCGGACAATCTCCTCAAACATGTAGGAGAGACTTGAAGTAACAGAGATGTGGTTTTACAAAAGGATACTGAGGCTTCCATGGACCAAAAATGTGAGCAATGTAGAGGTTTTGGAAAAAATGGAGACAAAAAAAAAATTTATACTTAACATCAGGAAGAGACAACTGAAGTTTCTGGAAAATGTAATGAAGAAGGAGGGCTTGAAGAATTTAATACTCACAGGGCAGATAGAAGGAAAAGGATATATGTGAAAACAGTGTGTGACATACATGATGGGCTTAAGCGAATAGATGGCAGAGCAGGGTTTGGGAGAAATAACAAGACAAATTTTATTAAGAGCTACAAGGGTCAGGAAGATGTAGAGAGCCATGATTGCCAACACCTGAATGTACATAAAAGAAAGAAAGAAGATTAGGCTGGCATCTAGATCTCAACAATTTACAGTTGAGTTGGCTAGGTGTTACCATGAATTCTATGGTAACAGTTTATTTTCTTGCACTTCTCACTTGTAGAACTCCTTTCCACACTTCCCGGTTGTGAAATTCCCTTTCATATACTTGCTTCCCTAATAGCTACAATCTCCAAACCTTTAAATGCAACGTCAATTGCCATCTTCAATCTCCTTGATTCCCATCTTTCTCTTATCCTTTCTTTGAAATTCCCTCTACCTTGTTTTTTTCTTTACCTTTTCTATACTTGCTTCCCTGATAGCTACAATCTCCAAAAGTTTAAATGCAACGTCAATTGCCATCTTCTATCTCCTTGATTCCCATCTTTCTCTTATCCTTTCTTTGAAATTCCCTCTACCTTGTTTTTTCTTTACGTTTTCTATACTTGTTTCCCTGATAGCTACAATCTCCCAAAGTTTAAATGCAACGTCAATTGGCATCTTCAATTTCCTTGATTCTCATCTTTCTCATATCCTTTCTTTGAAATTCCCTGTACCTTGTTTTTTTCTTTACCTTTTCTATACTTGCTTCTCTGATAGCTACAATCTCCCAAAGTTTAAATGCAACGTCAATTGGCATCTTCAATTTCCTTGATTCACATCTTTCTCATATCCTTTCTTTGAAATTCCCTGTACCTTGTTTTTTTCTTTACCTTTTCTATACTTGCTTCCCTGATAGCTACATTCTCCCAAAGTTTAAATGCAACGTCAATTGGCATCTTCAATTTCCTTGATTCCCATCTTTCTCATATCCTTTCTTTGAAATTCCCTCTACCTTGTTTTTTTCTTTAACTTTTCTATACTTGCTTCCCTGATAGCTACAATCTCCAAAAGTTTAAATGCCACGTCAATTGGCATCTTCAATTTCCTTGATTCTCATCTTTCTCATATCCTTTCTTTGAAATTCCCTCTACCTTGTTTTTTTCTTTACCTTTTCTATACTTGCTTCCCTGATAGCTACAATCTCCAAAAGTTTAAATGCAACGTCAATTGGCATCTTCAATTTCCTTGATTCTCATCTTTCTCATATCCTTTCTTTGAAATTCCCTGTACCTTGTTTTTTTCTTTACCTTTTCTATACTTGCTTCCCTGATAGCTACAATCTCCAAAAGTTTAAATGCCACATCAATTGCCATCTTCTATCTCCTTGATTCCCATCTTTCTCTTATCCTTTCTTTGAAATTCCCTGAACGTTGTTTTTTTATTTACCTTTTCTATACTTGCTTCCCTGATAGCTACATTCTCCCAAAGTTTAAATGCAACGTCAATTGCCATCTTCTATCTCCTTGATTACCATCTTTCTCTTATCCTTTCTTTGAAATTCCCTCTACCTTGTTTTTTTTTCTTTACCTTTTCTATACTTGCTTCCCTGATAGCTACAATCTCCAAAAGTTTAAATGCAACATCAATTGCCATCTTCTATCTCCTTGATTCCCATCTTTCTCTTATCCTTTCTTTGAAATTCCCTCTACCTTGTTTTTTTTTCTTTACCTTTTCTATACTTGCTTCCCTAATAGCTACAATCTCCAAAAGTTTAAATGCAACATCAATTGCCATCTTCTATCTCCTTGATTCCCATCTTTCTCTTATCCTTTCTTTGAAATTCCCTCTACCTTGTTTTTTTTTCTTTATCTTTTCTATACTTGCTTCCCTGATCGCTACAATCTCCAAAAGTTTAAATGCAACGTCAATTGCCATCTTCTATCTCCTTGATTCCCATCTTTCTCTTATCCTTTCTTTGAAATTCCCTCTACCTTGTTTTTTTCTTTACCTTTTCTATACTTGCTTCCCTGATAGCTACAATCTCCAAAAGTTTAAATGCAACGTCAATTGCCATCTTCTATCTCCTTGATTCCCATCTTTCTCTTATCCTTTCTTTGAAATTCTCTCTACCTTGTTTTTTTTTCTTTACCTTTTCTATACTTGCTTCCCTAATAGCTACAATCTCCAAAAGTTTAAATGCAACATCAATTGCCATCTTCTATTTCCTTGATTCCCATCTTTCTCTTATCCTTTCTTTGAAATTCCCTCTACCTTGTTTTTTTTTCTTTACCTTTTCTATACTTGCTTCCCTGATAGCTACAATCTCCAAAAGTTTAAATGCAACTTCAATTGCCATCTTCTATTTCCTTGATTCCCATCTTTCTCATATCCTTTCTTTGAAATTCCCTCTACCTTGTTTTTTTTTCTTTACCTTTTATATACTTGCTCCCCTGATAGCTATAATCTCCAAAAGTTTGAATGCAACATCAATTGCCATCTTCTATCTCCTTGATTCCCATCTTTCTCTTATCCTTTCTTTGAAATTCCCTCTACCTTGTTTTTTTTTCTTTACCTTTTCTATACTTGCTTCCCTGATAGCTACAATCTCCAAAAGTTTAAATGCCACGTCAATTGCCATCTTCTATCTCCTTGATTCCCATCTTTCTCTTATCCTTTCTTTGAAATTCCCTCTACCTTGTTTTTTTTTCTTTACCTTTTATATACTTGCTCCCCTGATAGCTATAATCTCCAAAAGTTTAAATGCAACGTCAATTTCCATCTTCTATCTCCTTGATTCCCATTTTTCTCTTATCCTTTCTTTGAAATTCCCTCTACCTTGTTTTTTTCTTTACCTTTTCTATACTTGCTTCCCTAATAGCTACAATCTCCAAAAGTTTAAATGCAACATCAATTGCCATCTTCTATCTCCTTGATTCCCATCTTTCTCTTATCCTTTCTTTGAAATTCCCTGAACGTTGTTTTTTTATTTACCTTTTCTATACTTGCTTCCCTGATAGCTACATTCTCCCAAAGTTTAAATGCAACGTCAATTGCCATCTTCTATCTCCTTGATTACCATCTTTCTCTTATCCTTTCTTTGAAATTCCCTCTACCTTGTTTTTTTTTCTTTACCTTTTCTATACTTGCTTCCCTGATAGCTACAATCTCCAAAAGTTTAAATGCAACATCAATTGCCATCTTCTATCTCCTTGATTCCCATCTTTCTCTTATCCTTTCTTTGAAATTCCCTCTACCTTGTTTTTTTTTCTTTACCTTTTCTATACTTGCTTCCCTAATAGCTACAATCTCCAAAAGTTTAAATGCAACATCAATTGCCATCTTCTATCTCCTTGATTCCCATCTTTCTCTTATCCTTTCTTTGAAATTCCCTCTACCTTGTTTTTTTTTCTTTATCTTTTCTATACTTGCTTCCCTGATCGCTACAATCTCCAAAAGTTTAAATGCAACGTCAATTGCCATCTTCTATCTCCTTGATTCCCATCTTTCTCTTATCCTTTCTTTGAAATTCCCTCTACCTTGTTTTTTTTTCTTTACCTTTTCTATACTTGCTTCCCTGATAGCTACAATCTCCAAAAGTTTAAATGCAACGTCAATTGCCATCTTCTATCTCCTTGATTCCCATCTTTCTCTTATCCTTTCTTTGAAATTCTCTCTACCTTGTTTTTTTTTCTTTACCTTTTCTATACTTGCTTCCCTAATAGCTACAATCTCCAAAAGTTTAAATGCAACATCAATTGCCATCTTCTATTTCCTTGATTCCCATCTTTCTCTTATCCTTTCTTTGAAATTCCCTCTACCTTGTTTTTTTTTCTTTACCTTTTCTATACTTGCTTCCCTGATAGCTACAATCTCCAAAAGTTTAAATGCAACTTCAATTGCCATCTTCTATTTCCTTGATTCCCATCTTTCTCATATCCTTTCTTTGAAATTCCCTCTACCTTGTTTTTTTTTCTTTACCTTTTATATACTTGCTCCCCTGATAGCTATAATCTCCAAAAGTTTGAATGCAACATCAATTGCCATCTTCTATCTCCTTGATTCCCATCTTTCTCTTATCCTTTCTTTGAAATTCCCTCTACCTTGTTTTTTTTTCTTTACCTTTTCTATACTTGCTTCCCTGATAGCTACAATCTCCAAAAGTTTAAATGCCACGTCAATTGCCATCTTCTATCTCCTTGATTCCCATCTTTCTCTTATCCTTTCTTTGAAATTCCCTCTACCTTGTTTTTTTTTCTTTACCTTTTATATACTTGCTCCCCTGATAGCTATAATCTCCAAAAGTTTAAATGCAACGTCAATTTCCATCTTCTATCTCCTTGATTCCCATTTTTCTCTTATCCTTTCTTTGAAATTCCCTCTACCTTGTTTTTTTTCTTTACCTTTTCTATACTTGCTTCCCTAATAGCTACAATCTCCAAAAGTTTAAATGCAACATCAATTGCCATCTTCTATCTCCTTGATTCCCATCTTTCTCTTATCCTTTCTTTGAAATTCTCTGTTCCTTGTTTTTTTTCTTTACCTTTTCTATACTTGCTTCCCTGATAGCTCCAATCACCAAAAGTTTAAATGCAACGTCAATTGCCATCTTCTATCTCCTTGATTCCCATCTTTCTCTTATCCTTTCTTTGAAATTCCCTCTACCTTGTTTTTTTTTCTTTACCGTTTCTATACTTGCTTCCCTGATAGCTACAATCTCCAAAAGTTTAAATGCAACGTCAATTGCCATCTTCTCTCTCCTTGATTCCCATCTTTCTCTTATCTTTTCTTTGAAATTCCCTGTACCTTGTTTTTTTTCTTTACCTTTTCTATACTTGCTTCCCTGAAAGCTACAATCTATAAGAATTTAAATGCAAAGTCAATTGCCATCGCTTATCTTTTTGACTCACATCCTTTCCCCGACAACCCATGTATCTTGTTCTTCTGCCTTTCCACTCTACTCTCATGCAGCTCTCTTCACACCTGTATTCTCATCCTTTTCTTACTCATTCTCCAACTCCCCTGTAATTTGTTTCTTTTTCTCATCACTCACCTCTTCTGTAACCCCCTGCACACCAGTGGCAGTTCTGCCTTGCTTGGTGTGAAATAATTAAAAAAAAAAATGTGTTTACTACTAATAGTAAAACAATTCAAATACATCTATAGAAATACATAAAACTCATAAGAAGAACTAGATAACTGAAAAGATAACATAATCCTTAATCCTCAATAAGTCAATAAATGTTCAATGGACATATACAATTGACTGACTCTAGAGTTTTGTGATAAATCACTTGTTCAGGTCAGATGTTCACTTTATTGAAAATCTAACTCTGACAATCAAATCATTTGACACTAAACTCTGGAGATAAGACCATCAAACATTTGATATATTGAACATAAATACTACTTTAAATGTTATTATAGTCGTTGCTTTGTATTTGAAATAGACACCTCATTTTTATTTATAAAACAGAGTATTACACCATGTAACATGTGGCATTAGTAATTCTGGTCAGTATCACTGTGTAAGTATAAGAAAGGTTTTGTTGTCTCTTTGTAGTGTTATTTGTGACTAGCAGTATAGCCTGGCGTTGCTTGAGTGTAATGAAAGCTTTAAAACTAATCCATGGTCCTGGAGTTCAGACTCTTTGGACGTTGGCACGAAAGAATAAAAAAAGCAATAGTTGTTTCTAGTTAAAGCGAAACCGTAGACTGAAAGAAAAATGAATGGATATAAGTCAAATTTTGATTTCCTGGTATCGATTTATATATATATTATCAGTTTTCTGCAATATTGTAAGAACTACAACCTTGAAACTTTTGAATATCATTTCTTATGTCTTTGTCTATGAGTGTATCAAATTTGATTACAATTGGACCACTCCTTCTATAACCCAATTTTTTTTATTATCGATGTTCGATATTTATCGGGGGTACCTCGACACAAAACCTAGCTAAGAACACTTGCAGGCGCTTATAGTACAACTGTGTAAATTTTCAAGAAAATCGGTTCAGCCATTTCGGAGTCTATAGGTAATGGATACACAAACACACACATACACAGACAAAGTTTCATTTAAAAATAAGTTTAGATTATCAATAAATTTCTAAAATCTTGCAGACATTTAAGCTCAGTATGAATTTCACGTAAAGAAATTTTTTTTTGCTTGATTATCTCGTAAGAGGCCTCATTAAAATTTTTTCCAGCTGTATGATACTATATATTTCAATTTCTATAATTAAAAATTAGTCTTTAGCTTCCTTTGCCTACTTAGTAAGCAGTCACAATATAAACTGATCAGAATGAGTGGCAGAGCTTCAAAAATTTAAACAGAATTGTAAGGCATAAAAACTTGTTATAAAAAACAAATCAACTTGCACATTGCTAAGAGAAGTCATCAGTGAAGAAATATTTAAAACATATATGTTCTATATTAGATGTAATATTTATTTAAAAAAACATGTATTATGCGATACAATATATATTTAAGATATATTATGTTATATAATATATATTTATTAAAAAAACTATAACAGAAAATATTTATTTTCACCAAGGAGTTGAAATAACTTTGTGTGAGTCTATACTTCTGAAATGAGGTAGCATTTATGTTATTTACATTGTTTGGACTATTGTCCTCATCTTTATTGCCATTATTACAATGTTTTGGCCATTGTATACTCTGGCCTTTTTCAAGTGTTAGGAATTTTGAACAATTATTTGTAGTTAGTGAAAAAAAATAACTTACAGAGTTAAATTAAAGGGTGATAACTACATGGCTACCAGAAGTGGCATTGCACATGGAATGAGAATGATATACCCCAGTGATCATAATAAAGGGTTCTGAGCACCTGAAGAAGGCCTTAACGTACAATGGCCAAAACATAATAATAGTTATAAAGATGAGGACAATTGTCCAAACAATGTAAATAGTGTAACTTTTGTGTGTGTGTGTTTTTTTTTAATGTTTTTGACTGAATTTTTCTTAAGCAAAGTCAGTGTGAACAAGCAAGACAGTCTCAGGAATTTGTACATCAACGTCTATGTGCAGATTGATGGGTAATCATAGCTCTCCTCAACTTTCTATCTGTTGTAGCTCTAAGCAACATTTTGCTCAACAAAACCCCCTTCTGCTGTCCATGCACATAAACCTATTGGGTAAGTTAATTGCTCTTCGGTTTTGTCCGTTTTTCCCTTAAAAAAAATTCTGTGAGTATTTCAATTGGCAAGACATCTGTCTTCATAATTTGTCTCAGGGATTTCTGAGTGTAAGTATGAGTTCTTTAAGTCCCCATTTTCTTTAAAATTTCCTTGCTGCTTGTATGTCCAGTCTATGATATCGTCAGAATTTGTCTTGTTGAACCACATCTCAGTTGATTCAAATTCTGCTATCATCTGTCAAGAAATTGTCCAGAATTCACTGTCATTTAGAAGGATAGACATGCTGTAACAGTCCAGAACTCTCACTTTCTTTTTCTAGTAAAATTTTATTATTTCTTAATACTTTGCATAGTTTCTGGAAAGCACCTTTCATTATTCTAATGAGTTTTCAGATTTCTGTGTTACATTTTCCTTTATCTGTCACAACTAACAACCATATTTGATGGCAAACTTTTTGTTTACAGAAAATATCTTTTAAAATTCTTTTGCATCTTATATACCATATGTATGTTTAAAATTCACAATCTTCTTCTTCTATGTGCCCTGTCCTTTCAGGACGTAGGCGATCATGGTTCTCCACGTCTCCCTATCCCTTGTGGCTCCTAGTGTGTTTGTTCCCGTTACTCCTGTCAACCCCCGTTCCATCAACCACCTGATCAGGCCCTGCAAATATGTTATCTGCTGTCTTCCTCTGTCTCTCTTTCCTTCTATCTGGCCAGTCAGTATCAGGTTCTCCAGGCTCTCCTTCCTCATTACGTGTCCCAGGAACTTCAGTTGTCTCTTTCTGATGCTTAGTATGGACTGAGCATGCAAAATTCACAATAGTCGGCTGAAATTAGCTATCTGGCAACTACTATTAGCTTAGATTTTAGAGTACCATTCAAATACCTATTGTCATTATTTAAAAGGCTAATATGCAGATTAAAAGTATTATCATTGATAATATTCGTATTGATTTCATCATGTTCAATATTAGTACTTTGTTTCATTAAAATTATATGTAATAAAGTCATATTTGTAAAATATATATATATTATATATTTTGTAAAATATATATATCAGATACTTTGTTTTCTTACCTTTGGATATATTAAAGTTTTTATAGGCTTGTGTTCTTTTTTTCCTATTATTTTTTGTTTAATTGTAATCATGGCTTGATTAATCAAAATCATAGCTCATAAATATAGCCTAGGTTGTACCATTTACTAATAATTTTACTATTTTTACTAATTACTCATTTTTTCTTGATTTGCTCTGCTGAAATTGGGGTGCATCTTATACACATGTGTGATTTTATACCATCAAATATTTTTTTTTTTAATCATTTCATCCCTAGCAAGGTGAAAAAGCCACTAAGATGCAGAGACGTAACTGAGAGTGAAAGAAACTGAGAAAGTGTTATTAAGAAGAAAAGACAATAAAAGAACAGAGCTGAAGAAGACAGAAGATGATGACTGATGTTTCATTTAAATCAATAAAAAATTATCCAAATGTTGGAGAATTTATTTTCAACTGAATTTCAACTGAAATTAAAGCCAACATACGACGTTTAGAAAGGCTCATGATTAAACATAATAGACATTCATTGTCTCTTATATTTAACAGCATATGTTTAGATACTCATATATGTATATATTTTAGTCTAAAATGTAGTATTCCTAAGAATTCCAGGTTGTAGTGAATAAAATCGTTTCTCTATGACACTAATAACATTAACATTCCTGATAATGACTAGAGATGATTGAAAGGTTATAAACAAAAATATCAACTTTAGAACCCTTCTTCATGAGTTTTTCCAGATGATCCTGGGTATGAGAATACACTCCATCTGGCAACAAGACCACTGATTGGGAGATTGGAGGTTTTGAGGCATGTGAAGCCACCTCTTAGTTGCTGTTGTCCCCAGGTCTATCCTGACCCAGGGTGGTAGCACCTTAAAGAGTCCCAGCTATGGGCAAATAGTGTAAGAGGTGTTCTAAGTATTCCATTAAACTGCTTAGGCTTAGGTAAGAGTCTTTAGTTTTAGATAGCAACTTGTCTACGTGAAGGAAACCTCTTAAACAAAATTCTCTACCCCTACTCTGTGTAGAAAAGGATAGGTTGAACTTGGTAGGTAATCTTCCTAGAGATGGTTACTCAATAAAAACACAGAGTTTCCAGTCTCCTAAGCTAGTTGGTGTTAGTAGGGACATCCAGCAGTAAATGATGGTTCAATTATATATGATAGGTAGACCATGTAAAACATATCAAAGATGATTTAAGGAAGTTGAGATTAAAGCCAGGCCTTACACAAAATCTGGCAGCTTGGAAAAGAGCCATCAAGAAAACTCTGCCCAACCCATGCTAGCACGGAAACAAATGTTAAACAACAATGACGACAATGATGATGATGTGGTGACAACTTCTATGCAAACTAGAAAAAATGTAATAGAAATTAAACAGACAAACCTTGCTGGTTGAGTTGAAAAAAATTATTTTGTTGAATTTATACAAAGTCAAGAAGTTACGTTTACAATTTTCTCAATTGATTTTTGTTGTTAATTTGTTGTAAATTATTTGATATTTGTTTTTTTTTTGCAAAAAAAAAAAAATTGATCAAAATTTTAAAAGTAGAAAATAGAAATTTTATGAAAATGTAACCGCAAGTAAAAAATTCAATTTGACTGATATAAGTTAGAAAATGTTATTTGATTAATCAAACTTAATTAACCAAATGAAAGTTTTTCTGTGTACTGTGTCCTCAACTTATTAACCATCATATACTAATTAATTATGAGTAATATTAAAATTGAAAGGAATAATTTCCTTTTTATATTTTTCAATTTAATAATTTTTTTTTTCGAAAACATTGTATTTCTGGAGAATAAACATTTTTAAGGAAAACAGTCTTTAAATGTTATGTCAATCATTATCTACTGTCTTCTTGATTTCACTATTTTTATTGTTCTTGCTTCTTAATAATTTTTCTTTTTTTCTTATTCTTTCAAACTCAGTAAGTCCTTGCATCTGTGTGGTTTTGCTGCCTTACTTGGGGTCAAATAATTAGAAAATAATTCAAAATATTAATAAATAGAGCATTAATAGTAAACAGGGTATTAGTCATTTTATTATCTAACAGTTTTTCAAATTTCTGAGTTAGGAAAGTAAGCCTGAATATTTTGTTTGTTTACTATTTTTCAGTTACAGAAATAAAGACATTTCCTCCAGTTAGAAAAAGAGTTGATGGATTGTTTAATACTTACATTATTGAATTTGTCAAAAATGTAGGGTACCACTATTCTTGTGCAGATCAGGTGGATGCAAGTGTAATCACAAAATTCATAGATGTATGGAAAGCAATCTGAGTAAGAATTGGATCTTCGTTTATGCAATACAACAGGTAACTTGAGGGCTGGAAGTTTGAGTAAGTAGTGAAATTATCGGAGCTTATAGAAATAGAATTGTAAATGTTGTTGTTAATGATGACAATGAGGTGAAGAGTTGAGCCGTTATGGGAAGGTTGCACTTTCCTGTTGGTTAATGGGATAGACAATTGTTATGATGAACAAGTAAGATAAAATGAAACGAGGCTAAAAAAAAAAAAAATCAGTAAATTCCTTTTTATATGTGGTTTAAAAATGTTGAAAGATGTCAGTAATTTTTTCCTTCAAGTGACATTGGAATGATTTTCCTGAGAGTATGGAATGTTTTTTTTAAACTGCCTCTTTTATGTGTTTTATCCTCAAAGAAAATTTGCAATTTTTTTCTTTTTTTTTTTTTAATTATTCACCTTCAAAGGTACAAAGCTGGTTTAATGTGACTATTTAAGTATTAAACGATTGATATTTATTTTAGATGTAAGTATGCCGGTAAGTAGTTGGAAAGCATTTAACATAAGTCTAAAGAATTTGTGTGTGTGCGTACTTTAGTGTTACAGTCTATAAACATGATATTTATGTACAAGTACGTCAATGTATCTGTGTATGTTCAATTAAGTAGTTTTAAATCTATAAGTATACAAATAAACAGGCAGTAACAATCTACTTGATATATATATATATATATATATATATATATATATATATATATATATACACAGTACTGTGCAAAAGTATTAGGACAAGAACTATTTTATCTTTTATGAGGCATATTGACAGAAAATAAGCAATTTAATTAAAGTAATTTTATTTGATTTACTCAACAAATGCTTTAACAAGAAAAAAAATACTTGTTACAAAATGAATTTAATATTTAGTATAATAGCCTTTTGCTTTGATCACAGCCTTCATTCTGTCAGGCATTGACAGCACAAGCTTCTTCAATGTATTTAATGGTATCTCCTGCCAAGCAGCTTATATTTGTTCCCAAAGTGTCTTGCAAAGTTACATTAGATTTATCAGTTTTTTTATCCAAAAACATCCCATAGATGTTCAATAGGATTGAGATCGGGGCTTTGTGGGGGCCAATTCAAATTCCAAAGCCTTCCTTCCACTTCCTTTTTAGTTAAATAATGCCTCATAAAAGATAAAATAGTTCTTGTTCTAATACTTTTGCACAGTACTGTATATATGTATATAATTTAAACATTATTTTTAGTAGATATTCATCTTTGGGTAGATGCTCCATCAATTTATTAAATAGTATATGTTTTTAGTGGATTGACATTTAAAGAGATTTCTTGAAAATTAAGGCTGGTTGGGAGATAAAAAAGTAAATTTTCGTTGTAAGTCCCGATGCTTTTCCCCCTTCAAATTTATCCAAAACAGCATTATTTCTGTGCAAATGTATATGCTGAACTCAAATCAACAATTAGTTATTGAAGAAACTTACCTTTTTTGTCTAAATGTCCATAAAAAAACGAACTATATCTTGCACTTTTTCTCTCCTGTAACTCTCACGAAGTCATGTAATTAACTGCAGAATGACGTACTGTGTATGTGAATGAATTTTGGCAGATTTTTGGTTGATTTTTCTTCATTTACTGCTACTTCTGGCGATGTACTTCCTGTCATGAAAGTAATGCACTATTGCATTTCTACACTTATTACTTTCATAACAGGAAGTACATCGCTGGAAGTTTCAGTAAAGGAAGAAAATTGACCAAAATTCAACAGAAAATTGCTGCCTACATAGAACGTCATTCTGCAGTTAAGTACATGAGTTTGTGAGAGTTACGGGAGAGAAAAAGTGCAAGATATAGTTCGTTTTTTTATGGACTTTCAAAGCAAAAAAGGTAAGTTTCTTCAATAACTAATTGTTGATTTGAGTTCAGCATATACATTTGCACAGAAATAATGTTATTTTGGATAAATTTGAAGGGGGAAAAGCCGTCAGCATCTAAAACGAACATTTACCGACAAAAAAATTATACTATTTAATAAATAAATGGAACATCTCTTCAAAAATGGATATTCACTAAAAATAATGTTTAAAAAAAAAATGATAGAAATCTGTTGGATTGATAAATAAAAATCCATTACCTTAGAAAATTACATTTTGAAATGAAACTGAGCAGATATGAAAATTTTGAAGAATTTAATACAAGAGGGATTTCACTTAAAGGCACGCTTCAAGCGATATTTGATCAGTGGCTGAGTTGTTTGGATCTAATGATGGATTCCTTTTTTTCAGAGGGACTTAGATTTGAATCTTGCTGGAGAGTGCATATTATTTGACTTGCTCAAGGGCATCAGTGCTTTGTAAACATGAACGGCCTTAGCCAAAATTTGAACTTGGTTTTCAGATTTCCTTTTTTATGCCCCACTCTACGTTTCCTATTCTTCTTGCATTTATTTATTCACTTCTGCATGCTACAACGAATTTGTGTGTATACAGGGAAGTAAAAATATCAGTAAACATGTCGCTTTAGCTTTCAATATTAACTTTTTCTAAGTATATAAGTTTATGTTCATCTGTTTATATATTATTTTAGAAATATTTTTATTTTAAGCATGGGTAATTATATGAAGATAAATGTGTTTTCAGAGGCATATATCTGTAGCCTAATAACTAATCTTTATGAATATTAAGCATATAGATATAGATATAGATCAAACATTATACAGTGAAGATTCTATATAAAAAAATCAGGTACATGTTAGGCTACTGGCTTATTGATAAGTTATGTGCATGCAAGAGCATGTTTATATATATATATATATATATATATATATATATATATATATTATTTTTTTTAATCATTTCACCCCGAGCAAGGCATTCCACTGCCACTATTTTGCAGGGGGGTTACATAGGAGCGGAGAAGTGATGAGAAAGGATGGTTAGATATAGGAAATGTCAGAAGGAGGGTGATAGACGGGTAAGGATACTGAGAATCAGGGTTGGTTAGATGGTGAGAGTGTTTGAGAGAATAGATGCAAGTTAGTGTGTTAGGAGGTGTCTATTGACCTTACATTTAAACTCCTGGAGATTGTAGCTGTCAGGGAAGCAGGCATGTGGAAGGGAATTCCACAGGCGGGAAGCGCAAGAAAAGAAGCTGTTGGAGTAGAACTTACAGTTACCTCTTACCTGTTTCACTGTAAGAGGGTGGGACCAAGTTGCTATATAAACATGCTCTTTTTTTTCTGTGTTTGTTATTTTTGGTAACTGTTGCTGTTGCTTAGTGAAGTTTTATGTCAACACAAGATAAAATCATCGCTCATGATGGATATTATTGTGTTACCATCCTTATAACCTCTCTGAAGATGGCTCATGTGAGCCGAAAGCTTAGAACAAACTTAACAAAAAATTATCCAAATGTTTGAGTATTTTTGTCTTTATTTTCAACTGAAATTAAAGCCAAAATACAACGTTTAGAACGCCTCATGACTAAACATAATAGACATTCATTGTCTCTTATATTTAACAGTATATGTTTAGAAAATTTTTGCTGCCTCGATACACTAAATATATATATATATATATATATATATATATGTGTGTGTGTGTATATTGACGTAAATTAATAAATATACATAAGGTGGGTGTAGATATGTATGGCAGTATTAATTCATTAAATCTATTAAACTGTCAGTTTAAAATATGCACCTGAGATTGCATAATGCTTGAAACACTAAGACATGTCACAGACATAGGATGATATGTATACTTATTAAAGTCTATATATATATATATATATATATATATATAATACAGCTCTGTTCATACATTGAGCACTGTTTTATTAACACCTGAATAATAATACTATACATATGTACACCCTCTTCATATGTATATTTATGAATTTATCTCACTATAGATCTGTCTGTGGATGACTATTTACGCTCTCACACCCTGACTGAGCACTCTGGAAGAATGGTAGACTTTGAAAAACAGTAGCTACTCTGGCATGTGCGCATCACTCATTCATTACTGAATTAGAGCACTCTGGCTATTGGGCATGTATAATGATAATATACATGCTAAAATGTCTGCCTTCTTCTACCGAGCTCCCATAGCCCAGAGGCAGAATCGCCGACTGACGCCACTTCGGTCGGGTTTCAATCCTGGGTTAAAAGCAATCAGAGTCTAACCGTACTGATGAGCTGTGATACAGCAAAACAGATCTGTCTGTGGATAACTATATATATATATGTGGAAGATTGTGTTGTGCATGAAACTCAGACGTCAGCTACTGGTGAGGAAAAAAATGTATATTTATTATTAATATATAATTTATAGCTTTGTTATTCTACATCGAGCACTATTTTGTTAGCCCCCAGCACTCAATGTAATATATATATATATATATAGTGTGGTTTAAACTAATGGATATATATTCCACAGTTTAATATTTACTTTTTATAAAGTACTGAATAGAGATATAGAGCATTTATAGATTTATACTTATTATTATTGTGATAGATTTTGGGTTGCAGTATGCTAATACTATCAAGTTTCAGTGCTCAATAGACCATCATCAGGCAGTGAAACTTATAATAATATATATATATATATATATATATATATATATATTATGGACTCTCCCATCAATTTCGATGTATGAGGGTCTAACCTTAGTAAGACATCCACACAAAGATTTGTTTATAGTGGTGAAGGCATTGTGTAGTACCATCCACACTTTTTGGAACTGCTGATAACAAACAATCGGTGCAGAAATCCACCACAGATCGCATGAACAGCAGACCTCAATTATTTAACCCATAATTGGAGGGAATGGACGGATTAATAACTTTCCCAAGGGTACCAGTGCGCAAGTGAATGCAGTGGGCTCGACTGAAATTGGAACTCAGCTCACCAATTTCCCCCTCCAAGCCGACATCCACCGCATCACAACGCACATCCGTGAACACTAACAGCACCTGGTATTCCCAAGTGGTCACCCACCTAAGTACTGACCAGGCTCAACGTTGCTTAACTTTGGTGATCGAGCGGGAACTGGTGTATTCAATGTGACATGATTGTTATATATATATATATATATATATAAAATCATCCGCAGACATATCTGTTTTGTAGTATCACAGCTCATCAGTTCAGTTAGACATCAGATTGCTTCTAGCTAGGATTGAAACCTGACTGAATTGACATCAGTCGGTGATTCTACCTCTGAGCTTGGTAGAGGAAGGCAGACTTTAACGGGTTATATACAATGTAAACATACGCCAGTAGCTGAGAGTGTTCTAATTCATTACTGAATGAATGATATGTAGATACTTGAGCAGCTAGTGTTTTTTTCAAAGTCTACCATTCTTCCATAGTGCTCAATCAGGGTGTGAGAGCATATATATATATATATATATATATATATAAACCCTTTAGACTTCTTCATATAGTATAGAGCCACAACCTCACCACATTAGATGTTGCTGTCATGGGTTCATAGCAAAGTAAGTAGGTTTTATGGGATGCATTTTCTACCTCCACACTTAACCAGTTTTGAATTCTGAATTTTCCTTCACCAAGACTGATTGCCAACCAAGGCTAGCAAGTTTAGTTTACTTTTATTAATCCCTAACTGGGAGGAAAAGAGGGGGTTTCATAATTCTTCCAAGGGTATATGTGTGAAAGTGAACACATCCACATTGGCTAAAATTTAAAATTGACATGCCAATCCCACTTCCCATATCAGTAACAATTATACAATGTGCATGTTCACACACTCACACACATATATACAATGTGCATGTTCACACTCACACATGCACACATATACAATGTACATGTTCACACTCACTCACTCACACACACATATACAATGTACATGTTTACACTCACTCACACACACATATATAATGTACATGTTCACACTCACTCACTCACACACACATATACAATGTACATGTTCACACACTCACACACATATATACAATGTGCATGTTTACACTCACTCACACACAGATATGTAATGTACATGATCACACTCACTCACACACACATATACAATGTGCATGTTCACACTCACACACACATATACAATGTGCATGTTCACACACATATATACAATGTGCATGTTCACAAATTTACACACGCACATATATATATACAATGTGCATGTTCACACATTCACACACACACACATATAATGTGCATGTTCAAACACTCACACACCTACATAGAATATGTATGTTCACACACACAATGTGCATATCCTCACACACACACATATAGAATGTGCATGTTCACACACTCACTTACACACACATATAGAATGTGCATGTTCACACACTCACTCACATACACATATACAATGTGCATATTCACACACTCACTTACATACACATATACAATGTGCATGTTCACACACACACACACACACACACGCACATATATATATATATATATATATGATGAAAAATTACAGAAATTGTGTTGATTAATTTTAATGATCATCTTCTCTAAGTTATAAATAATCCTTCACAAACAATGTGGAAATTCCATCAGAAATTGTCTGAAGTTCATTTAGAAGCAAAGTAAGGTAAATATGGTCTAAGCTTTCAACTCTCTTAAATCATCAGCAGAAGACAATTGGTGAGTTTTATAGAATTAGTGTGTATTGCAACAAACAAGGAGTGATGTGTTTTTGTTTTTTTTTTGTATATTCACTTAAGGATGCCAGTTCTTAAGTTATAACTTTTTTTATTTATTGATGGTTGTTTTTGTTGTATGAATATTGCTTCAAGAATCATAAGTCTGTTTTATTATTTAATTTTGCTAGCATTTTGGTATTATTTTAACTTTATCCCATATGAGGTAGTGATCTCCCTTTTCTCTCCATATGTGGTCAGCTATGTCTGATTTTGTGTTTACAGTGTTCTTAAGGAGATGGCCTGTTTCGCCTTTATATTTCTTATCACAGTTGTATGGGATGGCATACACACAACCTTTAATCATGCTTTCCTTTATGGGAGGTCTTACTTGGAAGAGGTGTCTTAGAAGAGTTGAACCAATTTTAAAGGTTGTCCTGATGTTATATGACCATATATCTTTGCATTTTTTTTGTTTTTATTAACACCTGTTTTATAAACATAAAAACATTCTATTAACACCTGTTTCATAAACATAAAAAAATGTATAAATCTCTAATAATGTGCAAGTTAACTTGAAAAATTATTTTTGAGATAATTTATATGAACTGCTGCTTTGTGGAACTGTCTTCCAAGAGGATACTTCCCCAATCACTGCTATCTTAACCTATTCAAGTCTAGTGTTAACTGTTATCTTCTAAATGTATCTCAATAAACTGTGCCTCTTATGCTGTAAACCCCTGTACCTTGAATGGCTCTTGGGCCTTGTACAGGATGAACAGCATAATAAATTTAAAAAAAATAAGAATAGCATTTTCAGACCTGTTGAGTTATAAAGATTTGGGCATATTGTACATTGAATTTTTTTGTTCCTTTGCCAAATAACTTCAAGAAAATACCCTGCAACATAACAACTATGCTGGGTACATGACAGCATAGTTTTTATGTTGGTAGGTACCCTGGCAAACGAGGATAAAAGGGTGCAAAAGAAAAGTCTGCCTACCCTATGTGAAGAGATTATTGGACTTTCTGAGTGTTGTTCAATGTACAATATGCCCAAATCTTTATAACTCAACAGGTCTGAAAATGCTATTCTTATTTTTTTAATTTATTATTCTGTTCATCCTGTACAAGGCCCAAGAGCCATTCGAGGTACAGGGGTTTACAGCATAAGAGGCACAGTTTATTGAGATACATTTAGAAGATAACAGTTAACACTAGACTTGAATAGGTTAAGATAGCAGTGATTGGGGAAGTATCCTCTTGGAAGACAGTTCCACAAAGCAGCAGTTCATATAAATTATCTCAAAAATAATTTTTCAAGTTAACTTGCACATTATTAGAGATTTATACATTTTTTATGTTTATGAAACAGGTGTTAATATCAAATGCATTTATGTGTTTGAGCATATGTGTGGGTGTTTGTTTGTGTGCAACTGATTGGCCTGAAGCATTTTAAGAAACTATATCAGTTGGAATATAATTAGCTCTAAAATGGTAGATGGGCAGGAAATATGCAAGTGAAAAGTTAGATATTTATATCAGTTAAAATGTGTGTGTATATATATATATATATATATATGTGGTTGTGTGGCCAAGTGGTTAGAACATTTGCTTTTTGGGCATGAAGCCCTAGTCAAATCTCACCATGGTTGATTTGTCAGAAAGGTAACTTCTTGATGTTATTGGTCTGGAGGAGACGATCCCAATATACAGCACCTTTGGAAAGTGCCTGAAAACTATATCACAAGTAGACCCAATCCTTGTGTGGAAGAAAAGAACATGTAGGAGAGGATGCAAGTCAGAGATAAGAGATGACAATTGACCTTACATTTAAATTCTTGGAGATTGTTGCTGTCAAGGAAGCAAGTATACAGAATGGAATTCCACAGGTGGGAAGTGCAAGAAAAGAAGCTGATAGAATAGAAGTTGCAGTTACATTTGATTGGTTTCACTGTGTAAGGGTGGGATCTAGTTGCTAGTCTAGTAGTTCGAGTAAATTCTTGCAGAGGGCACCAGTGAGTTAAGCTCGTCAGTGCAGATGCCGTGAAAGTATTCTACTAAAAATAACATTTAAAATGATAAAATTCGTCAGATTAATAAATAAAAAATCCATTACTTCTTTAGAAATTGCTTTGTTTACATTTGGATACAAAATTGAGCAGGTATGACGTTTCAGGAGTTTATTTTTGGTTTAAGGTACTATTTGTCTATCGCTTCAAATGTTATTTATAGTGGATACTCATGTTTGTATGAATCATCATCTACAGCTGTGCACTCAAGAAAACTTAACAAAAATGTACTCTCCACACCATCTTTACTCTATAAGAAGAAACCGCCATTTGCCCTGCCGTGCTTTAGATTGCTTGGTTACGGAGATCATCACAGCCCAACAAGATTCTATCTACCCATACCTAAGGGACACACACTTCCTTATTCAGATTTTCTCAGGAGCCCATATACAAAACATAATCAATTACATATTTATAAAGAGTTAAAGCATTTATTTTTAATCTGACATTTTTATTACAGTAAGCATTAGTTTTAGCAAATACTTTTGTTTAAAATAGATGCCCCATTATTATTTTTAAACATTGTGTATTACATTTCTATGAAGAGCCATGTTATCTTCATTAAGTATTCTTGAGTGCAGTGTGCAGGCCAATAGATGATACACACTGTTTAAAATCCAAAAGAAAAAAAAAGAAAAAAAAAAGAAAATAGTGCGTCTATTTCAAATACGGGTGTCCACTAAAAACAAGGTTTGAAGTAATAAGAAAATAACTGATGAAAAATAAATCCATAAATTCTTTAGAAATATATGCATAGGATTAATACAAATATAAAATTTGTCACTTAGCTGACTGATATTATATTCAGCACCTCTACTCCATAGCCTAACCTTTATGTAAATATTCG
Organism: Ascarosepion bandense; assembly: GCA_037127315.1. NCBI lineage: Eukaryota > Metazoa > Mollusca > Cephalopoda > Sepiida > Sepiidae > Ascarosepion > Ascarosepion bandense. The sequence continues at coordinate 11,570,705 of JBBBDQ010029769.1, read as the reverse complement.
GTCCACATGTTAGAAAGCATCTGCAAACGTCTGTCAATTTTCTCATTTTCGTTATTTGCTATATTAAGTTGGAAAAAATAATTATAGGCTTTTTATTGATTTTAGTTTGATATGTTATGTGTGTTTTGCATGTAGCATTTAGATGTACAAAGCCATCACAAAATTCTTGACAATGACTGAAGTTAGCCAAAAGTTTGAAACAGACAGAAATTTTAGGCAGTTCTTACATAATTTCAAATCCTAACATTTGGAAATGTTAAAAATATGATTATAACAGAAAACATTTTTAATTTTATATATATATATATATATATATATAGAGAGAGAGAGAGAGAGTAATGGTTACTTAAGTCTGTTAGCACAAACTTACTAAGTTACTTTAGCAAATGAATTTTGAAAGTTTTTATAAAGTGTAAATACTGCCTCATCTCAGAAGTATAAGACAAATACTAAAGTTTTTGTAATATCTTATTCAGTTGATGTTGGTTGAGAAACATTTAAATTAAGTAAATTGACAAAAAAGATTTTTTAAAATATCTGTTAGTGTTATGAAAAATAAACGTTTTTTTTTATCATGAGGCTAAATAAATTGTCCCTATATTTTCAAAAGTTTTATTTGTGTTTAAGACATAATTTTTGAATACCAGCCTTCTTGCAATCACTAAAATTTTTGTTTACAAAGTCAATTATCAAGAATTCTCGAATATATGCAGACAGTCGTACTCGTAACACACCAAAACAAATAAAAAACTAAAAACGAAAGCAACAAAAAGGGGGTATCTTTTAATTACAAAACAAATACTAATAAACACTGGATTTGTATTGTAGTAAAATAAGCACAAGTTTATTATAGACATAAATTAAATGTTTAATATGAATCCATTTGTTGTTGAGACTATGGTAACTTGTATTTTTTAAAATTTTAATTAGAATTCTTTTATATTTTAAATACCTCATGTAACGTGCGAAGAAATGCAATGTATTTGAAGAGAAAATTGAATTCTACATTTCACTATGCAAATTTGTGAGCATTTAAAAATGTTAAAATGTGCTAATTAGTCACTATTACTTGAGGGTACATGTGGCTGTATGAATTTATGAAAATGCATTTATAGTTTGTAAATAAAGTACATGTGATCACAGAAGCATGTGTTTGTTTTTGTTTATAATTTAACGTCCTCGCATGTACGTTACACACTTCTTCAACTTTATGAATTTTTTTTTTCATCGTAATTGTTTAAATTCACATTCTTACATACATATTTCATTTTCTTTTTTTTCTATTTTTGTCTGTGATAGATGCATTTATTTTTAAATTTATATTTTTACAATATACATGCACTTAAGATGTGCAAAAAAGTGCGTGCGTGCGTACTGACGATTTTTTAAAAATCTTATTTTTTGTTCGTTTTTTTTTTTTTGTATATAATTTTATGTGTTGATTTGGGTCTTTTCTTTCTCTCACACACGTATATACACGTGGAATAATCAATTCTATCGATTTTTAAGAGCTCACAAGATTCAGCTTTCAAAAGATTATCCCGAATAGGAAATCGCCGAATGACTAGCAAAAAAAAAAAAAAAAAAAAGAAAAAAGAAAAAAAAGTAAAAAGGAAGAGAAAAAGAAAAAAAATAAATCTTACCTGTAAACAGGTTTAGCCATGTTAAGCACAACTCTTGTATAACATTCACAACTGTCTTGCGGTCTTAGAGTGAACAATTATTTGCTTAGATATGACAGACAAACCTAAAAAGATGTGTCTAGGTATGGTTAAGTGGAAGGGAATGAAGAGAGAGAAACGTAGGGTTAGGGAAAAAGAGAAGAAAAGGAAATGTGTGTGGGTGTGCATGAAAGAGAAAGAAGGGAGAGTAAGTAAAAAAAAAAGAAAAGAATGACGAGGAGAGAGGGGAAGTAAGAAGGATACCAACGGGGTACACGGATTTCAGTTTGTCGACTTGCCAAATAAGAGATATACCCGTGTTTTGCCTGAAGTACGTACAAAAAGTGTAACGAGGTGAATGTTATGAATACATGCGAGTGTTTGGGAATTTTACGAGAGTGTGGGTGTGCGTAGTATTTATTTACAACACTTTTTAGTAGCTTAATACGGCATAAGGCTACACAGTGCAACCAGTTAGAATCGAACCTGCTAGTATGGAAGCGGTTGTAATGATATGCGTGCACATCTTAAGTGTATTTAAGACAGGAAAATACATTTTTATGAAGAAGGATAGGAAAGGAGAGTCAAATGATGTTAGAACAGGGAAGTTGTGGAGAGTCATAATCACGTTCCTGAAAGTACATAGCACAAGTTTAGCTTATTGTAGTACAAGGAAATAAACACAAGATCGATCTCATTCTTACTCTTTCTCTTTATGTGGCCATCTCTAGGATGCAGTTAATCACTATTCTCCACAGCTTCCTTTCTTTTTTTTGTTTTATGCAGTACTAACTCCTTTTAACCTCTCTTTGCTTGTTCCTCCATGTAATTACATAATCTTGTCAGGTTTATTCATTGTTTTCCTCTTTTCTTTTTATGGCTTGTGAGTGTTAAATTCTCCAAACATTCTTACTTCATTATGTGATTCACTAAAATTTCAGCTGTTTCTTTGTGACTGTTACCAGCGATTTCTTTATAGTTTGTATTCTCCTTAAAACTTCCATCATTTTTCGGTTTATGGCCTATCACGTTGAATACACCGGTTCTCGCTCAATCACCGAAGTTAAGCAACGTTGAGCCTGGTCAGTACTTAGATGGGTGACCGCTTGGGAATACCAGGTGCTGTAAGTGTTTAGTGACGGATGTGTGTCATGGGGCAGTGGATATCGGCTCGGAAAGAGAAATCGATGAGCCGAGTTCGAATTTCAGTTGAATACCCTGCATTCACTTAAGCACTGGTACCCTTGGGAAAGGTATTGATCCATCCCTTCCCTCCAGTTATGGGTTAAATAACATGGGTAGGACTTGGGGACCCTGCCCTTAAAAGAAACAAATCCCAATGAATCTTGATACTCGAAAAGAAAGAAGTATTATTAGATACAAAAACTTATATAAAAACAACAATAAATTGTTGAAAGAAAAAGGTATTACCAGCAATAAGTAAATAAAAATTTAGTTGGCAATAAATGACCCGCGAGGTTGATATGCTATAAAAAAAAACCAATCAACCAACCATCATTTTTCGCATACTCTATATATGGTATTCCTCTTAGAACTTTCTAATTTGTCGCATGCTCTGTTCATGGTATTCTCAACATCCATTGGTAGAACGACATGCTGTTAAGCTTTCCCAAGTGCACAGGTTGGTATACATAATACAGACTGTTTAAAAAAAAAACAGGGTGTTTATTTCAAACATGGGTATCAACTAAAAATAACATTTGAAGTCATTCAAATGTTGAATTAAAAATACACATAAAAAATCACTTGAAAAATAAGAAGACCTTCTAAATGTAAGAAAGAAATAGAAATGCTAGGAAAATGGATAGAGTTGGCTAAGATGTTATAAATTACCATTTGTCACTAAATTATATTGAAGGAAGAAAAACGGATCTGCTGAAATGTGTTAACAGCAGAAAATATTTGAAGAAGGAGTTATTTTTTTTTTGTAACAATATTGGGAAAATTTATAAATCTCTATATAACACATTTCAGAGAACACAGACTAAACTATCGCCCGGTTCACACTCCACCCATGTCTATTGAACAAGTGAAGAGGCTCATCCCTTGTTTCCTGTTTAGGATGTGGTTTCCGGTTTTTCTCTTTTCCAATCTTTTCACTCTTACGTAGCCCCCTGCGCATCAGTGGCGTTTTCGCCTTGCTTGGGGTGATATGGTTAAAAAAAAAAACAAAAGAAAAAACATAAATACCCTACACTCTGATCTGCTATGATATTATTCAACTGTTGATCAGAGCAGCCTCTCAAAAGGCTATGCAAGAGTACAGGCTCCTAACTACCAGTCAGAAGCAGCAACCAGGAAACTGCCAACTTGGTACCCTCAAAATGAAGAGTTGTTGCCACAATCCACAAACATTGCAAAAACTTTGTGACAGTACTGCCACTAGGAAGAGATGAAAAAAGAAATGGGAAAGCCTTCTTAAACAAAAAACAAGGCATGCACCTTCACTCCTGTTCAAAAGAAGAGGGAGGAGTATGAACTGGGCAATAGTAGAGTCTATCTACTCCAATTAAAAAAAAGTTTACTAAGTTTTAACTTAGTATAAGTCAGGAGAAGCCTTCAAAGCCTTCAATGGTGGTAGGATATGGCACATGGTCAGTTTCATGTAAGGTTCTGACATGCATTCCTGTGAACTATCAAAATACAGGAATAAGGTGCCATGCTTTAGCAAAATACATTCACACAGCTAAGAAGAAGAGTTATTTATCTACCTACCGATGTTGATATCCACTAGCCCTTATTGTTCAGTACAATGAAGAAGGTGCTGCCACAGGGTTGGAATCCCTGGGAGTAGGCCTGTTTGCTCAATACTGTCTTCATTATGTGATTTGAAAGGAATAACTAGATTAGATCAAACAATCGTCCAGATATATCAAAGCCTCGTAGCTTGTATAGAAGCCCAGCATGCCAGACTCTGTCAAACGCTTTAGAGATATCCATGGCAACAGCCTGAGCTTTGCCATTCTTATTGCAAGCCTGGTATATATACTCAGTAATGGTCATTAGCATATCAGCAGTAGACCTGATGAAGTAGAAACTGTACTGTCTGTCAGAGAAGAGACTGTGGGCTGTGAGATGTTGAATCACCTCGGTGTTGATAATGGCCTTGAAAACTTTGCCAAAAATTGGTAGGAGGCTGATAGAGCGATAATTTAGAGGGGTCCGAGGGTTCTCCAGAATTTTTAAATATAGGAATCACAGAGGAGGACTTCCATCAGGCAGAAAAGCAAGAAGCAGAGAGGAAGTAGTTATAGAGTTTGAAGAGGAGAAAGGAGAGTTCAAGAGTTCAGGAGCACATTTCTTCAGGACTGATTGGGATTCCGTCATCTCCACTCGCTTTATGGGGGTCAAGCTTTGAAATTATGTTAGAGACCAGTAAGAGAGTAATGTGAATGTCATTCAGTTGGGCCTCAGTTCCAAGTGGGAAGTCGGATACAGATACTCCAGATGAATAAAGTGTCAAGTTGATGGAGAATCTGCAAGCAAAGCACTCGGCCTTGTCAGGAAGGCAATAGTGGCTGAGCAAGCAGGGAAGAACCAGGGGGACAAATCAGATTTAAGTCACAACTTCCTGACTTCCTGGCTGGGATGAAACCATTGATGCCAGCCTTAATCCAAGAGGAGACCTTGGATGCACAGTCTTCAACTGGAAGATAAATCTTTGTTCCAAGGGACGTCACACAGGAAATCGTGTAAAAGTTCCAGTCTGCTCTTTGCTAGCGGTATGATATTCTGCTAGTCTGAGGTTCCTGGGTGAAGTGAGAGTGGAAGGAGGTGTTAGCAGAAACCACTGCATGGTCAGAGTTTCCAAGAGAGCAAAGCTGGTTGACATTGCAAGAGTCGGGTATGGAAGTGAAACAGATCTAGCAGTGAGTCAGGTCCATTAGGGTTAATAGAGAAACACATGGGGAAATCTACCACTTGCATAAGAGACTGAGTTTTGAAATATTTAATGTATGGACATCAGCAAGATCTGTGACAGTTTTCCAGCCACTTGATATGGTGGGATTATAGTTTCCAAACACAAATATATGGGCAAATCGATGAAAAAAAATGGCCTTATCAATATTATTTGAAATGTTGTCAAGTATGGAACAGCCAGGAGATGAGGAGGAGTGGTAGAGAAAGAAAAGATAGTTAACCGAGCTTAGTAGGGAGAGACGGAAACACATGTAAGAATGATCTAAAAATTCAAGAGAGATCACCCTAGCTAGGAGATGTTCACTGACATAAACACCAAGTCCATTCATATGGACATTGGAGTCCTTCCTGAAGAGGGGATGGTAACCAGAGACATAGAACTCAGATGAGGGGATAGAAGGGTCAAGGTTAGTTTCACAGATATTTAGATATGAACAGACTTGGAGAGAAGGATAAAACTTGAGTAAATATTTAGATATAAACAGGCTCTGATAGATAAATCAAACTTAAATAAATATTTAGATATAAATAGACTGTGATAGATACATTAAAAAATGTATAAATATTTAGTGAGCAGACTGTGATAGATAGATCAGACTTGATTAAATAACACATCACTCAATAAGTTCCAGGCCTGACATATAGATGGCACTACTAATAAAAAATCCATATGATTTTTATAAAGTACTAACCTTCAAGTGGCACATGACAAAATTTGAGCCCAATTGGATTATTAGTTTACAAATTACAATTATTTAAGTGAAGCTACAGTTGTGAATTTTCAAAACAATGGAAAAATCTAAATTCCGTGTGTTGATAAAGCATGGCATTCTGATGGGAAAAAATCCTGTTCAAGCAAAGAAATGGCTTGATAAGTGTTATTTGGACTCTGCTCTGTTGGAAACAATGGTTAAGAGGTGGTATGCTAACTTTAAACGTGGTCGTACAGACACAAATGAAGCTGAACATGCAGATTGCTCAAAATCAGCAATTGTCCTGGAAACACCAAAAAAATTCTACAAATTCGTTTTGGTCAGTCATAAATTAAAGTTGCATAAAATAGCATAGGAGTTAAACATATCAGAAGGCAGTGCATTTACTATTTTGCATGAATATTTGTCAATGAGAAAGTTGTGATCAAAGTGGATGCAACATTTGCCCACAATTGATCAGAATACAACAACGTGTCGACAATTTGGAGCCTTGTTTACAACTGTTTCAATGCAACAAGAACTTTTTGCATAAATATGTGACAATAGAAGAAACATGGATCCATGACTTCACTTCAGAGTCAAATCGGCAGTCTGATGAGTGGACAGCAGCGGGTGAAATTCATCCAAAGTGACCAAAGATGTAAATATCAGCAGGCAAGATTTTGGCTTCCATATTTTGGCATGCACAAAATATTTTGTTTGATTACCTGAAGAAAGGAAGAACCATCAATAATCAATATTATATAGCATTATTAGAGTGTTTGAAGGAAGAAATTGCCCCCCCCAATAGCCATAAATAAAGAAGATAAAAGTTATCTTAAACCAAGACAACGTACTGTGTCACAACTCTATTGTAACAATGGCAAAACTACATGAATTGCACTTCAAATTGCTTTTGCATCCACCCTATTCTCTAGATCTTTCCCCCAGGAACTACTGGCTGTTTGAAGATCTCAAAAAAATGCTCCAGGGAAAAGATCTGGCTCGATTGAAAAACTGATATCGTAAACTGAAGTCTATTTTGAGGCTAAAAACAAATCGTTCTACAAAAAATGCATCAAATTGTTAGAAAAGTGTTGGAATCAGTGTATCACCCTAGAAGGAGACTATGTTGATGAATAAAGTTGAATTTTACCTAAAAGTGGTTGTTTTGTAAGTTAGGCCCAGGATTTATTGAGTGATGTGTTATTTAGATATGAACAGACTGTGATCGATAGATCAAACTTGAATAAATATTTATATATAAACAAACTGTGATAAACAGATAGGTAATCAAACTTAGATGTACAGAAATAGACAAGTCAGAAATTTGTTGTAAGCAGATTAAAATGAATCAGGAACATGAGTTAGCAAAACAACTGTGAATAAGAAACGCTTTTGGAGATAAGAGGAAGATGACTCTAAGAACACAAGGGCACAAAAGCTAGAACTAATGTATGGCAAAAAGTTGTGCATGTATTCCCAAAATAGGACTTAGCAACACTCTGGAATACAACAGACTCTTCAGTAAAATAGAAGAATGCTGAACAAAATGTTGCAAAAATAAAAAGGCAAGGAAAATAGTCCAAGCTGTATACAATGATAAGTAACAAATTTTAAAAAATGTATCGAAATAGTTTAATGTTCACCAAAATAAGTTTAATGACAAAGACATGGAGGTGACACTTATGACTGCTAACAAAATCTTTGAGAAATCAGGTAATTTTTATTTGTAAGCTTTTTAGACTATCAAAACTAAAATTAAATTTTTCGGGCCACAATTCATCACATCATGTGTGAAGGTATGATGGTTATGCTTACAATACAAGAGAGTCCATACCGATGGTAATAGACAAAGTTAGGAGCATAAAGGTGTGGGAGTGTTTTTTTTATAGTGATACCAGAGCACTTGATAAAATAATAAAGAAATGGATGAATGTATTAGCACTTAGGAGACTAACTCAATTTCTTTGTTGCGGCAATTGAAGATTACAAATGGCAGGATATTCCAACAAAACAATAGTCTAAATTAGTCTGCAAAAAAAGAATTTGAGAATGTCTTAGAAAGAATAATATGGAGGTGTTCTACCTGTCTAGTCAATCTCCAGATTGAAACTTTAGAATAAAATTTGAAGAAATGTATTCTCTAGAGGAATACAAAAAATCTTGGAATATTGGGAAGTTGTTTACATTGAAGCACGGACAAAGTTACTTCAAGAATATTGTAAAAGTTTGGTTAAATCTTCTCAAAAATATATCTGAGCAAAAAATGCAAACAATGATTTTGAATTAAATTTTCTTAGTTTCATATATATAATTTTTCTAGAGTTGCTTTTATTTTTTGCTTGCGTTGTGTTGCAGGATGTGCATTGTGGTGCAGTGGATATTGACTTGGAATGAGAAATCGGGGAGCCGAGTTCAAATTCCAGTTGAACTCCTTGCATTCATTTATGCACAAATACCCTTGAAAAAGGTATTAATCTGTCTCTTCCCTCCAGTTATGGGTTAAATAATAGGACAGATTGGGTTCTATAGCCTTAGCTCACAACCAGTCTACTGCAGAAAGCAATGGCAACCTACTACGGGATAATCTTCTGCCCAGTCAGTCATGTCTCTTTTGAGACATGAACGCCCAAAGCATGTATCACTCCATGTATCCAGTTATGGGTTAAATAATAGGACAGATTGGGTTCTATAGCCTTAGCTCACAACCAGTCTACTGCAGAAAGCAATGGCAACCTACTACGGGATAATCTTCTGCCCAGTCAGTCATGTCTCTTTTGAGACATGAACGCCCAAAGCATGTATCACGTATGGCACTTAACTGATCTCTATATATTTTCAGTTATTCTTTGTTCATGCTCTCAAGTTACAGATCTTTATAGACTGACATGTCAAAGGTCATCACATATATGTCTAGTATTGTCCCCTAAATCCCCCAAAAAACTGACAACTTGACATGACAATCTTTGGATGACCTCTGGAGAGATATTCTTGTGTTATCTCAAAATATTGTTCTCAGTTTATTTGTATGGATGTTGTTCTAGATACAACGTTTTGACCAAGTATCCTCTGGTCATCATCAGGTGTCCACTGATAACCAGAGAGTACTTGCTTGAAATGGTCTGTTTATAATAACATCTGTATCAACCAAGATAAGGACAACAGTTTGAAATAATACAAGCTTTTCTAATCTTTTCACTCTTTTCTTCTTTTTTTTTTTCAATTGGAGTAGATAGACTAAACTATCGCCCGGTTCACACTCCTCCCACGTCTATTGAACAGGTGAAGAGGCTCATCCCTTGTTCCCTGTTTAGGATGTGGTTTCCGGCTTTCTCTTTTCCAATCTTTTCACTCTTACATAGCCCCCTGCGCATCAGTGGCCTTACCACCTTGCTCGGGGTGATATGATTAAAAACAAAATATTGAAAAATACTAATTTCAGAAATGTAATACTAAACTTTGGAGTGATGTTTAGCCATTGCATTTAAATATCATTGTAGATGCAAGATCTTGTCTGAGAATAAACCTATCCACTACATCCCATAATTGCTTAATTGGCAGGTGAATATGGTGCCTACACCATTCATTTAAAGTCTCTAGTATACTTTTCAAACCAAAGCATCTTATGCTCAATCATATAGTACTTTATTCTGCTGCAATAACCTATAATTTTTAGGGGTACATAAGAGTCCTTGAATAGGTGAAGATGGTTACAAAACAGTTCAATATAGCAGTCAATGGTGTGTTTAAGAAAACCAGTAAATCCAAACCATACAATGCAAACATTATGTTCATGTGGTGTGTGTTGGATCCACTGGTTTATGTAAAATACAACCATTCTGCTGATGTTGATACCTGGAATTCATAGCCCCTATACCACAGCTGAAATATACCCTCAAACCTGAAACAATGGGAAATATGAATCATTAGACTAGTTCTAGAAAGACTTCATTACTCTAAAATAATTATGTTGTTGATGGAATTATTTATATGTAGAAAGGAGAGGTGGAAATATAAAAATGAATATGTTGGTTACAATTATGTGCCAACAAGAAATGATGAAGATGTTGAAATACTGGAATTTTACATTTTTAAATTTACAATATTTTTTTCAGATAAGTTTGAGCATATAGCCTATAATTCATTTTCTTCATGCTTCTGTTTTTGTTTTTAACACTTTTATCATTAAATATAACTTCTTCTATATACCCTGTCCCTTCAGGATGTAGGCGATCATGGTTCTCCACGTCTCCCTATCCCTTGTGGCTCCTGGCAACCCCCGTTCTGTCATCCACCTGATCAGACCCTGCAAATATGTTATCCGCTGCCTTCCTCTGTCTCTCCTTCCTTCTATCTGACCAGTCAGTATCAGGTTCTCCAGGCTCTCTTTCCTCATTGCATGTCCCAGGAACTTCAGTTGTCTCTTCCTGATGCTCAGCATCAATTTCCTTTTTGTTGCCATTCTTTCCAACACCTCCTCGTTGCTTGCATGCTCAGTCCACGATATCTGTAGCCTCCTTCTGTAGAACCACATTTCGGCCGCCTCCAGTTTTGTCCTCATTTTCGATGATATTGTCCGGCATTCACTGCCGTATTGAAGAACTGACATCACGTAGCAGTCTAGCACTCTTTTCTTCATTTCTATTGAGATTTTCCTGTGTGTTAGTATTTTGCTCATCTTCTGGAATGCGTCCTTTGCCATGCCAATTCGCCTTCGGGTCTCCGTGTCGCACTTTCCATCTTCTGTTAGAACACTTCCTAGGTACTTAAATTTTTGTACTTGCTTGATTCTGTTATCCCCCACCTGTATTTGGCATTTTGGGTTGTATCTTTTGCTGATGACCATGCACTCAGTTTTCTTCAAGTTTATTTGTAGTCCCTTCTTGTCACTCTCCACTACTACTTTCTGTATGAGGTCTTGTAGTTTCCTTTCCGTGTCCAGCACTGTATCATCCGCATACCTTATGTTGTTCAGGTTGTGGCCTCCAATAACAAATCCTGGTGTGTCATCTAGGGTCCTCAAAATATTCTCGCTGTATAGGTTGAACAAATCCAGTGAAAAGACACATCCTTGTCTTTAACACATTGTGATAATAGAAGCTCTAAAAAAAACATATCTTTCATAGTTACATTCCCTTAGATTATTTGCTGGTTGTCCATTCAATACCTTTTCATTATACCTCTAAATTATCCTCTTGCTATTAAGCATACAATGATAATTTAATAATGTTTCTACTTAATCTCCTTTTCAGGAGAAACCACCATCTGATCCAGCATGGTTTAACTGCTTGGCCATAAAGAATCTCACAATCAATTTTTTTATGGGTTTTATCAAGTGTGCAGGCCAATAAATGAAATAAACATATTTAAGATTTAGCATCTACTCATAATACAAGTATCTACTAGAAATAATATTTGAAGCCATAAAAACATGTCAGATTTTATAAATAAAAAAATTTCTTAAATGAAATAATAAAAACAAAATAAAATCTTGCTTAACTGGAAAGCTGTCTATGACCAAGTGGTCAAAGCAAGTTTGAATCCTGCTGGTGGGGAAAATTTTCCTTGATGGGTTTTCTCGAGTGTGTAGGCCACTAGATTAAATAAACACTATTTAAAGTAAATAAAGCATCTGCTCAAATATGAGTACCCACTAAAAATAATGTTTGAAGTAATATATATAAGATTAAAGAAGGAGAAATACAGAAAAAAAAGATGAACACTTGATAGATGAAAGTAGTTAGCTTTGACAGACGTTATCAAGCTAATGTGGAACAAATAATGATGATGATGATGGTGAAGAAGAAGATAAGAAAGAAGAATGTTTATGGCTTCTTTTTCTTATTCGCTACCTACTGTCTTCATCTGCTTAAGTTTTCTCTCATCCAATTATTTCTTGTTACTTTCTGTCATGTTTAAAGTCCCTCATTCAAGAGGTTATCTCAGCAAAATATCTTTTCTCATCTGTGACTGTTTCCTGATTCCAACCATTTCTTCTTGATATTTATATTGCAGGAGCTGAAGCGCTTTGATACTTCAGGCTTCCAACCAGAAAGTCTTGAAACTTTGATGTAAACTACTTTGCTATGAGAAAGATAGGTCTAAAATTGGGAAAACAATAGCTTTAAAAATAAATTTAAAATCAACTCCAGATGACATCAGGGTTAATTAAATTGATTTTGCTCTAATGGTTCCTTTCCTATAATCTTATTTGTATTAACAGAAATGGCATTACTTATGTAAACTTGCCAATATTATCATGTAATATTATACACATATCATATAGATATCTTAAACCCAACAGTCCTTAAGAGATTTCAATTGTTAAATCTTTGGAGTACTGACCAAACTGTTGAAATATCTGCATTACAAGTTGATTTCTATTTTAAAAAATACCAAATTTAGTCTCATTGGTATTACTGGTTGTAAAATCTACAACTTTTATAAATTTGTACATTTTCAAGTAGCTCTTGATTTTTAGGAACTCATGTTTTTTTGTTTTTAAAAAGAAAACGTTATCAGCATATTTGTTTTATCTTTTACAAGTTGATTGATTTACAATTAATTTAGATAGCAAACTGGACTCTACTATTAACCCTTATAACATTTAATAAATTTCTTTTTTAGATATTTGTAATTTGAGGTTTAATCTACAGAGATCTGAAAAAAATGATTTTTTCTGTTTGCAATGCCTCTTGTACAATAGAGCAACAATTCAATATAATTAGTCCTATATATAAAATTATATATATAAAAACAGACAATGTTACAGAAAGGTCCAAAGATTTATGAAATGGATTAATATTCAACATATGTACACTACCTGCCATAATTATTAGGCCAACCCACTGTTTTAAAAAAATGATTTATTTCATACTATTTTTTTACTATTTATTGCCAAGTAAGTAATTGTAAATGAAAATAGAATGTTTTTTTGTTAATATTGCACAATAACATGTGCATCAAATAAATTTCTAAATATTTGATAATTTTATTTTATTTTTTTTTAATCATATCATCCCGAGCAAGGTGGTAACGCTACTGATGTGCAGGGGGCTATGTAAGAGAGAAAAGATTTGGAAAAGAGAAAGCTGGAAACCACATCCTAAACAGGGAACAAGGGATGAGCCTCTACACCTGTACAACAGACGTCGGTGGAGTGTGAACCGGGCAATAGTTTAGTCTATCTACTCCAATTGAAGAAAAAAAAAAGAAAAAGAAAAGTGAAAAGATTGGAAAAGAGAAAGCCAGAAACCACATCCTAAACAGGGAACAAGGGATGAGCCTCTACACCTGTACAACAGACGAGGGTGGAGTGTGAACTGGGCGATAGTTTAGTCTATCTACTCCAATTGAAAAAAAAAAAATAAATAAATAAAAGAAAAAGTAGGGGCATTGAGTTAACTAAGTTTTAACTTACTTAAAGTCCAGTAAAAGAAATTTCTTTGAAAAAATTACCTATATTGCAGTTTCATCAATGAAGGAATTAAAAAAAAATTAGTATGATTCAGACGAGTTCATACTTGCTCCCTTGCCTTGTAAAATTTTGCAAAGTAATAATAACAAAAGAACCATTCTATTTTCATTTGGCAATAAATACTAAAATTAGTATGAATGCATAACTTCTTTTAAAAACACTGGGGTGGCCTAATAATTATGGCCGATAGTGTATATATATATATATATATATATATATATATATATATATATATATATATTATAAGGAAGTGAAAGAACAGGTATATTAAAACCCAATGTTCATGCATTTGCTTTCATAAAGAGTGCTTAATACAAAGTAGAGCTTAATACTGTAATTTTGTTATTACAATGGTTTATAAAAGCATTATATCACTGCACAAAAATTTTCATCTTTCAGAAAAATGCTGTTCTTCTTCAGGTGATATTTTAAAATAAATGGTGAAAATGATTTATTTAAGAAATATGAGATGAATTTATGGTTATTTAGAAAATTAGGGAGTGGTAGTTGGAGAATATGCTTGCTGGTGTGTCAGTATCGTTCAATCAAAAATGAGAATTAGATTGAACTATGAAGCTAAAAGTTTGGCTCGTGAACATTAAAAATATTTTCCTATAAAACTTAATTACAGTTGTTTATTTATAACTTATGCTCCAATATAACTTAAAAATTATTTTGCTAAAATAAATGACTGACATTATACTTATTTGGACTCATAACTACAATATACTTTTGTATACCATAATTATTTAATTCTAATGCTAACCTAAGCATTCTAGCCCCTTTAACTCAAGAGGGAGTACAAAATCAAATTAAAAAAAACCTGAAATTCAGCCTGCTATTAAAAATCAATGTCTACCAATTTAAATAATATATGGTCCCACTATGCATCTTACATAGTCAAAATTAAAAAGTGTCATGCCATGACATCAGGTTACAAATCTTCAACTTCATAGTTCAACTGAATTCTCATTTTTGATTGAACAATATTGGCACACCTAAAAGCATATTCTCCAATTACCACTCCTTAATTTTCTAAATAACCATAAATTCATCTTATATTTTCTAAATAAATCATTTTCATCATTAATATATATATATATATATATATATATATATATATATATATATATATATATAAAATATGTTTATATATATAAGCAGACAATATTATAGAAAGTTCAAAAGATTTACAAAATGGATTAATAACCAACATATTTAATATATATATATATATATATATATATATATATATATAGCAGACAATATTATAGAAAGTTCAAAAGATTTACAAAATGGATTAATAACCAACATATTTAATATATAGGAAAGAATTGCAAACCCCTAATGATGGAGAGGATAATCCAAAAGATTTCACCCAATTAACATAAACTATTAAATAGATAAATATAGAAAGCTCGATGGATATTATCCAAAGCATTATAAAATATTGAGAGGAAAACTCAACACATAGTTGAATGGTTATAAATCATGTTTTATTTTGACAATGTAAATTTGCTTACATTGTCTCTTTCAGACCATTAATTAAATAATATAAATATATACATATATATATAAACTAATAAAATTCTAGTATTGTTCAATCCAGCAACAATTTAATATAGTTAGTCCTGCGTATGATGGTAAACTACATCTGGCAGCAAGTCCTCTGATAGGGAGATTGGAGACTTTGAGGAGTGTGAAACTACCTCTTAATTGTTGTTGTTTAGGTCCTCTATGATTTAGGGTGGTAGCACCAGTTATGATCCAAACTATGGGCAAAAGCAAAACACTATAAAACTATTAAGCAAAAAAAATACATTTTTACAGGAAAAATATCACCAATATATTATTATGTAAAAAGAAATTACTAACAATACATTTTTATAGTAAAATGACCAATAATATATTTTATCTGTGGTTGAAGGTATACAATTGTGTTCAAAATATTTAGATTTTGGCATTAAATAATCATGCACCACTAAATAAGCAATCAACATGAAAGAACTCTTTCATGACATTAGTCCATTTAATATCCACCAATTTTTTAAAGAACTCAAACTGTATTCCAAAATATAACTTCAACAATACTACAGCATAAAAGAACTCTTTTATGACAATAATCCATATAATATCCTACAATTTCTTAAAGAACTAAAACTGTATTCCAAAATATAACTTCAACAAAACTATAATATAAAATAACTCTTTTATGACAATAATCTATATAATATTCTACAATTTCTTAAAGAAATCAGACTGTATTCCAAAATATAACTTCAACAATACTACAACATAAAACATGTAGCAATTATGTCCACACAGACATGTATATGTACAAAAGCTAAGTATCATCTACCATGTATTCAATTGTGAAAGTAGAATGACATATTTTTATTACTTCAAAACTCCCAAGAAAATTAAATTCTGGAATTAAATGACCCATTTGGAGTTGATCTGAAATCAAAGAAACAATCAAAACAATCAAAATTCAATTTAGTAATGAAAACAGTAGAAGCACTGATTATTCTAAAGTAGTTGATAAGCAATTTCATCACAATAACATCACAAAAACATCCCAATTTCATGTGGTTGAGTTTTATAGATTTGATGATTACGTGACTGGTCAGCAAAAGACAAAAGAGAAAATTCTGAAATCTGAATCTGTTGTTTTAGGGAAATGATCTACAACTCAGCAAAATTGGATTTTGATCAAAATATAGCCAAGTGGCATTTAGTAATATATAAAATTTAATCATATCCCTATTCTGAGTGTAGAGCTTACAACCACTCATTGGAAGACTTGATTGTAAATTGTATATTTTATATTTCATTTAAATATCTCAAATATTTAATCTTGTTTTATTGAAAAGTTATACATAGTTATATTCTTATTTTTGTTTACAAAAAATCTGCAAAACCCAAGTAGCATATTGCTTTGGCGCTAATGATTAAGTTTAAAAATGCTTAGAAACAAAAACTTTCTTTTCTTTTATAATTAGTATGTAACGTATTGAAGAGCTCATATACTCTGTTTTTGAAGGATATAGCATTTCATAGAGCAGTGGTTAGCAAGCTAATCTCAGTGCACCAGAGCATTCTTTACCTCACAGATGATTATTTTTTAAGTGAGTTCAATCTTAACTGAATTTCCTACATTTATGATCATTTGATAATCTTACTAACAGTTGGCTTAGCAGCTAATAGAGGAAAAATTATGTTCTTAGAAAGGGTGTTGGTCTTTTCCACTCTCCAAGGTCCTCTATAGGCATTAGTATATCACAAATATACACCTTAACATGACTGAAAGAAGTCAAAGAACTGAATTCGAAACATGACTTATACTTGTAAAGATTTTATATACAACTCTGAAGTACACAAATATAAGACATGCAATATAAAATATTATATGTATTGTAACCTTAAATAAGTTCTGTTTTCCAACAGATGGCATGCCTAGAACTGTGTGCATGGAGTTTCAGACGGTAACACATCTATAAGGAAGCTTGAAATTCAGTGTATTTGATTTCAGCCAAATGTAAACAACTTTGTTTTAATAGCATTAAACATGTTGGATTTTGTGCCAAAGAAAGTGTATTTGCAGGGAGTTTTATTGCACTATTTATTCAAAAGAAATCTGTAGCTGAAGTACACAGAATTCTTGTTGTGACTTATGGTGACCCTGCTCTGTTATAAACAACATTTAGAGATTAGTTTAGATTCTTCAAAAATAATAATGATTTTGATGTTGAGGATAAAGAACACTCTGGTGCACTGAAAAAGTTTGAAACAAAGAATTACAGGCATTATGTCATGAAGATTCATTTCAGGTGCAAGCTGAACTTGCAGAATCATTAGGAATTGATCACACAACAGTTTCAAAACATTTGAAATCATTAGGTGTGATTCAAAAGCAAGGACATTGGGTGCCATATGTGCTGAAGCTGAGAGACTTCAAACAACATCTTGTCACATGTGAAAAGCTGCTTCAACAGCAGAAAAGGAAAGGTTTTTTGCATAGTATCATAAGCAGCAATAAAAAGTAGATATACTATGATAACCTTAAGTGTAGAAGATTGTGGGGTAAGTCTGGCCATGCATCAATATCGGCGGCAAAGTTGAATATCTGTGGTTTGAATCTTCTGCTCTGAATTTAGTGGGATCAGCTGGGTGCAGTATGTTATAAGCTGCTCGAACTGACTGAAACCATTCCGAGAGATAACTATCAACTACAATTGATGCGTTTGATCCGAGTATTGAAGAAAAACTAGCTGTTGTTATATGAGCAGACACACATGAAAATGATTTTACAACGTGACAGCACTAGGCAACATTTTGCAAAATGGGTGAAAACCCTCTTGGAAATGCTTAAATGGGAAGTTCTAACCCACCCACCATATTCAGCAGACATTGTTTAGTCTGATTACCATTTGTTCCAATCAATGGCACATGACTTGGCTGACCAGCACTTTTATTCTTATGAAGATGCCAAAAATGGGGCAACTTGTGGTTAGCCTCAAAAGATGTCATTTTTCTGATGTAGAATTCAAATGCTGCCAGAAACATGGGGAAAAAAGTGGTGGCTAGACGTGAGCAATACTTTCAGTGGCATGTTTCTTACAAATTTTTTGTAAATAATCCATTACTTTTCATGAAAAATCAGTAAGACTTTATTCAAAGTCTCAACATATAAATGTTATATAAAAATAAACTTATTCAAGGTAACAATATATAAATTTTTATATATCAAGAATATTTTTGGATGAAAGATGCATGACAATGTGGAGAACGTTTCAATGAAGTCAGAAAGAATGAAAGGCATCAATTTTTTTTCACCTTGTCATACATCTTACCTCCATATATATATATATATATATATGAACTGATCCAAATATATTTATTTCTACCAGCTTGATTATTTATGATAAATTTTGTTATGAAAATGTGTGACAACTGGCAGGATTCGAACCTGCGAACCCTATCCATATAGGGGAAGCCACCAATTGATCTGACGTATCTTAGACCTCTCGGCTATGAATGACCAAGAGTCTAAATGAAGTCAAATCAAGCCTATATAACATTCGATTCTACAGACATAACCATCTCTGTTTTGAAATGTATTGTAATGTCAATAAATGTAAACATACAATGGAAAATGTTATAGAAATTTATGAAGATTAATGAAATGGTTATTAACAACTGACAATTTGAAATTATTTGTTTGAAAATTATTTTTGATTGATACTTGTATTTAAATAGATATTCTGTTTATAATCAAAATCTAAAATGTGCCAGATCAATTGATGGCTACAGGGGTCACAGGTTCAAATCCTGCTGAATGACACACATTTTCGTAACAAAATTTATCTTAAATAATCAGGCCGGTAGAAATAAATATATATATACTGTTTGATTATAAACAGATTATCTACTTAAATATGAGTATTGATAAAAAATAATGTTCAAACAAATAATTTCAAATTGCCAGTTGTTAATAACCATTTCATTAATCTTATATATATGTATATATATATATCAAGGCAAGGTGGTTAACTGAATGATTTGTTTTTTCTGCCAAAACATATTTTGGGAATCTTAAAAAATTTTTTTTTATTTTTGTTAGTGAATATTGCATTAACAATTTTTTGACAATAACAATCATTTTTCTTTGTACAACTCCAGATATTTAACCCATAGTTGCAGGAAGGAGAGGAATTTATACCTTTCCCAAGGTTATTTATATATAAGTGAATGTAATGAGCCTAACTGGAAATTGAACTTGGCTCTCCAATTTCTCATTCCAAACTGTTCTCCATTACACCACTTGTACATCAACTAATTAGTAAATGATATAAATAAAATAAAGCTCTTACTTGCAATATCTCCAAGAGGGTCACAGTACAGTCCTAGTCATATGTCTTAGATTTCTATTTAAAATGTGTGAAAAATGCTACCATTAACAATTGCAATAGTCTACTGTGTCTATCGCCATAATGAGCTAAATCACAACTGACTTTTCTAATCAATGGGCTGTACTCAAGTGATCCTCAGGGGCCTCTTATAACATTAGTTAATTTTTCCTATTAAAAAGGAGATAATTGTCTTCTGTATCCCTACAGAGAATTTAATCTTTTATGCACTTCTAGTTGCAACTTTTTCTGAGTTTAACTTAAATGCTTAGTAAATAGTCAGAGCATAGGTGTATAATGTAATGTAATCAGGTCATTATGGGAAGGTGAGTTTTATTCTCAATCAATATCTCAATATTTCACAACTGTAATTTC
The DNA here is from genome assembly GCA_037127315.1 of Ascarosepion bandense. Lineage (NCBI taxonomy): Eukaryota > Metazoa > Mollusca > Cephalopoda > Sepiida > Sepiidae > Ascarosepion > Ascarosepion bandense. Next base: position 11,550,646 of record JBBBDQ010029769.1, on the reverse strand, counting down.
ACTTTTCTTTTTTTTTTTATTAAATATCATGTCCCTTCAGGACGTGGGTGACCATCTTTCCCTATAATTAAATTTTCTATATTATATGTCAATTCTTGAGAAAGATAGTGGAGTAGTTTCCTTTTACTTATTCCTAAATTTCTAATTTATAACATTCCTTCTCTTAGACTGGCTACTACCCAAGTCTAAAGGAAACCTAGTCTATCCTGTTATTTAACCCATTGGTGGGGAGAGAAGAGATCCATTCATACCTTTCCTAAGGGCATTAGTACAAAAGTGAATGCAACAGAATTTGTACTCAGTTTGCTGATTACACTATCTGTACCAATAACAGTTATTCTAACTGCCAAATCCTAAGTCTAACAATATTTTTAACGGCACTAAAGGCATGTACAGGTAACATAACAGATATCAGTATGGAAAGTGGAAATTTGATGAACCAATCCCATATTCATTTTTGCACATATGCGATTGGGAAAGGCATGAAATTATATCTCAACCCCTTAGCTATCAGATAAATAGCAGAGTAAACTGGGCTCTAGGGTGGCAATAAACCTAAGGGAAGGAAAACCCTGAATTTCAAACTGTGGAGAAGACAATGGGATACCACTCCCCTATCTTTTCAAAGAAGGTGTGGCTATTTGCAGAAACCTAATCTCTAAAGAACTCTGGTCACCTATGTTCTAAAGAGATACATTTTTTTAAAATAAAAACAGTACTAAGCTAATCTTAATAGTGAAAGTAGTAAACTAAGCTTAATAGTAAAAGTACTAAACTATCTAAACTTATTTATAAATGGAACTTTGTCTGTGTGTGTGTGTGTGTGTGTGTGTCCGTTACCTATAGACTCCAAAACGGCTGAACCGATTTTCTTGAAAATGTACACAGTTGTACTATAAGCATCTGTGAGTGTTCTTAGCTCATGTTTGTGTTGAGGTACCCCCGATAAATATCGAAAATATCGGGTTATAAAAGGAGTGGTTTGATTTTAATCAAATTTGATACACTCATAGACAAAAACACAAGAAACAATATCCAGAAGTTTCAAGGTTGCAGTTCTTACAATAGTGCAGAAAATCGATAATATATATATATATAAAAGGCAAGATGTTTGTGTGTGTGTCTGTTTATCTGCCTATATGTCTGTATTTTTTTCAGCCCTTTTATTTTAGTTTTTGCTTCGGGTTTAGCTCTAAGTCGGTATAATTGTAGTTCTTAGTTTTAGCCATGATACCATTTACTCAGAGGACTTATTTAGCCTTCAAAATTCAGTTTATGATGAAAAAAACTTATTTGATATTGATACCAGGAAATCAAAATTTGACTTACATCCATTCATTTTTTTAATCAGTCTACGGTTTCGCTTTAACTGGAAACAACTATTGCTGTTTAGTCTTTTGTGTCAACGTCCAAAGAGTCTGAGCTCCAGGACCATGGATTAGTTTTAAAGCTTTCATTACACCCAATAAACACCAGGCTATACTGCTAGTATTTAATATTAAAAGGGCTCCACTAAAAGTACTAAGTTAAGATTAATAGTAAAAGTAGTAACCGAAGCTTAATACTAGTAGTAAGTGCTAAACTAAGAATAATAAATATATGTATGTTCTTAGAGCACTTAAATGATATCATACATCAGTCAGTTAAGTGCCATACGTGAAACACGCTTGGGCGATCATGTCTTGTAAGAGACATGACTGACTGGGCAGAAGATTATCCTGCTGTAGGTTGCCATTGCTTTCTGTGGTAGACTGGTTGCCAGCCAAGGCTATAGAATCCAATCTGTTTTGTTATTTAACCCATAACTGGAGGAAAGAAATGGATTAATACCTTTCCCAAGTGTATTTGCGCGTAAGTGAATGCAATGAATTCAACAGGAATTCGAACTCAACTCCCCGATTTCTCGTTCTGAGCCGATATCCATTTCACCACAACAATATACTTGCAATAATAATTGTTCATTTTAAATCTGTTAGATTGTGATATAAAGCAAAACATGAAAAACTCATCTACTTTGTAATGATTCTGTCGAATATTGCATAATTTTTATGATGAAATCAGAAAAAGTGTTTCAACAGTATTCCACTGCATATAACGTAACTCAAATGAATATAATGTAACCCATTCTGTCAGTTGAGAGGAGGAGGAAGAAAAGGAAGAGGAGAACAAGGGGACAAGACAAAGAGAGAGTATGTGAGTTGAGATTCTGAAGTATGGCATTTTCCCAGAGGAATGATAAAGATTGACTATCACAGATTGGATTACACAGAATTATGGTTTGCTCATTTATACTCTTCCTCTATTCATTTTTGTCTGACTGTGAGCTGACATGACCACCAACTGAGGCTATTGGCTGCCTGCTTCTTACAGAAAAAGGGGAAACTCTACACTAATTAGCATCATTTTGGATGTGTGCATAAACCAAAGATTATCAAATGTCACAACATTCAGAATGCATAAATTGACAACAGGTAAATGGTGGTTATGTTTTTTTTACTGTCTTTCTTCTGTAACTGCTACTAAAGGTGAGAAAGAAGCAAGTAAACGTGTCACTTTAGTTGGGATGACTCTTATTTCACACACCTTGTTAAATGAGCTGTGTTCAGATATTAAGGGAGGAACTTTTAGAGTTGTGGAAAAACATCTAATTTTGGTAACAATTTAAGTTACAGTTATTTACTAAATGCACTAATAGTTTAATAATTAAACTAATAGTTTTAAAATTATTTGCATAAAAATATGAAATCGGATCACCAGAATTTATCCAACTTTGAGGAACTTTTTTTTTTACTTTGCTGGTTTATATTATAACACGAATTCTCTGTCCATCACACACTGTCTGTAGGTAATTTTTATGTGTGTATGTAATGTATATAATGTTGTGTGTGTATGGCTTACATGGCTTACGTCATTGAATAAACACACACACACACACACACACACACACAATTTGACTAAGTTTGAAATAAGATATTTGAATAATATATTCCCTCTCACTCAGTCTGCACAACTCCTATTCTGGTCTGAACCATAATCCTAAGGTTACACACACACAAAAAAAAAAGAAATTTAAACCTTAAAAAAATCAGATAATTATAAGATTTTAGTCAACCTTTTGAAAATTTTTCTGTAATTAATAAAATTATTTTTTATTTTGTAGAAATATTTTTACATCTCTTGTTGAATAAAATTTACATGTGCACACATACAAACGGCCGCTGAAGAAATTGTCTGGACCTTCATCTGGGGTGTTACACTATTGAAAGGATGCATTCTGGACATATCAAGAAATATGAAGTAACCTGACTAATTAGATTCTTGTCAATCTACTTTCATTATAATAAAGAAACTAAATTGGTAAGAAGGAAAATACAAATGTTTGCATTTTGGTCATGTAAATTATGCACGATATAACTATTCAAGATTAGTGTTTTATAAGAAAATTGAAGGAAATATGCCAAAATCTCTTGTTAAATCTTCTTGCTATTTCCTACCTTGGTCCTGAAATCTTGGTGTTTTATTTAAAAATTCATTATTATTGAGAAACAATAACTAACATTAATGTCATATTAAGTGCACATTTCAACTTCATAAGGGTTTATTTAAAACAGCATCAAACACTAGCAGTGTAGTCATAGATTGGTGATGCAATTTTATATATATATAATGGTAGACTTCTTGAAAACAGTAGCTACCCTGGCATGTACACATCGCTCATTCGCTAATGAATTAGAGCACTCTGGCTATTGGGCATGTATAATGATAATATACATGCTAAAAAGTCTGCCTTCTTCTACCGAGCGCCCATAGCACAGAGGCAGAATCGCCAACTGACGCCACTTCGGTCGGGTTTCAATCCTGGGTTAAAAGCAATCGGAATCTAACCGTACTGATGAGCTGTGATACAGTGAAACAGATCTGTCTGCAGATATATATATATATATATATATATATATATATGTGTGTGTGTGAGCCGAAAGCTTAGACCTGATAAAAAAATCAACAATTACTGTGATTTTTTGTTGTCTTTCAACGACATCACCATCAAGTATATCAGACGGTATGAACGGATCCTACACAAAATTAATAGACAAAACTTGTCTATATTATTCAATGAAACCTGCATTAATATATATATATATATATATATATATATATACAGAGAGAGACTGGCAACTTCATAAAACAACCTGTCCTGGGATATTTTCTTAAAAAAACCCTAATATTTATAAGATGCCTTGGATTTTTTGTTTTGTTTTTTGGTCATATTTCAGAAGGGAGATGATAGTTTTTATAAATCATTTGATTTGAATTGAAACTATGATTCAGTGAACACTTTCTGTGAAATTGTGAAAAGTCTATGACAGGTTCTAGTGTTTCAGTAATTCGTTTAATTGTAATACTTTAAAAATTTGACAAGCATTTAAAAGAAAGATTTAAAGAGATCAAAGATAAAGTTCTGAATTTCATTTCATAATTCATAATAATGGGGATTCATTAGAAAACAAATAATAGCCACAGTAATATAACTTCTTTTCTCCATATTCATGATTATATTTACATCTCCTTGAGGACCTAATACAAAGATAATTTTTATAATCATCTCACTCCAAGTAAGTCAGTACTGCCACTGGTGCACAGAGGGTTACATAGTAGGAAGGTTAAGAGAGAAATGAACAGGTCACAGTAGGTGTCAGAGAATCGGTAAGAGAAAGATGGGTACATTAATGTGAAGAGAGCTGTGTGAGAGAAAAGTGTGAAGTAAAAAGTTGGATGGGAGTCAAAGAGATAAGAGATGACAGTTGATGTTGCATTTAAATGCTTGGAGATTTTAGCTATCAAGAAAACAAGATATGGAAGGGAGTTCCACAGCTGGAAGTTCAAGAAAAGAAGCTACTAGAGTAGAAGTTGTGGTTACACTTGATTGTTTTCACAGTAAAAGGGTGGGACTTTGTTGCTAGTCTAATAGCTCAAGTAAATTTGCACAGGGATGGGTACCAAGGAGCTAAGATCATTAGAGCAGAATCTGTGAAAGTATTTGTAGAAGAGACAAAGGGAAGCCACATTTTTGTCAGTGACAGAGAGCTGGGCCATATTTATTAGGCCACCCCAATTTCTTTTTAAAGAAATGATGTATTTCATACTATATTTAGTATTTGTTGCCAAATGAAAATAGAATGGTTCTTTTGTTATTATTACTTTGCAAAATTTTACAAGTCAAGAAAGCAAAGATGAACTCATCCAAATCACCCTAATTTTTTTTCATTCCTTCATTGATGAAACTGCAATATAGGTAATTGTTAAATGTTTATAAATTTATTTGATGCACATGTTATTGTGCAATATTAACAAAAAAACATTCTATTTTCATTTACAATTATTCACTTGGCAATAAATAATAAAAAAAATAGTATGAAATAAATCATTTTTCTAAAACAGTGGGTTGGCCTCATAATTATGGCCAGTAATGTATATCAAAGACTGCAGGAAAGGCCATCATAAAATGTATAGACAGTTCCACATAATGATTATGAAAGCTTATGTATTTAAAAGCACAACAAATTATCCTAACAAACAATAACCAAATCTAGAAATTTAATGCAATGTTTGGTTCAATTAACTTCTGTTTGTCTTCAAAGATATATGATACAGCAAATGTCTGCCACTGATTCAGCTGTCATGTAAACTTCAGGCTGTACTTATTGGCAAGGAAAACTCTAAAGATAGAGAAATTAACTGAATGGTATTTCTATTGTTTGGAGAATTATGAGAAAAGGTTTTAAAAAACTTTGATCTTATTTAAAAAAAACAAAAAAAAAACAAGAATGATCTTTTCTTGAGAATTATTTTGGGGTTAAACTTTGACTCTTCTAAAAGATTTAGAAAAATATATTTCCATTTATTTTTTTTTTTAAGGAACTATACTTATGGCTGCAATTCTCAAAGAAATAACTATTTTTTGCCAATGTTTATTGCTAGAGTAGTCTATTACATTGAATAGCTGGAGCTTAAAGAAAATATCAGAGTTCACTGAGCTAGATTTACCTATAAGAGAAAATGTGAGAAATTCTTTTGCAGCTAAAGAATTTAATGTTATTTTTTTATTATTAGCGTTGGTGAGACAATCTTCCAAAGGACATATTTTTTACAAGGTGGAATTTTGAGGTGCTTAACTATTGATAATAATAAGATTAGACATTTTTAACTTTTTATAGTAAATGATAAATTTAAAATATTTGTTAGGATTGTTAATTGTGATATTCATGTCCCCCCAATTAAGGCAATAAATCCACTAGGATGGAAGGGGTTACTGAATGTGAAGAATATATAAAAAAGAAAAGATCAATAAAGAGATAAAAGTAAAAGAACAGGAATTAAGAATACAGAAGATAACGATAGACATAGGATTTCTATTTTTTTAGATCAAAGTTGGCAAGAAAGCAAGTGTTATGTCGCCAAGTATAAATGAATAACTCAACAACAGAATCAGAATATAAGTTGTATTCCGCGGAAAGACGGTTAGTATGTACAGAAGTGATTAGTAATATTTACAATAGAAAGATACAAGAGTCCAATCCGTCGTAAGACGTGTGTATACGTGATTACTTCCGGTACGCCACCGGAAGTGTGACTAACTCTTCACTGACTCACACTGACTCTTCAGTAACTCATTAGAGACTCTCAAGTGACTCTCTACGACTCCCTTGTAGAGAATCCACTATTGCTATATATAGCAATGAGAACAGTCCATTTGTAGTCAAATAAGAGCGGCGCCCTAACACCCCCTCCTAAGACTTTTGCTTCAATCGTATTTTTTCTTTTTCGGGTTTACCGACAACTGGTGTGTTAATTTCCTTTTGCTGGTGGATTTCCTGGTACTACCTTCTTGTACCTGAGGCATTTGTAACTCGAAAGTATCAAAAAGATCCTCCACATTTTCATCCATCTCTTCAGGCGCAACAGTTGTCTCTTCCGAAAATCTTTTTCTTAATTGATTTACATGCCTTCTATGTTCAAATTTCGGTCCTTGCACCACATAGAGCATGTTCTCTATACGTCCTTTAATTTTGCCTTTCATCCAGGACGTAGTGTTGTTTTTATAGTTCTTGAAAAACACTTTTTCATTCACCACAAATTTTCTTTTGGGTGTGCTTACATTAGGTGTATCAGCTTTCTTTGATGGAATTAGCTTATCAAAAACCGAACATACTTTTCTTGCGAACATTAATTCAGCTGGCGACAGCGCTGATGGTGCTGCTTTGTTCGGCGTAATTCTGTATACCTGTAGGAATAACTGTAAAGCCGTTTTTGTGGGCGTCCCCGTAGCCTTCCTTAATGCTCTCTTTAGGGTATCCATGAATCTTTCAGCTAGACCATTACTATGTGGGTGATAGGGTGGAGTGGTTATATATATGTTCCACTTGAAATGTATCACATAATTCCTTAAACTCTTTTGATGTAAATTGTGACCCGTTGTCACTGACAATTGTGTCTACTACTCCAAATCTTGCAAAAAGCTCATGGAGTCTGTTTATAGTATTTTTTGCTGTGGGTTGTTTCATTTGAAACACTTCCGGCCACTTGCTGTAGCTATCTACGACAATTAAGTAATACGTTTTACCCATTGGACTGGCAAAGTCTATGTGCAGTCTCGACCACGGTCTATCCATTTTCGGCCAAGGCTTTTGTAGTACTTGTGGCGATTTCGCCGCCAGCGCACAACCCTCACATTTTCCAACCATGGCCGCAATGTCTGCGTCCATGCCTGGCCAGAACACGTACGACCGCATTAAACTTTTCATTCGATTCACACCGGGATGACCCGTATGAAAATTTTTCAGTATTTTCCTCTGTAACACTTTAGGAATTACAGCAAGAAGCCAGAAGAAAGTTTAACAAGCAAGAAGTGTGAGAAAAGAAACTGTCAACATAGAATTTAAGGTAAATTATAATTTTAATGACCATATTATCTTGTTTATAATTAGAATGCATTTAGTTGTAAACTTGTTTATATCAAGATGATAGCTTAGATTAATTATTCTAAATTTCTTTGTCAAAAATAGTTTGGAAATTATTATTAATAAGTTAAATTTTTATGTTACTTAATGTGTCCAAAAAAGAAATTGTTATTTTTTTGTACCCTAATCTATTTTAGTATGAGATAAGGTACCATGTTTTTCTCCTTATCATAAAAACCAGTATATAATGTTCATATAATTTAAAAAGAAATATTTAATAATGAACAACTTAACTAATGTCTAATTAATATTTACATATCATTTTGTAAAATTTTATTTTTTCATAATCTTACTTTTATTATTTTTGAAGACAAATTGCCATAAGTTTCTTTTGGCATTAATCTCCATGCCATATCTCCAGGTTCTTCACCAGACTGAAGAGTTCCCCTTCTATGATGGCTCGGCCAACTAGGTCATCTGTTTCTTTTGGCATTAAACTCTGTGCCATATCTGAAGGGTGTTTTTGTCAGGTTCTTTACCAGACTGAAGAGTTCCCCTTCTATGATGGCTCGGCCAACTAGGTCATCTGTTTCTTTTGGCATTAAACTCTGTGCCATATCTGAAGGGTGTTTTTGTCAGGTTCTTTACCAGACTGAAGAGTTCCCCTTCTATGATGGCTCGGCCAACTAGGTCATCTGTTTCTTTTGGCATTAAACTCCATGCCATATCTGGAGGATGTTTCATCCAGGTTCTTCACCAAACTGATTTGGCTCTCTTCTTTGTTGGTTAGATAATTAAGTTGTTTGAAAGCAAAAGTTTAGTGATGCTGACTGAACACTGGTGTTCCTCAAGGTTGACACTTATGATGCATTCATTGAAAATTTAAAAAATTGTCAGAACAGAAGACAAAAACTCAACTGTTGGCATGTAACTGAGACATCTGGAGAGACATTCTCAGTGTTTCAGTTATGCAATGACTCTATGACCACATCCAGCCATGGGACTGATGATGATGATGATGATGATGGTGATAGATCACATATTTAACCCAATCGTAAATAATGCAGATTAATTTTTGGAAAATCTTTTTATGAAAAATTTTCTTTTTAAGTGCTACGTTTTTTAGGACATAGGAAATCATGGCCTTTCACACCTTCCTTTATAACACTTAGTAAGATTTTTCTTTTCACTCTCCCTCCCAGTCCCTTTTCTGGCATACATTCACATGAGTTCATTAGGTAGGTTATATGTTGCTTTTCTCTGTCTCTCTTGCCTTCAATGTGTCCTGTAATTGTGTCAAATTTTTTAAGCAATCTTGCCTCATTATGCATCTTAGAAATTTCAACTAAATCTTTTTATTCTAAGGATAAGTGTTCTTTTTTACCATTATCATTAAAACTTTCTTGTTGCTCATTTGCTATTCTCGGTATCCTTATGTAGAAAAACATATGTGTATCTTAAGTTTTTTCTTCATCTGTTGTTACGGATATAGATAGCTGCACACATACCTACACACATATATTGAGAATGGTCTCTGCGTGGTAACAAGGAGATAATAACGTGGGAGACTAGAGTCAGCTTTGGAATAGCAGGTCAAGGATAGTTGACCCAGATATCCTTAGTAACAAATGTCTAGACAGGAAATAAGCTAGACATGGAAGTCAGTTGCAAGTCATGAAGCAGCAGGAGATAGAATTCGCACCAAAATAAATCATGTGGAAAGCAAAAGTTTGAAGTCAGTTGCAGGTTGAATCTTGACAGAACAAGTCATATTTGCCGAGCGCCGATAAATGATAAATGAAGGGAAAACGCATTTGAGATAATAGTGTAATTTAACCAATTCATCTTAAGCAACTGTGGATAAGAAAAAGACCAAACTTATAAATTCTTATTTGTTAAAAGAAGAAAGAAAGCGAGGCCGAATCATTTTATCAAGAAAGAAAGAAATATAGCGACAAAGATAAGAGAAGATTTGTATGCTGGTTTATATTTGTTGAAAGAAGAAAGAAAACGAAGCCGAGCCGTTTATCAAGAAAAAAAGAAATATAGCGACAAAGATAAGAGAAGATTTGTATGCTGGTTTATATTTGTTGAAAGAAGAAAGAAAACGAAGCCGAGCCGTTTATCAAGAAAAAAAGAAATATAGCAACGAAGATGAAAGAAGCTGTAATATTATTTGTATGCTGACTCCTACTTGCCGAAGGAAGAAGAAAAAAGTGAGACCGAATTGTTTTATCAAGGAAGAAAGAAAGATAGCGACGAGGATAAGAAGAAAAGCTGTAATATAATTTGTACGCTGATTCCAGTTTATTCAAAGAAGAAAAAGAAAGCAAAGCCAAGTGGTTTATCAAGAAAAGAAAAGAAAGAGAAAGAGCGACGCAGAGCAGTCAACATATACCGGAAGATATTTTGAAGATAAAGAACAAATACAGAAAATACGACGCTGGTTGAAGAAAAGAATAAAGAAATGTGCGAACATTTTCAGAATATTTGTCTGCTGAAAATATAATAGTCAACTGAAAGAAACAGAGACAGTCGTAACTACATACATTTCAAGTGTATAAAGAAAGAAGAGGAAGAGAGAAAAGAAAAGACAGTAAAAGAAAGAGAGAAGGAACTGATATAAAGATAAGTTATTATGTTCTTAGACCCATGTTAGAACACGCATACACTTCCACAAATATTATGTTACCAATTACACCATAAATCATGTTTATAAATAATATGGTTCTCCACATTTTATCTTGTGTTAATCTCTTGCATTTGTAGTCACCTGTATTCATTCATATTTGCTGTTGTGTATTGTAAATGACTATTTTGACTACCTGAATATAATTTTGAGGTTCAGGTCATTAGACATTCTAATTCATACTTAGATATTTCTTTTTTATTTTGATCTCTTATTACTTATTAAAATTTTCGACATTCATCCTTGAATTGCTGGTCAGCGCCCGTGTTGATATATTGAAGCAAACCTGAAAATGTTGCCGTTCGATTATATCAATCGAACAGTAATCTTATTTTTTTTAATTATTTATCATTGTCCTTTTGTCATGATCTGGGGCAGATAACCCGTATCTATTCATAGATGTGAAAATGCAATATATCCAAATCTATGTGTAAGCATCTTGATGGTTATCGTTGAGACAGGTATGTGACACTGTGAAAAGATTGTGCAGTACTCACTGACATATAGGAAGACAAGTATTACTTAACAGTTTAGCACTATTTTACATGATTCAAAATATAGGAAATTTCTAACATGGTCACATTATTTAAGTTATTTATGCTATTTAGATTTGGACTATTGTCCTCACCTTTGTTTTTGTTATCAAAATGTTTCAGCCATTATGCCCTCTTGCCTTCCTCAGATGTAGATCGAGCTGGTAACCTACAGGGAATTCTGATCTGAACCCGTTATTTAATCTATAGAGACACCCCCCCCAACACACACACACATATATATATATATATATATATATATATATATATATATACACATACATACATAATACTGGGGAAAAAGTATGTATGTATATATGTCTAAAATGAATACAGAAGTATAGAAAAAAAAAGCAAGAAGTACAGGCACACTAACACACACACATACACCCTAACACACATAGCACTTACACACACACACACACACACACACACACACACACACACATGAATGAATACCGGATGGCAATTAAAAGAAAAAATATATACACCAATGAACATGCCTCCAATTAAAGCAGACAGATCTATCATCAGATCATAAAACGGCGCTCACTATCACTTTAACAGAGATTCAAAAATGCCAAATTCTACTATTGGTCAATGCGCACATATATAAACCATAAACACAGAGACACATACAGGCACACACACACACACACTACAATTAATGGCAGCAGTAACAGCGAAAGATGACCACTCGATAAAAGGCACAGACCATGAGCGGATGTGAAATTAAGCTCTCCCAACATTCTGAAAATGAGACTATGATCTCGAAATATTAATGGTTAATAAATTGGTAATACCCGACACCTTCTTTACCTTCATTTATTTTTCTAAATTTATACCTACCCATACACCAAAACATTATTCCAATTGTGAATGCAATATTCATTATATTCTTCAGAAAATTTCTTCTTGTTTTGATATGTCTATTTTATTCAGACATTTATTTTAGTTGTCAGCTCAAAGCTTCTTTGACAGCTTCTATTCTTCAACTATATGCATTGTGAAGTGGTAAGCTTGTATGAAAATTAGAGGACTCTTGTTAAAAAAAAGGTCTGATATGGGCTAGTTTTTGAGGTCCCCGTAGTCTGTAAGGCCCAAAGCAATAGCTTGTTTAATTTGTATCTAAATTGGCAATGACTATATCTCTGCTGTTGCATTAGATCTTCCCATAAATTTTATTTCATGAAAATGTCAGCCCGTAGCTAAAAAAGAAAAAAAAAAAAACACTTACTCAGCCCCTCTTTTTTGATTGGTTGATTCTCCAAATCAACAAAATGTTAGATCAGAATTCTTGTTCTTTTTAGTTGCCCCTAGTCTTTTGATATGATATTTGCTTAATAACACACCTGATAAAAAGATCAGACAATGCCCTGGCTGAGATCAATTACATTATGAACATTACTCTAAGAGTCTAGATAGGAGATAAGTACTGTTATTTAGTTATTATAATAGCCAAGAGAAGTATTTCAAAATGAAACAATAACATTAGAAGGGTTAAGGCAATATCACTTACTTTATATGTTATATATTGTATCTAGCAATGTTATTACTGTTGTTAATGCAAGTATTAAACTGTGTAAAAAGAGGCTCACGGCACACAAGAATATCTGCATTTCATTTATTTCTTACAAATATTTATCCGCACACAAAGGCAATTCAAAATGTTTATAATGATAAAATGCATCAAATTAAACAGCACTTATTTAAATTAACTGTTACTTAGAATGATTACTTTGCTACTTATTTAAATTAACTGTTACTTAAATTGATTACTTTGCTACTTATTTTATAATTCATCTAAAACAGTAAACTGATTAGTGTGTTACTTAAATGTGAGATTTTCAAACCTTGTATTTATACTAAGAGCTACTATTTACTTCTGATTTAACAGTAAGTTCAATATATCCAACAAAGTAAAAATTGGCAGTTACTCTCAAAACAGATCTCCAATGAAATACAAGAAATAGTTTATAAAATCTAATGCCTTGAAAACAAAATTACTATCTTTTAATCATTATGCAGAAACATTTTGCCTTCCAACAACATGGCTCGTGGTAACCTCCAGGTTCATTCATTTGTGTTTTTTTGGTCTCACATTTTCCACTTGCATGTGTAGGGAGACAATAGTTGTCTTTCCTTAAGGAGAACAATAGTTGCCTTCCCTTTTGAGAAACTCTTTTTTATCTGGGATCAGTTCCCTTCCAGGCCTTAGTGAGGATAGCTATGAGGAACAATTGCTGGCATAACAGTATGTCATTTCTTTTTTTTTTAATCATATTACCCCGAGCAAGGCAGTAATGCCACTGATGTGCAGGGGGCTACATAAGAGTAAAAGCACCAGATAGAAGAGGAGTGAAGAGGAGGACAAACCATTCAGAAAGGAGCAAGAGAAGGGAGGGAATACAGGTGTGATGACAATTGCAGAGGTGAAGAGAAAGGAAAGGATATACAGGGTGGTGAGGAAAGAACTAGGGTCAAGATCTAGTCTTGCTAAAAACATTCTTGTCCATTTGGACAACGTGAACATTCTTCTTGTTTTGGGATGTACTTAAACATTCTTAATGTATTGAACTGGTTTTCATTATATTAAATGCCTATTTGTTAATGCCATGTAACTTGTCCTTTTTAATACACGTGCTATGGCAGCGTATTAATATTTGTATTAGTATCGAATAACTGGAAATATCGCTGGTTTGCAACTAACACTAATACATGGATTAGAGGGATTACATTTAATCAGTTGCTAGGTCTACTGCTAAGAATATTGGTTCACTGTGTAGTTCCAGACAATTTCTCTTTATCTAGCACATTTATAAATCTACCATTTAACTGTGCATTAAATAATGCTGTCATATCTAGTTTGATTCTCCTGCTATATATATATCCATAATCATTTTCCTCCAAGCAAGGCAGGACTGCCACTAATGTGCAGTAAGAGAAAAGAGAAAAGATTGGGTACGGGGGGTATTAAAAAAAGCATAAAAGATAAACAGAATTCAAGAAGATACAATATGGCAACTAACATTGCATTTACATTTTTGGAGATTGTAGCTATCAGGGAAGCAAGTGAACAGAAGGGAGTTCCACAAGTGGAAAATGTGAGAAAAGAAACTGTTGGAGTAGAAGTGGCAGTTACATTTAACCATTTCAATGGTAAAAGGGTGGGACCTAGATGCCAGTCTAGTAGCATGCTTAAATTCATATGGACGGGGCACTAAGCAAACTTATCAGAGCAGTTACCATGAAAATATTTGTAGAAAAGACAGAGGGAAGCCACATCACTGTGGTAAGAAAGTGACTGAAGTCAAGCTGCCAAGTCAGGATTGATTACATTGCAGATCCTCCTTTGGATTTTGTCAAGAACCCCAAGATGAATAACAGGAGCACCCGACTAGATATGGCAACAGTATTCAATGCAAAGATGAATGTTAGATTTATAAATGTGCAAGATGGAGATATATCTTGAGATTCTCAACAAAATCTAAAGAAGGGTCTGTTATGTTATTTGTCCTGACATGGCACCTTGACTTCAGCCACTTTCCAACCAGCATGATGTAGCTTCCCTCTGTCTTTTCTATAAATATTTTCATGGCAGTTATTCTCATGAGCTCCAGATAGGCAACTAACTTTCATTGTTTTACTGTGAAAATAGCTAGATTTAATCATAAGTTCCATTGTAATAGTTTCTTTTCTCGCACTTCTTGCTTGTGGAACACTCTCTTCCAGTTAGTTTCTTCTTTACCACCTACAATCTTCAAAAATTTAAATATAACATCCATGGCCATCTTCTCTCTTCTTGAATCCTGTTCTTTTATTGTTCTTTCACTTCACTTAAGTTTTCTCATTCTCTTTCCCTCCCAGTAACCACTTGCCTCTTAGCAACACTACAAAATACATGGCTTCACTAATAGCATTTTCTAGCATCAGCTTTTTTCACAGTTCGTTTAAGAGCTGTAAATTGCAACTCTACAAAAGAATCAAATTTCTGATTGAATATTGTCACTTAGAATCTAGAATGTATAAAAGCGGCATTTATTTAAGCATTATGATTTCATTTAAACATTACTTTATGCTTTTAGAAATCCACAAAGATGACAATCATCATTAGTCATACTGTAACTATTTATAACAAGGAATCTTTTATATAATTTCTAAATTTAGAACAAGATGTTTTATTTTTTATTGAAAAAGCAAAACAATACTTTTTTCAACTCAATAAATCTTTAAATTTGATCTGAGCAGAAAAGTAGCATAATTGAACTTTTCAAAGCTTTTTTTCAAGTTTTTTTTACTTTCTTTTCCGTTATGTTAAGTTGGTTTATTTTGGGAACAAGTCATTGAGTGCATGTAAGCAAGATGTCGGGTTTTAAGTTTATTTATGTTGTATGTTCAGATGTAAAACTGTGGCAAGCTTGTCAATGGATGTAACAATTTTTTACAGTTATCACAAACTTGGTGGTATTTAGGGAAAAGTATTTTTATGAAGTTTATTAAAATTGCTTATGTAATAATAATTGTATTTAAGATCTTGGGAATTATGTAGATCTTATATATTATATATTGATATTTTTATGGTAATTATTATGTAAATCTTGTCTATTATATATTGATATCATTCTAGGAATTATGTAGGTCTTGTCTATTATATATTGATATCATTCTAGGAATTATGTAAGTCTTGTCTATTATATATTGATATCATTCTAGGAATTATGTAGGTCTTGTCTATTATATATTGATATCATTCTAGGAATTATGTAGGTCTTGTCTATTATATATTGATATCATTCTAGGAATTATGTAAGTCTTGTCTATTATATATTGATATCATTCTAGGAATTATGTAAGTCTTGTCTATTATATATTGATATCATTCTAGGAATTATGTAGGTCTTGTCTATTATATATTGATATCATTCTAGGAATTATGTAAGTCTTGTCTATTATATATTGATATCATTCTAGGAATTATGTAAGTCTTGTCTATTATATATTGATATCATTCTAGGAATTATGTAGGTCTTGTCTATTATATATTGATATCATTCTAGGAATTATGTAAGTCTTGTCTATTATATATTGATATCATTCTAGGAATTATGTAGGTCTTGTATATTATATTTATAGGTTCATCCCTTGTTCCCTGTTTAGGATGTGGTTTCCGGTTTTCTCTTTTCCAATCTTGTCACTCCTTTTTTTTTCTTTTTTTTTTTTTCAATTGGAGTAGATAGACTAAACTATTGCCTGATTCACACTCCACCCACGTCTATTGAACAGGTGAAGAGGCTCATCCCTTGTTCCCTGTTTAGGATGTGGTTTCCGGTTTTCTCTTTTCCAATCTTTTCACTTTCACGTAGCCCCCTGTGCATCAGTGGTGGTACCGCCTTGATTGGGGTGATATGATAAAAAAAAACAAAAAAATATATTGATATTATTCTAGGAATTATGTCGGTCTTGTATATTATATATTGTTATTATCATGGGAATTTTATATATTGATATTATCATAGGAATTATTAAGTCAGTATTGTATATTATATATTGATATTATTATGAGAATTATTATGTAAGTTTTGTATATTATATATTGATATTATTATGGAAATTATTATGTAGGTCTTGTATGTTATATATTTTATTATATGGGAATTTTATATATTGACATTATTCTGGAAATTATTATGTCAGCCTTGTATTTTATATGTTGATATTATTATGAGAATTATTATGTAAGTTTTGTATATTATATATTGATATTATTATGGAAATTATTATGTAAGCCTTGTATATCATATATTGATATTGTTATGGAAATTATTATGTAGGTCGTGTATGTTATATATTTTATTATATGGGAATTTTATATATTGACATTATTCTGGAAATTATTATGTCAGCCTTGTATTTTATATGTTGATATTATTATGAGAATTATTATGTAAGTTTTGTATTTTATATATTGATATTATTTTGGGAATTATTATGTCGGTCTTGTATATTATACTGGGTGCGATTGGTAAAATGTTGCCATTTGATATTTTTAATTTCACAAATATGTGTTGTTTCCTTTTGATTTTGTCAGTTAAACACCATCTGTGAGAAAAAGTACCATGATGCAATTTACTTGCATCATGGCACTTCATGGAATCATTGCATCATGGAATTCAGAAAAGACATGCTGTACTGTTTAGCATTCACACTGGAAGTGCCAATACAAACACTTCAGAATGTTTGGATGCCAATCTGAGGACAATGCAGATGATTTGGTAAAAGCTGCGTGTGTCTAATAATGATGACGAAGGTATGTCAGCATAGAAAACCCATTCTGATCTTTCCAGTAAGGAAAGAACTCCGGAATTTGTTATTGATGGCCTCATACTTAACACAGAGGACTACATCAAGTACCTTGAGGGGGTAGTGCTGCCTTGGATTAAGAGGGTAGCTGCTAGAAGACCCTATGTCTGGCAACAGGACTCTGCACTACATCAAACATAGAACCCAGTCATGGCTGTTATACAATTTATGTGATCCAATTTATTGTGCAGTAGTTTTTGTACTGATGGTTATAATCATGCTATATTGGTTGCTAATCGACTTAATGCACCCAAAATATTAGGAACTTAGTAGTCTTCCATTGAAGCTGACTCCTTAGTATTCGGCTAACTGCTGACTAATATCAACTGCCTAGTAGTTCTACTGAACTCCAATAGAACTCTAAAGAACTCCTATGAACTTCCCAAGAACTTCGAAAAACTTAAGAACTTCTCCCGTTAGCTTCCTGTTAACTCTTATTAATATAGGAGGAGGAGTCAATTATCTAAGGAATAGGGTGTGTTTTACCATAACACATTACTCCTTACATCTGGCCACCTAACTCCTTAGACTGCAACCCCCCCCGATTATTATGTGTGAGGCACAATTGAGTTAAAGACTAATAAAACTTCTTGTAACACTAAAGATGAACTGAAGGTGAGGATTATGGCAGCATTCACCAACTTAAACAAGAAAATTGTCCAGAAGAGATGCAGTAGATTTTGAAGTCATTTGGAGGCTGTGCTTGAAGCCAGTGGTAATTTTTATTGGATAAATAAATTTACTCTTTAGTATGTCAAGATATGTTTGTGTCATTTTTGTAAATATATCTGTTTAAAAGCGATATCGGTGTTATTTTCATTTTTATTGTTATGGCGAAACACACCTATTCCTGAGATAATGGACTCTCCCTCCTATATTAATGTTATGGTGAAACACACCTATTCCTGAGATAATGGACTCTCCCTCCTATATTAATGTAATGGTGAAACACACCTATTCCTCAGATAATGGACTCTCCCTCCTATATTAATGTAATGGTGAAACACACCTATTCCTCAGATAATGGACTCTCCCTCCTATATTAATAAGAGTTAACTTGGGAAGTTCATAGGAGTTCTTAGAAGTTCTAGAGAGTTCTTTAGAGTTCTATTGGAGTTCAGTAGAACTACTAGGCAGTTGATATTAGTCGGTAGTTAGCTGAATACTAAGGAGTCAGCTTTTCAGTGGAAGATTATCAAGTTCCTAACATTTAGGGTGCATTAAGTCAATTAGCAACTGACATAGCACGATTATAACTTTCAGTGCAAAAGCTAGTCCACAACATTTGTATAATTCTGATGATAATTTATCTGTTATACCCTGTCTCAGGATTCTTGACAAAATCCAATGGAGATTCTGCAATATGATCGATCTTGACCTGGTAGCTCAGATGCCGTCACTTTTCCACTGGCATTATGTGGCTTCCCTCTGTCTCTTCTACAAATACTTTCATGGCTTCTGCTCCAATGAGCTTAGTTCCCTGGTATTCTCTCTGCATGAATTTACTTGAGCTATTAGACTTGCAACTAGCCCCCCCCTTTTACAGTGAAATCAATCAAACGTAGTCACAACTTCTACCCCTCAGCTTCTTTTTCTGCACTTTCCACCTGTGGGATTTCCTTCCGTATACTTGCTTCCCTGACAGCTAGAATCTCCAAGAATTTAAATGTAAGGTCAATTGTCATCTCCTATCTCTCCGACTCATATTCTTTTCCTTATGTTCTTTTCTTTGCCCACTCTACTCTCATCAGCTCTTCACATCAGTCTCCTCATCCTTCTCTTATCCATTCTCTGTAACTTGTTTATCTTTCTTATAACTCTCTTCTTATGTAACCCCCCTGCACTTCAGTGGCAGTAAAACTACCTTGTTTGGGGTGAAATGATTATAAAAAAATATTGATATTATCATGGGAATTATTATGTAAGTCTTATATATTGTTTTTATCATGGAAATTTTTATGTAGGCCTTGTATATTAATTATTGATATCATCATGGGAATCATGTAGATCTTATATATTGAAATTATCTTAGCAAATATTATGTAGGCCTTGTATATTAATTATTGATATTATCATGAGAATTATTCTATAGAACTTGTATTTTATATATTGATATTATGATGGCAATTATTATATAGGTTTTTTTATATTATATATGAGAGTAGATCAGTATTTCTGCCAGAATTATTACCTAAATTTTGATCTGAATTTTTCACTGTATAATGTTTGATCTATTTGGTTAATAAAGAAATATTTTGTTAAATACATTAACAATTCAAGTTCCTGTCAAATTTCAGGATTGTTGTTTGTGTAATGAATCTTAAAAAATTGTTTAAGATTTTTAAAAGAAACACAATCATTTTCATTTTGCTGTTAAAAAGTTCTACAATGTTATTTGTTTTCTACTAATATCAACATGTGAATGAATCAAACACCAGCAATATGGGGTGCACTTCCTTTCTGTTTTTTTCCATCAAAAAGACGTAATATTTATTACCTGCTTCAGAGGAGCCACATTTTACTGAATATATAAGACTATACTTACCGATACTCATATTTAAGTAGATATTCTGTTTTTAATTAAACAGTATTTTTATATTTATATCTACCGGCCTGATTATTTACGATAAATTTTTATTACGAAAATGTGTGCTATCCAGCGGGATTCGAACCTGCGACCCCTATTACATAGGGGAAGCATACCATTTGATCTGGTACCGTCTTGACCACTCGACCATGAGTAGGTTCAAATCCTGCTGGATAGCACACATTTTCGTAATAAAAATTTATCGTAAATAATCAGGCCGGTAGATATAAATATAAAAATACTGTTTAATTAAAAACAGAATATCTACTTAAATATGAGTATTGGTAAAAATAATGTTCAAAATAATTCATTACAAATTGTCAGTTGCTTATAACCAAGTTTCGTTAAAATTCGTTAATTTCCGTAACATGTTTACATTTGTTGACATTACGATACATTTCAGAGCAGATATGTTTGTTTACGGTGAATCGAAAAATCAAAAATTGTGTTATATAAGCATGATAAAAACCTCGTTTGATCAAGAGGCTATTCATGGTCGAGTGGTCAAGACGGTACCAGATCAAATGGCATGCTTCCCCTATTTACATAGGGGTCGCAGGTTCGAATCCTGCTGGATAGCACACATTTTCGTAATAAAAATTTATCGTAAATAATCAGGCTGGTAGATATAAATATAAAAATACTGTTTAATTAAAAACAGAATATCTACTTAAATACGAGTATCGGTAAAAATAATGTTCAAAATAATTCATTACAAATTGTCGGTTGCTTATAACCAAGTTTTGTTAAAATTCGTTAATTTCCGTAACATGTTTACATATAAGACTATACCTAAAGATTTGATATTTCTATATTCACTGCATTTACTTTTAGCTACACATTTCAATGACAAACTGAATCTTATAAAAATCCCAAATATTTGTATTAGCCATTTGTATTGTTCACAATAACTTTGAATTTTGATTGTGTTACAAGTAACATTTCTATTTTATTTCTATCAAAACAATTTTATTGTCACATATTCAAATATCTGTAGTTTAGAAAACCTATGCATTACTACCAAAGGGAACTTTTACTAAATCTTTGATATGTCTTTTATTATATTTTCTTTGTAGAATAATCTTGTCTAAAAACCTAGCTTGTATTATCAAATATTACACATCTAAAGTTTAAACAAACACTATTTTTTAATTCATTTTGATTTTGATTTTTTATCATCATTTCACTCCAAGCAAGGCAGTTTTACTGCTACTGGTGTGCAAGGAGTCACATAAAAGGAGAGTGATGAGAAAGAGGAACAAATTACAGGGGGTTCCAGAGAATAGGTAAGAGTGTGATGAGAACACTGGTATAAAGAGAAATGCATGAAAGTGGAAAGGGAGAAGAAGATGATATAAGGGTTATCAGGGAAAGGGTGCAAGTCAAGGGGATAAGAGATGGCAATTGACATTGCATTTAAATTCTTGGAGACTGTGGCTGTCATGGAAGCAAGTATACAGAAGGGAATTCCACAGGCAGGAAGTATGAGAAAAGAAGCTGCTAGTGCTAGTATAGAAATTGTAGTTACATTTGATTGTAAAAGGGTGAAACCTAGTTGCTAGTCTAGTAGTTCAAGTAAATTCATGCAGAGGGAGCACCAGGGAGTTAAGCTCATTGGAGCAGAAGCCATGAAAGTATTTGTAGAAGAGACAGAGGGAAGCCATATTACATCAGTGAGAAAGTGACTGGAGTTGAGCTACTAGGTTGGGATCAATTACATTGCAGATTCTCTGTTGGATTTTGTTGAGAACCCCAAGATGAATAGCAGGGGCACCCGACCAAATGTGACAGCAGTGTTTAATGCATGGGCAAGATGAATTCAGATGAGAAAAACTTCCTGGCCCTACACATTGAACCAACCTTCCTAGTGTCAGTTATAGTTTCAATGTAGTCATTTTACCTGAGGTTGCCTGAAAGAGTTAGGCCAGGAAGGTGCAGTGTTTTGCTTTCAGGGAAACTAATCTGATCTATGCTGATGGAAGGTAGGAGCAGTTGTTTATGATGGTTAAAGGATAGCAGCTTTGTTTTGGAAGTATTAAAATTTACAAGCAACTTCTGACACCAGTCACCACAGATTGGAGGTCCTTTTCAAGATCAGCAGCGAGGTTTGCTTGGTCAACCTCAGGAGATTTCTTCTCAAGCAGGAGTAAATGAGGGTGTCGTCAGTGTAGATGCTTACTTAGAACCTGATTTCATCAGAGAGATTGTTGATGAAGATCAGAAAAAGTGTAAAACCTAGAATAGAGCCATGAGGGACACCCACATTTGTATGATAGTATCTGGAAGCATGCTTGTTCAATACTACCTTCATGATGAGACTTGAAAGAAATGACTGGATAAGATCAAACAAGTGTCCAGTTATACCATAGCCCTGTAGCATGTGTAGAAAGTCAGCATGCCAGACTTCATCAAATGCTTTGGAGATATCTAGGGCAACAGCTTAAGCTCCGCCATTCTTATCAAGAGCCTGGTATATATACCCTGTGATGGTCATTAGCATATCAGCAGTAGACCTGGTGATGTGGAAACCATACTGTTTGTTGGAGAAGAGGCTGTGGGCTGTGAGATGCTGAACCAGTTTGGCATTGTTAATAGCCTCAAACACTTTGCCAAAAATCAGTAGGAGGCTGATAGGACAATAATTAGAGGGGTTTTCTTGAGTTCTTAATTATAGAAACCTCAGAGGAAGACTTCTAGCAGGCAGGAAAGCAAGAAACAGAGAGGTAGTAGTTTTTAGAGTTTGGAGAGAATAGAGGAGAGTTCAGGGGCACATTTCTTCAGAGCAATGATTTCAAGTACTTAATCTCTTTAAGTTGTAGTTGTGAATGTTTCAAGAAAATAAATATTTTCTTTTTTCTAGTGCTTCTTTTAAATAAGCAAAGACTTAAGCTTTTAGTAATCCATAATACCTTTTACCATTCTGTTTGACAAAAGCATCAGAAGCATGTTGCGTTAAGCCTGTAGACATTATTGGGGAGTATGGGTATGCCTGTTGTAGTCTCCATAGCAAATAAGTTTTTATGGGGTTTGAATTAAGAGTTGACCATCTTGCTGACTGGTTACCAACAGTGTTGGAAAGTATAGGTATGTCTGTTCCACTATTAACTCCTAGCTGGGGATGTAAGAGATGAATTCATATCTTTCTAGAGTTATTTGTGTGAAAGCAAATAGTTTGATTTTGGCTGGAATTTGAACCTGCTAATCCCATTTTATGCACCTGTGGGGTTTGATACATTGACACCCACACACACACACACACATGGTCACTCAGCGTTCATGTGATAACTTAGTTCCCGCGTGAACAATGCCAATAAAAACGGGGAACGTCACGTGGTACGCTAGTTAGGATTTTGTCCCGGACAAGAGCAGACATGTTTCTCTAACTCACACAAACACACGCGCACTAATTGTGGGTAGCAATTAGGGGCGCAAAATTTTATTTCTCACCAGGGAAAGAACTTCTCTTTCCTTAATTTTATGCATGCTGTCAACCCTATGTAAATTTTGTTAATATATTGTTTTTCTCGTTACTTTCGCCTTTTCGTTCTTTCTTATTTCCTGCTTTAAATCATGACTAAGGTTACGTCGAGTCGACTCGTAAATCTAAATTAGTAATGGACGCTTCGTCCTCTACACACCAATAACTGCTACACAAGATACATATTCATTAGAAAGAACCACATGGTTATTAATTACTACCATTTCAGTTTATTGATGATCATCATTTGATGGTAAAAGTATATCATCATAAACTAAAATACCCATTTTTTAATATTATTTAATGGTAAATATATATATATATATAAGATAATTTGGTAAACTCTTATTTTGACATGTTTTGCTGATCAAATAGCATCATCAGAAAAATGGATTCTATTTCAACCAAATCTACATTCATGATACAGAATGGGATTCTCTTTAATCTTGTGAGTACTGAATTTAGAAAAAAAGCTTTTATTTTAGTTACATTTTGAAGGGTATTTAAGCAAAGTTTCTAGATACCAGAGAGTATGGAGAGACAGACAGCAACAGTTTCATAATATTCTGCTTAAAAAAAAAACCCTTACTCATTCACCTATCTTCCTCACCAAGCTTCATGACACTTACACTTTCCTCCTCATTTTCTCTCTTGCCTCTTCTTTTTCACACATGCAATGAAATCAGATGTATTTTCATCTTCACAAACAACTACAAACAGGAACTTTAGGAACTTTAACACTCATACATGCTCAAAAAATCAAATTGTAAAAAACATGAAAATAAAAATATCTTATATTTTTATATTGAAACACCTTTTTGCCTTTTTCTTTGTTGTAGGTTGATTTAAACCTGCACTTCTTGGCAAGAATCCACCAGGTCTCATGTTGTAGTACACCACCCATATTTCCTACGTATTTCATCAATAACAAGTAAATTTCACTCAAACAGCTTCTTCTTGTGCCCCACTGTTCTGTGGAACCAACTCCCAAGAGGATGTTTTCATGATTACTATAATCTTAAACTATTTAAGTCTAATGTTAACTGTTATCTTCCCCTCTTATCTTTACAAACTGTTTTCTTGAGTGGCTCCTGGGCCTTGTACAGGGTGAACATCAATGGAAAAAAAAAATTACTAATTTCAACTTAGTTTTTATTTATACATTCATTTGTTTTTAAATTTTTCATACCTCATATTTTTCTCATCACCAGTTTAGTCAGAACAGATAAGAGTCTGAATATAAAAATAAAGGTTGTCTTATAAATTTATGATTCCATTCTCTTCCAAATATAAAACAATCTTTAAACATAAATAATCTTTAAAACACTACTTATTTCACAAAGAGATTATCACTAGATGTAAAATCATAATTCATACAGATTAGACCAGTATATTTTTTATTTTGTTCAAAGAATTCTTCAATATAGATGCTTTTCCAAAAGATAAGCATGAGTTCCAGATTCAGCTGTTAATATGCAGGTGGGAATCTCTCCCATTTGGATTTTTCTCTTGACATGTCACATTTTAGATGTTACATGTTTTGCATAATGCAACAAAATTTCTTGTCATCAGTTTCAACTATTTCAAGATATCATAAATTTTTCATGTTGAATTAAAACTTGAATCGTTCCTTTCTGAAGAAGTCTTTTTTGAAGAAATCCATAATTTAGCTGAAAGATAGTGCAAGACCAGAGAACCTGATACAAAATACTTTAATAACTGAATAATGAGTTTGTATAAATAAAAGACTGTATTTGCAAAATGCTGGAAATGTTTCCGTTGACCTAATCAATTTAGTACATTCTAGATATGAAACATTACTAATATCATAATCATAACAGATGGAAAGAAAAATGTGGGTGTTAGCTCAAAATGTAATAATATTTAAAAGAAAAAGAGACTTCAATGATTTTCATTAAAATTGATTCAATCATATGAAAAAGTTTGTGTATACACACATACATATATGTAGATTTAATAATCCAGTTAATAAAATTTGAGGAATAAAAAGCCAACAAAATGGTAATAATATTGGCAATAATATTGGCAATAAGATTGATGATATTTATTAGCCTCTTAACTAAACTGAAGCATAGAGAGAAAGATTCTAAAGTCAGAATTTTCAGATGTTTTAATCATATATATATATATATATATATATAAAGATTAGCGAAACTTGGTTATAAACAACCAACAATTTTAAAAACCTCATTTAAAACCTCATTTAGACTGAAGGTCATTTGTGGTCCTGAGGTCTAAGATGTGTCAGATTACATGGTAGCTTCCCCTATGTGGATAGGGGTTGCAGGTTTGAATCGTGCCGAATGACACACATTTTCATAATAAAAATTTATCGTAAATAATCCGGTCGGTAGAAATAAATATATAATACTGTTTAATTAAAACAGAATATCTACTTAAATATGAGTATCGATCAAAAATGATGTTCAAATAAATCATTTCATTCATATATATATATATATATATATATATGTATATATATTGTCCTACATTGATGTCATGACTCAAAATTTGATCTGTTATGTAGTAATCTAGTGCATATTACAAACAGACTGTTTAACAGATTTTAAATTAAGTTCACTTGATGTTTGTATTATGTGCATGGTATGTCCAGTGGATATCGGCTCCACATCCAGAGGGATGTGCGTGGTAGTCCAGTGGATATCAGCTCAGAACAAGAAACCGGAGAGCCGAGTTTGAATTCCAGTTGAATTCATTGCATTCACTTATGCGCAAATACCCTTGGGAAAGGTATTAATCCATCTCTTCCTTCCAGTTATGGGTTAAATAACAGGACAGATTGGGTTCTATAACCTTGGTCGGCAACCAGTCTACAGCAGAAAGCAATGGCAACCTACTGCGGGATAATCTTCTGCCCAGTCAGTCATACTCTTTCAAGACATGATCGCCCAAGCGTGTTTCACGTATGGCACTTAACTGATTGATAGGCACAAAAGGTTTGTCTCTTTAATAGAGTAGATTCATGCTGACTTTGAAATTTCATGAGGACATAATCTATTTTCATCAAATAGATGCAGAGTTATAGTATTGTTCTAACATAACAGAATAAAAAATATTTCAGTTATACATTTTATGTGAGCTTTAGGCCAACATTCTGTGTACAAGTAAATTGAATTAAACCAAGGCAAAGCATATAGAACTAAAGAATTAGTCTTGTGGCAATATTAGTTGATTAATTAGCGCAGCCTTGCTTAATTAATCACTGCATGTAAACCTGGAAAAGATTATAAAAATCACTGTTTTTTTTAAATTGATTTCAGACTTTTTCATGTTTTCAGGTGTTTTATGTATTCTAGAAGCTTTTGAAGGACAAATTCAGAATTTGAGAAATCTACAAACAATTGGAATTGGAGAGGTCATTGATTGATTGATTGATTGAAGAGGTCATTCATTGATTAATTATGCAGGATGTGAAAGAAATATCTCTCACTTATACCACCTACATAATTGTATGACATTAGTGGCAATGATGTCTCCATCTAGATAATGTCATGCCATAATGTGGGAGGTATTTTTTTAATGTATATGCAGGATGTATTTTTGTAACATCTTGTATAAACACACACACACACACAAGCATAAACTGATTACTTCAAAAGTAATGCTTCCTCTTTTATTCTATTGGCCTTATATTTTGCCTTTTAGCTAAGCAGAAGTCTGGTAAAATGACATCTGACATGGGAATGAACAGCAAATAGAAATATATCCTTTAACCTCTAGATACACAAAAAGGTACCTACTGACATAGACTGGTACTTTCTGAATGTTTCTAGAGATCAAACAGTGGATGTGAACATAGCTAGGCTGTGGCTAATATTTTTCATCAAACTAAAATAATAATAATATTATTGACAGAATTATATATATGCAGGAGGAGAGAGCAAATGTTAAATACACCTATGCTATTTAAAACTGAGCCTCAAAGCCACTGGAGCTGAAATAGTATCTAACCATACTACCTGAAACTAGTTTAATCATTTTATGAATAGTAACATGTTCCTTGAGGCAAAGCACAGAAATGAAGAAAATCTGACTGCTAACACTTTAACATTTCTAGAAAAGCTCAAATGATTAAAAATCATTAAAAATCATTTTAAAAATCATTAAAAATCATTAAAAAAAATCATTAAAAATCATTAAAAATCATTTCTAGAAAAGCTCAAATGATTAAAAATGATTAAAAATCATTTTAAAAATCATTAAAAATCATTAAAAAAATCATTAAAAATCATTAAAAATCATTTCTAGAAAAGCTCAAATGATTAAAAATAAGATCACTACATAAGCTTCAAAATATGTTCAAATATTCTTGTGATGTTTGCCTTTCAGCTTTCAATTGATTTAAAAAAATTAAAATGCTTTTGACATGTACCAATAAAATAAAAGTAATACTTAATATTTTCAAGGGGAGTAAGATATATATCTAAATTTATTTATAAATGGAACTTTGTCTGTCTGTGTGTGTGTGTGTGTGTGTGTGTATGTATCTGTTACCTATAGACTCTGAAATGGCTGAACCGATTTTCTTGAAAATTTACACAGTTGTACTATAAGCATCTGTGAGTCTTCTTAGCTAGGTTTTTTGCTGAGGTACCCCCAATAAATATCGAAAATCAATAAGCAAAAAAATCAGGTTATAGAAGGAGTGGTCCGATTTTAATCAAATTTGATACACTCATAGACAAAGACATAAGAAACGATATTCATAAGTTTCAAGGTTGCAGTTCTTACAATAGTGCAGAAAATCGATAATATATATATATATATATAAAAGGCAAGATACCGGGTCTGATCAAATATTTTTCAGCCCTTTTATTTTAGTTTTTGCTTTGGGTTTGGCTCTAAGTAGTTATAATTGTAGTTCTTAGCCTTAGCCATGATACCATTTACTCAGAGGACTTATTTAGCCTTCAAAATTCAGTTTACGATGAAAAAAACTTATTTGATATCGATACCAGGAAATCAAACATCCATTCATTTTTCTTTCAGTCTACGTTTCGCTTTAACTGGAAACAACTATTGCTTTTTAGTCTTTCGTGCCAATGTCCAAAGAGTCTGAGCTCCAGGATCATGGATTAGTTTTAAAGCTTCCATTACACCCGAGCAATGCCGGGCTATACTGCTAGTATATATATATATATATATATATATATATATATATATATAAATGTAAAAGGAAGGCTAACACAACTGCACCTAAAAGGTTTAGACAACAAAAAGTGTTCAGTACAAAATTCAAAATCAAATATGTAGAGCAAAGATATTTTAAAAAAAGGCTAAAATGCCAACCAACCTCACAACCCAGGTTTTGATCATGAGATCTCTTTAGACAAGTTGAAGAGTGAACAAGGGCTTCTTCATTCATTTACTTTCCTGAGGAGACCTCATAGTTAAAACCCAAGTTTAAAACAGTAGCTACACTGGCATGTACGCATCGCTCATTCAATAAAATGAATTAGAGCACTCTAGCTATTGGGTGCGTATAATGATAATATATGCGCTAAAATGTCTGCCTTCCTGCACCGAACGCCCATAGCCCAGAGGTAGAATTGCTGACTGACGCCAATTCGGTCGGGTTTCAATCCTGGGTTAAAAAGCAATCGGGGCCTAACCGTACTGATGAGCTGTGATACAGCAAAACAGATCTGTCTGCAGATGATAATATATATATATATATATATATATATATATATATATATTTCTAAACATATACTGTTAAATATAAGAGACAATGAATGTCTATTATGTTTAATAATGAGCCGTTTTAAACGTCGTATTTTGGCTTTAATTTCAGTTGAAAATAAAGATAAACATTCTGCAACATTTGGATTATTTTTTATTAAGCTGGTTCTAAGCTTTCGGCTCACATGAGCCATCTTCAGAGAGGTTACAAGGACATTAACATAAAAACATCCACCATCAGCGACGATTTTATCTTGTGTTGACATAAAATTTTGCTAAGCAAAAAAAATGCAATTTGTAAATTTGTAATGCGGTTCCATGACTTCACACCGTGTGAGAGCTCAAAATGAAAACAGAACCATATATTTAAATGCAATGTAATGTGTCATGACCAGATTTGAATGTGATTTTATTAAGTGTAGGTTGTTTGGATTTAATGTTGATGGCCTCCAATGTCTGGAAGTTCTTTTTATTGTATATATATTTGTTGACATTACGATACATTTCAGAGCAGATATGCTTGTTTACGATAGATGGAAAATTGTGTTATATAGGCTTGATAAAAACCTCATTTAGACTGGAGGCTATTCGTGGCCGAGAGGTCTAAGACGTTACCAGATCAAATGGTAGTTTCCCCTATATAGACAGGGGTCGCAGGTTCAAATCCTGCCGAATGGCACACATTTTCGTAATAAAAATTTATCGTAAATAATCAGGCCGGTAGATATAAATATAAAATAATGTTTCATTAAAAACAGAATATCTACTTAAATATGAGTATCTATAAAAATAATGTTCAAACAATTCATTTCAAATTGTCAGTTGCTTATAACCAAGTTTCGTTAAAATTCGTTGATTTCCGTTATATATATATATATATATATTTCTTTGTTTCCCCTGTAATATTACTTGTAACAATTTTGAATTAAACCCCTTTTACTTTTGCTCCTTACATTTTTAGTTTTAATTTCTAAATTTTACCTCTTAATTTTTCTTTTCATTTTTCTTTTATTTTCTTTTATCTTATTTTATTTTAATTTTATTTAGAATTTTAAAATTTTAGCTTTATCTAACATTTTTATGTACATGTAAAATTTGAATATTTAAATTTTTATGGCTCATGATTTACGCCCCTTTAATTTCTTCTCCCTACGTTTTATGATGTTTAAAAAATTTTTTATTTGTTTTTTATTTTATTTTAATTTAAAATTTTTATCCACATGTAACTGTAGAATATTTAAATTTTTAATCTTAAAAAAGCAGTATCTTAACTTTATAAGAGTTAATTCCCATGAACATCAAGTGAACTTAAGTTCAAATCTATTACACTGTCAGTTTGAAATATATACCTGATGATTGCATAATGCATGAAACTCCAAGTCATGCCCTAGATGTAGGATAATATATATATATATATATATATATTTTCTTGAAAGTAAAAACTGAGAATAAATCACATTCTTGATTATAACACAACTCCATGGTAGTCGTCTTTATGTAATTTTTTCCTAAATTTGTACCATATTATCAATTAAAATCTTGGTGCTGTATCAACATAAATTGTAATAATATCATAATATTTTGCAATTGAAAATTACAAGTACTAACGTAAACTTTTTATATAAAGACATAATTATGTCAGGTTTCTTTACACATTGATTTTGTATAGTTTTATTTTTTCTAAGTCAGCTTTCTGAGTTGGTATTTTGTGTCAACAAATGAGGAAATATGAAACAACAGACACACGGCATGGGAATTATTGCTCAATTTTTTAAGCAGAAATAAATTAAAAAAACCTAATTCATGCAATAGTTAAGCCTTTGTTGTAACATCAATGTTGTTAAAACATGACAGATCTTCAGTGAATTTCCAGTCTCTGAAATAAAAGATGTTCAATTATAATGATGCTGAGAGAACTAATATTGCCAACTTATCAAATATCTTTTCTAATCAATTGTTATCAACAACTGATAAATTTGTGTTTTATTATCTATTGTGCTGAGTTTATTGGCAATCTTGCAGTTTCAAATAAGCAGTTTTTTGAACTAAGTAAAAATTTCTGAAAATATGTACTTATAATACAGCCTCCATTTTGCTTTTAATTTTGGTTCAGAATCTCTTGTATTATTATCAAGAAAATACAGTGTACACACACAAACACACTTAATATATATATATATATATATATATATATAAGCTATATACAGTGGTTTAACACAGATCAATAAACATGGCTTCAATTGAATGTATCCTCTAGAACAGTGCTTCTCAAACTATCTGATGTGGCGGACCAGTAGATTTTTTTTTTAAGGTGCCAGGGACTGGCAAGCAAAGCAAGCCAATTCAGCTGAGTAAGAGTGGGGATGGGGGACTGTTAACCCAGGAATTTTTTTTTTTTGAGATATCTACTATTTCACAGACATTTTGAGACTATCTGTAATAAACATGAGGACATGATATCTTGTTCATTCTAAGGGCAGTCATCATTGACATAACAAGTCTTCCCAGTGACCGGTACTATATTTGTAATATATTAGTTATGGCCACTGGTTTCGAGGGTATATATTTTTAAAAATCCATAAAAAATATATAAAGTTAATATTATTACTTCATAAGCAATTTGAATTTAATAAAAGGCATTAATCTTCTAAAAAATAGACAAACAATGAAAATGTAAAAAAAAGAAGAAGCGAAAACAAGTCAAATACCCTGCCAGTCTTTCATGGTATAGAGGTTTACTATTATTTCTTTCTTTTCTGGAAAATCTCCGCATACCGGCAGATGATGGCTCACATACTGGCAATGATACGCATACCACACTTTGAGTAGCACTGCTCTAGAAGATATTCCTTCATAATATCTTAAAAACCAGTGTGGTGAAATCAAAAAGAACTTTGGTAAATAATAAAAAAAGCAATCACTTGACGACTTCCAACCTGTTACAACTACAAAAATGGGTAGCACATGTAACTTGAAGAGAAAGTAAAGATATAATAAAGATATTGATCTTCAACACTACATTAAACAAAACGTTTGAAAGGAAACTCCCATCAATACTAGAAAGATGAATGACAGTGAACTTGAAGTCAGTTTTCTTAAAAAACTGTTTTAAGGAAAAAACTATTATAAATTTCAATTGACAGTAACCTTAACTTTTCAGTTGTCCTGGGTATGATGAAAAACTAGATCCAGCAGCAAGGTACTGATCTGGCGACTCGACTGCAGCCACTTCCCCATCGTCGAAATGTGGCCTCCCTTTGTTTGTTCTATAAATACTTTCATGGTTTCTGCTCAGACGAGCTGAAGTCACTGATGCCTCCTCAACAGGTGTTTACTCGTGCAACCAGACTGGCAACTGGGTCCCACCCATTCACAGTCAGGTTAGCCAAATGCAGATGACAATTCTACTCCTGCAGCTTCTTCTCTCGCACTTCCTGCCTGTGGAACTCGCTCCCGTATTCTTGCTTTCCTGATGGCTACAACCTCCAGAAATTTAAATGCAAAGTCAATACTCATCTATTAACCACTGGACTCTAGCTCTCTCCCCACCCCGTATAACCTTCCCTTTCTCTCCACCTATGTATCTGTCATCGCACCTGCTTTCTATTGTTCCTTTCTAACTAGTTTGTACTCCTCACTCTTTTCTAATTAATCTTTTTACATTTATGTAACCCCCTGCACATCAGTGGCGTTTCCGCCTTGCTGGGTGGGGGGTGAAATGATTAAAAAAAAATAAAAGCTTCTGATCAGGAGGCTTTGAAAAGCATAGAACCATCTCTTAACTTCTTTTGTCCCCAGGTCCATCCTGACCTGGAGTGGTAGCACCTGTTACAGTCCCAGTAAATAATTAAGACCCAAACTGGAGGTCAAAACATTATGAAAGTATAAAAATAGGTTTTTTTCTTAAAGATACCAGCAATACATTTTTGAAGGAAAAATATCACCACCAATACATTTCAACCAAAATACATCAATGAAACTTGATCTCCAAATTTATTTCTTACAAAGAATACTTATTCTGTTCATACAAACCTATTCTACAAATTTGTCAGCATTGAATAAACTGTTGAGTTTGATATGCCATAAAACAAAAATACAAAACCAAACTTAATTGTTCAATCAGTGAGTATTGAATGTTTTCTTGTCAGGAAATGGTTCATTTCATCTTACCATTTTCCTTGAGATTTCACTTTAAAAAATGTAACACTAAGCACAATGGTCATGGTAACAGTAATATGCCTTTTATTACCACAGTAAAACCATAATTTACTTACCAGGTTTTGCTCTTATAAAACTGTGTCTAATTCTTTTATCTTTTGTCTTTAGCTTTATCACAACACAAATCATAATTGTCATGGTAACAGTAATATGCCTTTTATTACCACAGTAAAACTTTTATTTCTTGCCTTTAGATTTATCAGCAGAAGCCAAAAAGACGTAATTTTTAAATAAATCATTTTCTTTGTCTTATTGGCAAGACTCTTAAGTAAATAGGATATAAAACAAGAAAGATAATCATGTATGCAATTATCTGAACAAGTTTTGTAGGAATCATGCCAGCTATTCACCTACAAGTATAACAGAGCAGGTCAACCACATGATAAGTTGGTAAATAAACAGATTTTGATTAAAGAAGACGTTTTGCTTCTTGGCACATGCTTATGATGCTTGTCTAATCATCTGTGTACTTTTGGGCAAAGTTTCACTTACGCACAAATACCCTTGGGAAAGGTATTAATCCATCTCTTCCTTCCAGTTATGGGTTAAATAACAGGACAGATTGGGTTCTATAGCCTTGGTCGGCAACCAGTCTACCGCAGAAAGCAATGGCAACCTACTGCGGGATAATCTTCTGCCCAGTCAGTCATGTCTCTTTTGAGACATGATCGCCCAAGCGTGTAACACGTATGGCACTTAACTGACTGATTGAACTTTGATATGAAAAGTTGGAGTTTCATTTCTTCATGTTTTCTATAGGTTTTTATAGAATCAAACAAGTTCTACTTATTTTAGAAGTCTGGGAAAACCTTTTGTCAAAAACATATCCTCTTCAAGTAACTATAGTTTATAGGAAGTTTTTATTGAACTTTTTCACAAAAGTATATTTGCTTTTCTTTTTAAGATATGGTTATATTTTTATATATTTTTTTAATTTTATGATGCAAAACAGTGTTTTCACAATAATATTGGTATCAAGCAAACAATGTTGGTAAAAATTATATTACATCGTAATGTAATATAATTTTATTATATAATATTGACTGTTTTCCTATAAAGAAACATTTGGCATTGACCGAGTAGCCAGCACTGCTTCCAGTTGAAATTTATAAAATCTTTTTTTAAAAACAATTTTTCAGGAAAATAATTTTCTCAAGTTCCTTTGCTGTTATTACAGTTTCCCATATTAATGGGGGTTTCCTTCCTAACCTTTTATCTGAAGTAGTGTGGAATGTCAGTATCTTGATTATGTTGTTATTTTCTCTTTGAGTTACATGTGATATCAATTTTAGCTGTTGCTGCTATTGGTAGTGTTCAAAGTATGTTGGTTCTTCTATTTGATAAAGTTATTTGTTTGTGATTCTGTAGCTCAAGTTAACAATGTTTGAAGAACAATGGTCTTAGCCAAGACATTCAGGTTTCACTCACTTGCAGTCATTTTTAACGATCAGTCTTAGAAAACATGAGTATACAACTTAGATATTTTTGAACAGGTTTGGTATTGTGCATGACATCCATGTGAAATTCTTGATCTGACAAGGCTATTTAAGAATATGACTTGAGTTTTTAGCTAGATCTTTAGATTTTGCAACAATTTGTGGTATTGGGCAAAATTACCTCCGGCACATCCTACTTTATGTGTAATTTCTTTTTCTCCTATACTAAATTTGTTATAACTGTTCCATATATTGACGTATTTGAAGTGTTTAGTATTTATTACTAATTCCACATCCTGAGGTCCTGGGCATGACAGTAAACTGCATCTGGCAGCAAGGCCTTTGATTAGGTGGTTGTGAGGAGCATGGAACCATCTCTGAATTGCTGATGTTCCCAGGTCCACCCTGACCCAGAGTGGTAGCACCTGTTAGGGTCCCAGCTATGGCAAATAGTTAACCCCCAAACTGGGGTCAAATTACTATGAAGGTATAAAAATAGACTTTTATAGAAATATATGCATAAAAATAGACTTTTATAAAAATATATGCATAAAAATAGACTTTTATAGAAAAATATACATTTTTGAAGGAAAAATATTACCAATAATACATTTTTAAAGAAAATATTATTACCATAACACATTTTTGAAGAAAAAAAAATATTCTCAGCAAATCATTTTTAAATACAAAACTAGAAGACATTTTCAGTTTTCTAAAACAAAAAAGTAAAAACAAAAAAATTTTCATTAAAATCTGACTAAATCAATCTTTTCACTATAACCAAATATTTAAAAAAATACCTGAAAACCATAACTTTTTGGCATCAACCCATAGAGGTTGATATGCCATTAAACAAAACTCAAACTCAAAACTCCACATCCTGAAATTTCATCATGGATTCAAGGTAGGCACCATCACTGTCTTCATTTCATTTTCAGAATAGTTTTTGTTTTGGTTTTATTTCTTGACTCATATTGGAACACTTGGTAGAGGATGTTGATTTCCTGTTTAAGGTATTAATCCGTCTCTTACTTCCAGTTATAGGTTAAATAATAGGACAGATTGGGTTCTATAGCCTTGGCCGGCAACCACTCTACCGCAGAAAGCAATGGCAACCTACTGCGGGATACATCTTCTGCCCAGTCACTCATGTCTCTTTCTAGACATGATCGCCCAAGCGTGTATCACGTATGGCACCTAACTAACTGAATATGTACACACCTGACCTCACAATTACTATTTCACCAATTTTGAGCTGAACCATTTATTTAATCTATGGAGATAGACTGTTCTCATTTCAATGTCCATCCCTTGGGATATCACATCTAGTGTCATATAAATTTTAGTTTATAATATCTATTTTATTAAAAATATTTAGAATAACATATTTTGTGGTGCAAGATTTTATTATGTAAATCAAGGGTTGTTCATATTGTTTTGAGTCCTTCGCTGTTTATTATTGCTTGTGAAACACTTTTGAGGCTATGTAGAAACAATCAACCTAGGGATGGCTTAGTAATTATAACAGAGAGTTTGGAAGAATTAGGTGCTAGGTATGCTGCTTTGAAAAATAGTATGGAAAGTAAAAGACTTAGTGTGAATTTGGCTGAGACTAAGGTGATGATTAGTGATGTAAACCTAGATCTGACTTTCACCTCAGGAAAGCACTCATGTGGGATTTTGTTGTAAGGGTGTTGGTTCATACTCCATTGTTTGTATTTATTGTACTCACAGAGTGCATAAACAATGTAGTGGACTGAATGGTAGATTAGTCAATGTGGATAATTTCAAATGCTGAACTTGCCTGAATCCACCAGTCACAACTGATCAAGACATGAAGGTTGATCTTGATAATAAGGTATGTTGGTTAATGATCATGAGGTTGTTGATCAGTTTTGCTATTTTAGTGACATGTTAAGTGCAGGTGGAGGCCCAGGAGCAAGTTCAATATTTCATGTAAGATCAGGTTGGAAAAAATTAGGGAACTTTTGCCTCTTCTAACATCATAAATATTTTCAGATAGGATGAAAATAAAGCTATATATGGCTTGCATTAGAAGCATTATGCTATATGGCAGTGAAACCTGGCCACTTAAGGAAGTTAATAGTAGCAGAATTGCTGAAGCTGACATGGAAATAGTATGATGAATGTGCAGTGACAGTGTTAGGGATAGATAATCATTAGTGGAACTAGAACAGTATACCTCCGTGAATGTGAATTTGGTAACATAGTAATTGTGAGTTCAATCTCTGGGGTGGGTAATGTGTACTTGGACTCGGTAGAAACAAGGTGAGCAATAACTGAGCAGTACTAAAAAATAAAAACTAGATGTGATATCCCTAGGGATGGACATTGAAATGAGAACAGTCTATCCCCATAGATTAAATAAATGGTTCAGCTCAAAATTGGTGAAATAGTAATTGTGAGGTCAGGTGTGTACATATTCAGTCAGTTAAGTGCCATACGTGATACACGCTTGGGCAATCATGTCTCGAAAGAGACATGAGTGACTGGGCAGAAGATGTATCCCGCAGTAGGTTGCCATTGCTTTCTGCAGTAGAGTGGTTGCCAACCAAGGCTATAGAACCCAACCTGTCCTATTATTTAACCTATAACTGGAAGTAAGAGACGGATTAATACCTTTCCCAAGGATATTTGTACATAAGTGAATGTAAGGAATGCAACTGAAATTTGAACTCAGCTCCCTGATTTGTAATTCCGAGTGTACATAGACTAGACTGAAAACAGGCTGATCAATAGATGAGCAGTACTAAAATAAGAACTAGACAAGATATTCCTAGAAATGCACAATGGAATAAGAACAATCTATACCCTGCAAATTAAATAAAGGGTTCAGTTTAAAATTTCCTGTAGATTAACTGGATTAACATATACCTAATGAAGGCAGGAGAGCACAATGATCAAAACATTGTGATAACAACAACAATGATGAAGACAATAGGCTGCATGCAAATGAGGATAATTCCTCATCCCCCAAAATTCAGACAGAAATGTGGAAGATGGGCAAAATTACATGAAAAATTTCTCAATAATAATTTGTAGTGATGAATGTGGGGGTATATTAGGTAAACCTGATGTTTGGACTAGAGGTTGAGCTCTACATAGAAATATTTAATCAACACTTTTTTTTATATTAGAATCTTAGAGATGATGAGATAACAGTTTTATATGCCTTAAATTTGTACCCGCATGCCCATCTTGATTGTTATACTTACAGCATTATAGCCAGAGTACCATCTGGCATGGATGTGTGTTGTGGATTTCGACTCGGATTGAGAGATCAGGTTGCGGAGTTTGAATTCCAGTTGAATTCCTTGCATGCGCAAATACTCTTGGGAAGGTAATAATCTGTCTCTTCTCTCCAATTATGGGTTAAATAATAGGACAGATTGGGTTCTATAGCCTTGGTTGGCAACCAGTCTACCACAGAAAGAAATGGCAACCTAGTGCAGGATAATCTTCTGCCCAGTCAGTCATGACTCTTTAGAGATATGATCACCCAAATGTGTATCACGTATGACACTTTAACTGACTTAGTAAAACAAAAAAAGAAATTAATTATTGTGTGACTCAATGTGTTCCATGTAAAAAATATCCACTGCACCACAAGGCACATCTGGTTTTACTAAAATTAACACAAAACAAGGCTCAAAAGCCACTCATGGTAGAGGTTTACTGAATGATGTGCATGATATAAATATAAGAGAAAGATAAAGAAGGATAGACAGTGATTGGAACCATGATTTGAAGAAATTAAGATTGTGGTGTTCAAAGAATCATTTATGTGAGAGACTGTTTCACAAAATAGCAGTTCCCAGGAATAAGCTCTCTGAGTAGAGTTTCCGTTTTACAATTTAAATACAGAGGAAATATGGGTGAGCTGATTTTGCAAGTCCTAGCTATAATGGGAGCAAAAAGATTGGAATTCATTTGAATATTTTCCTCGTGGAAACAGTGATACAGTAGTGATAGGCCTGCAATTTTGAAGCTGTAGAGAAAGAGGCTGTATATTAGAAAATAAATAACCTTTTCTATAAGTTCGCATAAACAATTTTGAATGTGGTCAAGGCTGAAAAGTGAGGATTGAGCAGCTCCAAACCAGACTTTGCAGCAATAGAGAAATAAGTTTGAATTTTGTTTAATGGCATATGGGTTATTTAATGCTAAAAAGGTGGGGTTTTAAGGTATAATTTTAAAATGTTTGATTATAATGAGAAGGTTGATTTAGTCAGATTTTGATGAAAAATTTTTTTTGTTCTTTAATTTTATTTTATTTTAGAAAACTGAAGATGTCTTCTAGTTTTTTATTCAAAAATGTATTGCTGGTAATAATTTTTTCCTTCAGAAAAGTAATTGTTGGTAATATTTTTCCTTCAAAAATGTACATATTTCTATAAAAGTCTATTTTTATATTTTCATGGTGTTTTGACCCCAGTTTGGGGGTTAACTATTTACCCATAGCTGGGACCCTAACACGTGCTACCACTCTGGGTCAGGGTGGATCTGGGAACAACAGCAATTAAGAGGTGGTTCCATGCTCCTCACAACCTCCCAATCAAAGGCCTTGCTGTCCAAAAATAAGGAATGAAATGTAAGAGAGAATATGCACATTTAAATGGCAGTTTTTCTAAGTGAATATTACATGACTAAGAATAAAGTGGAAAGAGGTTGTACAGTGAACAGTTTTTAACTCTTATCAAAGCTGGAAAGAACATTGAGTAGCTCCAGCCCAGGCATTGCAGCAGTACTCAATTTTTGACTTAATCTGACTTTTGTAAAAATAAAGCATCATAGAATACATGATCAGCAAACAGTGGGAAGATAAAAAAATATATATATATCGTCAAGAAAAAGATTTTGAATTTATAAAAGACAGTTTGATAGCTGTACATTTTTACTGTTTCTCATAAATAAAGATCAATTGATTTGTTTTCATTTGTTATTTTTCCTGGTGAACGATTATATGGAGGCAAATAAATCTTCAGGGATTGATTTCATTTTCACAACATGCTAACTAGATAACTGGGAACAGATGTGAATATCTTAGCCAGTAAAAACTGAAAACCAACATGAACATATATGAATTTTCTTTTTTTTTTTTTTTTTTTGGTGGGGAGAAATAAGAACTTTTTGTTGTATTGATACAGCTCCTTTCTTTTTATGCCTGTCTGTTTATTTTAACACTTGTACAATTAATAAGCTGAACATTGTGATAAAATGCAGCAATAGTCATAAAAGAAAAACAGTCTTTTTTTGCCCAACATAGCTAAAAAAAAAAATACCTAGTAGGTATACAATGTCAAGATCTCTGGCACATTAATGTTTTATCCAGACAACCAGAACATAGACTAATTTCATAACACTATTGTATGAATGTATATGAATGGTTATCTTATATGATAAAATAGAGTATGTTTGTGTTCATAAAACTTTATTGGGTGAAACCAGGTGTGGCACAAACTGTGATTTATAGGGAACCAACTAAGATACAAGCTCATTATCAAAACCAGAAAGGAAGTTTCCTTCAAGATTATTTAAACACTACAATTTACCTCTGTTAATCTTTAACAAAAAAGTGTACCAAATTTGACTCTATATTCTATTGCACATTTTGAAAATGAAGAAATAAAGTTCAGAGTGTTTCCCTGCATCTGGATATAAAATAACCTTGTCTCAATAATAATAAGCACTTTGAGAGTATAAGAGTAGCCAGGAATTGGATGCTGGTAGACATTGAAATATTTATATTGTGAAGGCTGAGCAAGCAAAGATACAGAGGTTACGAAAACCTGTCAGAACAAATCAGAAAAATATGTCAAGCTGCAGTTCAAGTTATTTCTTTTGTGGTTTGCACATTTGGGACTCTTTTCAAACCTTTTTCTGCCTTGCTAAATGCTTTGGGGATTCTGGACATCATTGGGAGTGGACAGGTAACAGCACTGTTTGGAACAGCCCATGTGCAGATGAAAGTTTTATATCTCTAAACTGCAGGTAGGAGCTGAGACATGATCCTTATATCCGGTTAAAACATTTAAAAGTCAAAGAGGATATCAAATAATAACAACAGCGTCTGTAGGATTTGTCTATAAATTTGTGGAAGGCAGTATTTTTAGTAGTCAAATAATGCCAACAATCCTCAAACCAGTATTGTTTCTTAGCTGGCCTTCATATATTTTAGTAACCATCTTCTCTTCCATTTTCTG
Source organism: Ascarosepion bandense (assembly GCA_037127315.1). Lineage (NCBI taxonomy): Eukaryota > Metazoa > Mollusca > Cephalopoda > Sepiida > Sepiidae > Ascarosepion > Ascarosepion bandense. The sequence continues at coordinate 11,509,439 of JBBBDQ010029769.1, read as the reverse complement.
TGCTTAGATTCCTTCAAATTTACTTTATTTTAATAGCTCTTCTTTCTTTCTCTAATATCTACTCTAGTAGTTTCTTTTCACACACATCCCACCTGTGGAATTCCTTTCCATATAATTGCTTCCCCGACAGCTACAATCTTCAGGAATTTAAATGTAAGGTCAATAGACATCTCCTATCTCACTAACTTGCATCCATTCTCTCAAGCTCTTTTTTTTCATCTACTCCAACCCCATTCTTGGTATTTTCATCCGTCTATTACCCTCCTTCTGACATTTTCTTTAACTAACCCCTCTTTCTCATCACTTTCCTCTATGTAACCCCCTGCACAACAGTGGCAGTAGAATGCCTTGCTTGAGGGGAAATGATTAAAAAAAATATACCCAAGGAATTGCGGCCTTCTAATCCACAGGGATTCTGTTACACTTTGTAGTTTTCCATGGAGCTCCTTGTTTGTTTTGTATTCTTTCTATGATACACCACATATAGCTATAAGCATTTTTGTATATGTTCTGGCAAACCTATCACTCATCTTTACCAACACAGTTTCAATTAAAACATGTAAATTCACACACACATGCAAATTTTTGCAGAGATTGTTATAAAGATTCATGTCTGGTGATGCTTTGGGGTAATGAATTCATTGATGTTCTTCCTTCTTTTAAGAAGGAATACATAACAGTACAAGAAATGATTTCTGTTTGTATCTGTAAAAATCATTCATCAAAGAGATGCAGTCTGAGAGATTTGACTTGCAATAGATTGAGAAGCAGTTTGTGTGTTTCAGAAAATGATCAAGTAGTTTGTATTGTGTGATACATTGGCTGCATTATGGACTCAAATCCTATTTAATCCTTAACTCTGAATAGTAATAGCTTCAGTTATCAGAGAAAACTGAAAAATCAATACAGAAAACAGGAGGAAAAGTGCCTCAGTGCAAAACCTGACTGCTGTTGTTGTTGTTGTTAACAGAAAGAAGGGTCATGGCTCATTTAATAAATATGTTGTTTCTACTTTTATTACTCAATTATATTTAACAATCTTTGCTTCGTCTCACGCATAGCTATAACTGATAAGCACCAACTGAAGACTGAACTCACTACAAAGCAGTAAACGATCTGTTACTTTTTCCTTTTACTATTTGACTAATACACAAGGCACAAGAGCCGCTCAAAGTAGAAGCTTACTGACTGAAGATTTATGGATGTAAGAAGATGAAGTAAGTACAGGTTAGGAGGTTGTTATATTCAGGTAATAGTTGACCTCAGACTTGCTGAAGTTAACATTGTTGTGAGCAGGTAAGCGTCCTCTCAGAATTCTGTTTGACAAAATAACAGTTCACAGGAAGAAAATGTCTAAGTGAAACTTGGTTCTTACCAAATGTCTGAAGTGGTAAAACTAGGGATTGTGGCTTACCTGAACATTTGCATAGTGTTAACTCATTAGCATGTTATTATGTTGACCATATTAAAATCGTTATTATGTTGACCATATTAAAATCGTTGAAAATAGAATCAGTCAGTGAGTTAAGTGCCATACCTGATACACGCTTCGGGCGATCATGTCTCGAAAGAGACATGACTGACTGGGCAGAAAATTATCCCGCAGTTGGTTACCATTGATTTCTGTGGTAGACTGGTTGCCAACCAAGGCTATAGAACCCAATCTGTTCTATTATTTAACCCATAACTGGAGGGAAGAGACAGATTAATACCTTTACCAAGGGTATTTGTGCATAAGTGAATGCAAGGAATTCAACTGGTATTTGAACTCAGCTCCCCAATTTGTCATTCTGAGTTGATATCTACTGCACCACAACGCACATCCTCGAATATAGAATAGTGGTTATTAATGTGTCATCAGTCCTACAACTCATGATTATAGAAACATGATACCAGATTTTTATGTCAATTTTTATGATTTATTATGAAAGGACATTAAATTTTAACTCATAACACAGAGAAGCTTGCATCTAAGAAAATAATGGTCCTTAGACACATGTCCTTTTGTTAATGTTAAATGAGTGAGCAATAGACATGAGACGTATTTACCTTCAGACCCCTCCCCCCCCGCCATATGATCAAGAGAGAAGATAAGCATCCCCTGATGATGTGATGGTGATGATTAAGGATTTCTTCCAGCAGCCTTGAACTGATTCACACCACCACTAAAAGCAAACCTCTTTGGAAAAAACTATCTCATGTAACTACATAAAAAATTACTAGTGACAATATTAACTCACTTTTGTTTAATCAGTCAGTTAAGTGCCATACATGATACATGCTTGGGCAATCATGTCTTGAAAGAAACATAACTGACTGGGCATAAGATTATCCCGCAGTAGGTTGCCATTGCTTTCTGCAGTAGACTGGTTGCCAACCAAGGCTATAGAACCCAATCTGTTCTGTTATTTAGCCCACAGCTGGAGTTTGAACTTGGCTCCCTGATTTCTTGTTCCAAGCCAATACCCAATGCACCACACCGCACATCCTTTGTTTAATAGTCTGGAAAATAATGTTACTTAGCGTTCTCTATAGTTTACCTTTTCTTTTACAGAGGAATTTTTTAGAATGTTTTATAGCATTCTCAGATTTTAAATTTGATAAATTTATTTTATTTTCCTCATTATTATTTTGTGTTATATACAAGTTACTAAGTAAAATTTCCAAACTTGCCTTCATAAAGTTCCTCAAGGAACAAAACATGTTGGCATAAAAAGTTTTTCTTGTCTTTTCCTTCATTCATATCGTCTTTATAGATATAGTTTATCTGGATTTTTAAACACACTCTCTCACACACACACACACACACACACACACATTAATAAATATACATATTATCCTATATTTAAGGCATGACTTGGAGTTTCTTGCATATGCAATCTTCTTCTTCTATGTGCCCAGTCCTTTCAGGACGTAGGCGATCATGGCTTTCCATGTTTCCCTATCCCTGGTGGCTCTTAGCACACTTTTTCATGTTACTCCACGCAACCCCCATACTGTCATCTCCCTGCTCAGGCCCTTCAAATATGTTATCCACTGCCTTCCTCTGTCTCTTTTTCCTTCTATCTGGCCTGTCAGTATCAAGTTCTCCAAGCCCTCCTTCCTCATTGCATGTCCCAGGAACTTTAGCTGTCTCTTCCTGATGCTCAGTATTTATTTCCTTTTTGTTGCCATTCTTTTCACTGCCTCATCAATGCATACATGCTTGGTCCATAATATCCGCAGCATTCTTCCGTAGAACCACATTTCTGCTGCTTCAAATTTTTCCTTCATCTTTGATAATATTGTTTAACATTCACTGCTGTATTGAAGAACTGACATCACATACCAATCTAGCACTCTCTTCTTTGTTTCTAGTGAAATTTTCCTGTGTCTTAGTACTTTACTCGGCTTCTGGAATGCATTCTTTGCCATGCCAATCAGCCTTCAGATCTCTGTGTCACACTTTCCATCTCCTGTTATAACAGTTCCTAGATATTTAAATTTTTGTACTTGCTTGATTCTAGTATCCCTCACTTGTATTTGGCATTTGGTTGTTCATTTTGCTGATGACCATGCATTCAGTTTTCTTGCAGTTTATTTGTAGTCATTTTTTGTCTCTCTCTTCAGCTACCTTCTGTAGGAGGTCTTGTAGTTTTCTTTCTGTGTCTGCTATCAGCACTGTATCATCATTATGTTGTTCAAGTTGTGGCCTCCAATAACAAATCCTGGCATATCATCTAGGGTCCTCAAAATATTTTCACTGTACAAGTTGAACAGATCCAGTGAAAAGACACATCTTTGTCTTACATCCGTTTCTTTCATTGTAAATCTGCTGAAATTGTTACCTGTTCATATGCAGGCAGTTTGCTGCCAGTAGAGATTCTTGATTACGATATCTTTCCGAAAAATGTCGAGGTTGCTGAGCATCTCCATCAATTCTTTGTAGCGTATTTTGTTGAATGCTTTCACATAATCAATAAAACATAGGTACAAGTCCTTCTTCATTTGTATTGCCCTTTCGGAGAGCATCCTAATCATAGATATGCCATTCCTTGTTCCAGTGTCTTTGACAAACCCACACTGTTCCTGTCCTATCTCTGACCTGATTCTGCTTCTCACTCTATTCATCAGGATTCTGACAATCAGTTTTGTAATGTGACTCATTAAGCTGACAGTTCGGTGTAGTTCGCACTCATTTGCACCTGGCTTCTTTGGTAGTGCTATAAAAATCAACTTGCATAGGTCATCTGGTATTATTCCACTATTATAAATTTAATTTATTATTTCTGTAATTTTCTCTATGCCGAATTCTTCAAAAGGAAAAACTAGCCATAGCTTTATATAAACAAACTAATAATCTATTGAATTCCAAGACTGAAATATTAAATAAATGTAGGCATAGGAAGCCCTGGTTGTTGGATTAGGTTTCTGTATCGTGGGTTTGTATCTTTTTGTTTTCGTCTTTGCCTTCCCCCACTCTATTATAATTAAAAAATTAAAAATATTTATGCAATAAAGTTGTTACTACCCCTCCTTGGGTTTGGTGTCTCCTTTTAATGGTCACGTGGGTTGTCTTAATTTCCTCCTTAAATGTCGTTTTTTCATTTCCTTGTTAGCCAGCTTTCCCTGATGATCCATTTAGGTGAAACCTAGGTATGTCCGTCTGACTCATTAGGTGTTTATATATATATATATATAGTACTAAAAATCTGATGAGAACAGAATTGTGTACCATCTTTTTTTGTCTTCAAATTCTAATCCTAGGTTTCAAGTGATCAAAAAATTAAGCTCAGTGTTTCGAGAGAACAATTCTAATAAAAGAAAATAAGGAAAAAGGCAAACATTTGTATTGAAAGCTAAATTATTCAAAATTTTGTAATCATATTTTAGATGTTATCAAATACAGGCTGATTTTGTTGATAACAAAACAGAAAAGAGAATTAACTTAAATTTTGCCTGTATTTTTACATTTTAAAATCTCAGAATGCATTATCAGATATGAATAAAAATATGAATTTTGTTTGCTTTGCCAAATCAAAAGTACTCAATTATTTAGAAAGAGAATATTCTTAAGCATCTGTTATTTGTCTTTGAAACTGAAAATTAGTGCATGGAAACAACACCCAAGAGTATTTATTTTATTTGAGAATATTACGTCTTCTCAAGAGTTGCACAGAGTGAAGAAAAAACAAATCTTTCAAATGTAATGATTGACTTTATAATATTGATTCATAGAAGTTATGAAGAGAAATGTAAAATAAAAATGGCTGAAAAATAAGAACATCAAATGTCAATGGCTAAATGGCTAAAAAGGGAAAATGAAATAGTTTAAACACTGATTTTAGACTAGAAATAGCCAGAAACAATATCTTAAAGGTGAAATATATTTGTAAATGCACATACATGCACAAGGGTAGAAGCATGTAAAAGTAGTAACACAGACACTCACACCGACATCTAATCTAAACTTATTTATAAATGGAACTTTGTCTGTGTGTGTGTGTGTGTGTGTGTGTGTGTCCATTACCTATAGACTCTGAAATGGCTGAACCGATTTTCTTGAAAATTTACACAGTTGTACTATAAGCGTCTGCGAGTGTTCTTAGCTAGGTTTTGTGTCACAGTACCCCCGATAAATATCGAAAATCGATAATCGAAAAAATCGGGTTATAGAAGGAGTGGTTCGATTTTAATCAAATTTGATACACTCATAGACAAAGACATAAGAAATGATATTCAGTGCAGAAAATTGATAATATATATATATATATAAAAGGCAAGATGCTTGTGTGTGTGGCTGTTTATTTGCCTGTATATCTGTATTTTTTCAGCTCTTTTATTTTAGTTTTTACTTCAGGTTTGGCTCTAAGTAGGTATAATTGTATTTCTTAGTCTCAGCCATGATACCATTTACTCAGAAGACTTATTTAGCCTTCAAAATTCAGTTTACGACGAAAAAAACTTATTTGATATCGATATCAGGAAATCAAAATTTGACTTACATCCATTCATTTTTCTTTCAGTCTACGGTTTTGCTTCAACTGGAAACAACTATTGCTTTTTAGTCTTTCGTGCCAATGTCCAAAGAGTCTGAGCTCCAGGACCATGGATTAGTTTTAAAGCTTTCATTACACCCAAGCAATGCCAGGCTATACTGCTAGTTTACATATAAAGATATAAGATTTTATTGTTCTCTCTTCTTAATAATAATAATAATTTTTTTCTCAAATAATCTGTTGTATCTTAGTGGCTTTATTGCCTTGTCTAAGATAAAATGACTAAAAATAAAATTTTGTTCAAAATTTCATCCATCAAGTTATAAATTCATAATTTAAAGTAAAAATACAAATTTTATTTTTCTCTCTCCTTAGTGATGCATTTCTTTTTCAACTATTTACACTCAGTAACACTGTGCACTTTGTGGCTTTATTGCCTTGCTTGGGGATGAAAAAATTTTTAAAAAATGATGTGCTATGCATCAGTACATATTTAACTATGCACACACCTGCAACTTTATATGTTCCTTGCCTAAAATGTCAACAGATTGCACTATCTCTTTCAAGTTACCAGGGACGAAAACTCATTAGATCCAGATCCAGGGCCTTCTCACTCCTTAGTGGAATTGCTCTCTGATTGATCATGTCTTCAGAAGTGCAGCCATACTCACCATACTTGGCTACCTATGGATTGGTGAAGGTTTTTGAATTCGGAGTTGTTCTACTAGGTCCATTGCCACCGAATGGCTATAAAACCGTCTTATTAAATCAACAAGGTGGAAACTACAGACTCAAAATGTGAAAATGAAATGGATTAAAAAGCAGTAAAGCAAGCATGAAAAAGTGAGAAATGTTGATGAAATTTGCCGTTAAATGTTTGAAAAGTCGCTTTCTATAAGCAACAAAAGTAGTAAGTAATTCATGTGTCCAAATGCAACAAGGGATTCTTAATCAAAAAACAATTATACAAAATATTGTTTCAGATATGAAAAGATTGCATTCCTTATAATGAAATTATATTATTTTCATATTTCTTTCCTATTATTGTGATTTTCAGAATAATTCAATTTCTAACAAGAGAAGAATTTTATGTTATTACATTAATACTATTTCATTATTATAATTGTCGATTTAATGGTTTTCTTAAATAATGAACTATGGTTAACCTTTAGCTCACAGGATGTGACATTTTTGCCATGTAAAATGTTGCTCTACTGCTTATGATCCTGATTGCTAAAACAAGTATTTGAATTTGCTGAATGTCTTATGTTCTGCTATAGTAATAGCTAAAATAACCTTGACTTGTTATTGTAATTGTGGGTCACCATATATAGTGGAAGGGGAATTAATATCTGAGAATAATGCAAAGTGCTAACAGTTAAAATTCAATAAATCCAAAATATTCAGCTGTAATGATCAATACTTTTGGGGGAATTTTCTTTTTTAATTTAAATTATAAAAAGAAACCACTGACTTTTACTGATAATTAAATCGTGTCTACTTTTTTATTCACTTCCTTGACTCAAAGTTAAGAACCAAAACTTAAATATATTTACTTTCTGAAATGGGGAGTTATCATTATAAACAGTCAGACTAATATCCTCATCTCTGTTGTTATTATCACAACATTTCACCCCCCCCCCCCACTTCCTCCTAAGGTTATCTAAGTAGCCTTCAGAGAATTTCAAACTGAACCCTTTATTTAATCTCTGGGTGTAGATTGTTTTCATTACACTGTTCATATTATGCTAATGCCAATAAACATAAGGACATTAATTTGACTATAAATAGTGTAAATAATAAATATTTATAAACATAAATCATTGAATCCATAAACAGGTACATTTCTTACAAATCTATCATGCCTGAGCAATGTATTTAGCAACTTAGAAATTTTCAGATATGATTACTCTCTTTTGTATTTATAGGGGTGAAGATTATAAAAGCACAAACATGGACAAGTTAATAAAAAAAGAAAATGTCATTAAATATATTTTGCAAAAAAAGGTGATGACAATAAGTCTTGTTCTAGTTACTTCCCTTAGATTACTCCATTTTTTAAAAAAATATATTCTGTGATACCTCCTTCTTTGGCAAATGGCTTTTAGCTTATTTAAATATTTGGGAATTATTCTAATATTTAGTCTTTGAATGTAACTGGTATTCAGATTGTTCATCCTGATTTTGAAGCTTGACTCTTCAACTCTTATCATTTTTGCATTGTTATCGGCAGTTGTGGCCTTTGGGGCGTAGAACATTTTACAAGTATATCTGAACTTCACTTACATATATACATCATCTTTTAAACACAAATAACTGAATTCAGTAAGAAATTATTAATCTTCACAGCATCCTTATAATTTCTGGATAGGATGCATACGAATAGGGAATGTGATGCATTTATAAATACAGAGTTAATTCCTTTGTAACTATTTACAGAGACTAATCAGATTTCAATAAAGCATAGTGACTGTAGCTATTAACAGTCAGAGTTAGTCATGTCATAAGTTGCTATCAAAAGCAGGCAACCAACACTCAACAAAATTTATTACGAGTGTAGCAACAATATGTTGAAGTGCATTAACAAACATTTACTGCCATTTTGCATTTCTATTGAGTTCTGATTAGCTTGCTTATATAGAGACACTTGTTTTAAAAAAATCTATAGCTACACTAGATAAATTTTAACTTTAAAATTAATTCAAACAGAGCACATACACACATGTTTTTAAAAAATCCTCATCACAATAATCAGTTTCAATAAGTTTGTCTTTGTAATTCAGATAGTCTTGGAGGAGATTGAAAGTACTTGGGTAAGAAAAACCTACAGCACCTTCCTTGATGAATTCCATCTTAACATCAAGAAACTGATTAGAGAAGTAGAAATGATTATTATAAAAATAGACATAATATGTTTATATTTTTCAATGAAACGTATTTGAATGAATATATGCTACCTAAATATATATTGGGTTGTCTGGAAAGTTCATGCCGATTTTTAGTTGTTGATATTTGAACACGTTAGAACATGTCAAATTTAGTGACAGATATAATATACTGACATTTCTGATTTAACTACATTTCAGACTATTTCTTGAGAAAAAAAAATTAGAATTACTTGTGTCAATTTTTTGTCCCTATGAAAATGGAAGATTATAAGGTGCATTTGATACATTTTCGTTACCATCAAGGCAAAAATAGTTTGCAAGGATCAATTACATTACAGACATTTCATTGACTTTTGTCAAGAACCTCAAGATGAAAAGCAGGAGCACCAGACCAGATATGGCAGCAATATTCACTGCATAGATGAATGGTAGATTTATAAATATGCAAGATGGATTCTAATGACACAGTAAACCAACATTTCCAGGAGTAGACTTAGCAAAGTATAATTCCTCCATTTTATATCAGGAAAATGTGCATCCAAAATGGAGCTACTTTCCTAGGGGTTAGCCAGTGGGGAGAAGAGATAGATTCATACCTTTCCCAAGGGTATTAGCACATCAGTGAATGTAATGGATTTGACTGGACTTTCAAACTCAGCTCTCCGATTCCTCAATCTGAGCCACTATCCATTACTTCAATGTGCATAATTGCCAATCTTATAGTATACTTAAATTCATGCAGTCAGGGTATGAAGAAAAAAAGCACATCAGCAAAATTACCAATTAAAATATTTGTAGAAATTACAGAGGGAATAATGCCATTTTGGTGAGAAACGAGGTTGAAGTCGAGATGCCAAGTCACAACTGATTACATTTCAGAACTTTCTTTGAATTTTGAGATATATTGTAGGATCACCAGACCAGATATGGCAGCAATATTCAATGCACAAATGAATGATAGATTTATAAATGTGCAAGATGGATTCTGACAAAAAATCAACTGGCATTATACAGCAAACCAACTTTCCTAGCAGTCGACTCAATACAATCAAGACTTGAGTCAAAGAAGGTGCAAAGTTTTGCTCTCCTGGAAATTAGCATTAGCCATGCTGATGGCTGACAGAAAAGGTTCTCAGTGGTAATTAACTGAAAACAGTTTTGTTTTTAAAGGATTCAAATTTACAAAGTCTTTCCATGCTCCAGTGATTTGAGGTCATTTTTTGAGAGCGATTGCCAGTTTTACTTTGTCCAATCTGTCTAAGAAAGATGAAATGTTGTGAACCTGTTGAAAAACATTAAGAAATCTATAGCTTAATTGTTTAGAGGAAGTATTTGGGGGCATTTTCAGATGTTAAAATGGTTTGCATTTTCAGCAGCTGTATCTCAACCTGATTACTTCCAATCAGGATAATTTCATTCATGTTACAAATGTCACCAGATGCATACTAATTCACCCGGAGACATTCCTCTTTATTTTTTCCCTTCTATTACCCAAATGGACAAAGATGTTCCTTTAACCAATCTTCCTGCTGCTTCTAGTAATTGATTTGATTCTTTAGATCAATTGGTTCTTTTATTTCCTTCAGAACACTATCAGGTTTTGGTCTGTGCATTCCTGAAACTCTGTTGCAAATCATTTTACTGATTCTTCTTTTTAACTGTGAGGGTCAGTCAGTTCTTGATACATTATTTTTCCTATCTTCAGCCATCATCATATTTTTCCTATCTTCAGCCATCATCATATTTTCATATTATCTCTTAGCTTTGCTATTAACAGCAATGGCAATTAACTGTCTCTGCTGTTAGTCATTTTGATATAACTGAAAAAAAAAGTTTTCTTTTTACATCTATTACTTTTTGCAGAGTTCCATTGCATGTTTATCTTATGCAAATAGACATTTTCTTTTTCTCTTTTTATGAGATTTTCTTGTTAGATGAAACTGCTTCTTATTTTTCTATCTTTACTAGTTGTTTGTTAAATTTACTGAGTTTCTTTTTGCTAAGAATGTAGCTAATAAACCAAAAATATGCTTGTTAATACAAGGCATCTTTAATTCCACAAATAAACAGTATTAGTTTAAGCTTTCTCTTTAAAAACTTACAATGGTAAATGATGTTATCTTTCATCATTATGTATGTATATGTTTCTCTGCATGTGTGCACGCCATTTATATATATATAAAGAGATAGAGAGAAAGATCTACTTTAGCACATATCTGAAGAAGCATATCTTCTTCTTCGTCTATGTGCCCTGTCCCTTCAGGACGTAGGCGATCATGGTTCTCCACGTCTCCCTATCCCTTGTGGCTCTTAGTATGTTTGCTCCTGGCAACCTCCGTTCCGTCATCCACCTGATCAGACCCTGCAAATATGTTATCTGCTGCCTTCCTCTGTCTCTTTTTCCTTCTATCTGGCCAGTCAGTATCAGGTTCTCCAGGCTCTCCTTCCTCATTGCATGTCCCAGGAACTTCAGTTGTCTCTTGCAGAAGAAGCATATACACCAACTAAATCTCAGTTTTTCTCAGTGTGTATATATATACAGTTAATAAAATAGCTTTTAAATCTGGCCATAACATATTACATTGCATTTGAATACATGGTTCTGTTGTCTTTTTGCGCTATCATGCGGTGTGACGTCATAGAACCACATTGCAAATTTGCAAACTGCGTTTGTTATTTTTGGTAACTATTGCCGTTGCTTAGCGGAGTTTTGTCAACACAAAATAAAATCGTCAGTGATGGTGGATGTTATTGTGTTACCATCTTGGTGACCTCTCTGAAGATGTCTCATGTGAACCGAAAGCTTAGAACCAAATTAATAAAAAATTATCCAAATGTTGGAGAATTTTTGTCTTTATTTTCAACTGAAATTAAAGCCAAAATATGACGTTTAGAACGGCTCATGATTAAACATAATAGACATTCATTGTCTCTTATATTTAACAGTATATGTTTAGAAAATTATTTGCTGCCTCGATACACTATATATATATATATATATATATATTTTTTTTTTTTTTTAATCATTTCACCCCGAGCAAGGCAGAAATGCCACTGATGAGGGGGGGGGGCTACATAACTGTAAAAAGATGAATTAGAAAAGAGTGAAGAGTACAAACTAGTTAGAAAGGAGCAATAGAAAGCTGAGAATGCAGGTGCAATGACAGATACATAGGTGGAGAGAAAGGGAAGGATATACGGGGTGGAGAGAGAGCTAGAGTCCAGTGGTTAATAGATGAGTATTGACATTGCATTTAAATTTCTGGAGGTTGTAGCCATCAGGAAAGCAAGAATATGGGAGCGAGTTCCACAGGCGGGAAGTGCGAGAGAAGAAGCTGTAGGAGTAGAATTGTCATCTGCATTTGGCTAACCTGACTGTGAATGGGTGGGACCCAGTTGCCAGTCTGGTTGCACGAGTAAACACCTGTTGAGGAGGCACCAGTGACTTTAGTTCATCTGAGCAGAAGCCATGAAAGTATTTATAGAACAGACAAAGGGATGCCACATTTCAACGGTGGGGAAGTGGCTGCAGTCAAGCCACCAGATCAGTACCTATCACATTGCAGACTTTCCTTTGGAGCCTGTCGAGAACACTGAGGAGAACGGCAGGGGCGCCTGACCATAAATGGCAGCAGTACTCCATGCACAGATGGATGGTTGACTTGTATATATGCAGGATGGTTTCAGGCAGAAAAAACATCCTGGATTGACATAGTGACCCAACCTTCTTAGCAGTAGATTTAGCTATGGATTCAATATAGTGGTTCCATTTGAGGTCTGAGGAGAGGGTAAGTCCGAGGAGGCATAGTGTGTTGCTCTCAGGGAGAATTGCTTGGTCCATGCTTATGGGAGGCAGGAGAGGTTGCCTGTGATGGTTGACAAACAACAGCTTGGTCTTAGACGCATTGAAGTTGACAAGCCACTTCTTGCCCCAATTCACCACAGAGTGTAGATCTCATTCAAGGTCAGCAGTGAGATTATGTCTGTCTTCCACAACAGGTTTCTTACTGGTATGGGAGTATATTGTGGTGTCATCCGCATAGATGCCTACTTGGGAACTGATCTCATGTGGGAGGTCGTTGATGAAAATATGGAAGAGCGTCGGGCCCAGGATAGAGCCCTGTGGGACACCAGCATTCGTGCTGTAGGATGAAGAGGCATGCCCATTCAAAATGACCTTTATTTTGCGGTTATTTAAAAATGATTGGATTAGGTTAAGCAGGCAACCGGTAATACCGTAACCCCATAGCTTGTATAGGAGGCCAGAGTGCCAAACCCTGTCAAAAGCCTTGGAGATGTCCAGAGCAACCGCACGAGCCTCATCAAGGGCCTGGAGCATGTACTCCGTTATGGTTGTTAGCAAGTTGGCCATGGATCTGACAAAGTGGAAGCCATATTGCCTGTCAGAGAAGAGTTTGTGGGCAGTAAGATGTTGAACTATTTCAGCATTGATTATGGCCTCGAATACTTTCCCGAATATCGGTAGAAGACTGATAGGACGATAGTTGGATGGGTCCGAGAGCTCACCACAATTCTTAAATACAGGAATGACTGAAGAGAACTTCCAGCATGCAGGAAAGCAGGAAGCAGAAAGGCAGTAGTTAAACAGTTTAGAGAGCACAGGGGAAATTTCAGGAGCACACCTCTTAAGGACTATCACCGGGATTCCATCGTCTCCACTCGCCTTATGGGGGTCGAGTTTTGAAATTACTTGGGATACTACTGTCGGGGTAATATATACATCGTTCAGTTTGGCCTCAGTTCTAATAGGGAAGTCAGGTGGGTGTACTCCAGATGAGTCAAATGTGGAGTTGGATGAGAATCTGTGGGCAAAGCACTCAGCTTTGTCCGCAGATGATGTGAGAACCTCAAATTCATGGATTAAAGGAGGTATTGAGGATTTGCTATTGTTCAGCACTCGTTTGCAAATCCTCCAATAGTCCTTGGAGCCAAGCTTGCGGTCAGCTATGCGCTGTCGCATTCTCTCAGCAAACAACTATTTGGCGTCATTTAGGGTTCTCTTGCACTCATTGCGAGCAGACGTGAACAGGCGCCTATTGTGATCAGATGACTGTCTCCGGAATAGACGGAAGTAATGGTTCCTGTGGGCAATGGCGGTTGAGCAGGCAGGAGAGAACCACAGAGACGAATGAGGTTTTAGGCAATACTTCCTGGTGGGTATGAAGGCATCAATGCCAGCTTTCATCCATGACGAGACCTCAGAGGCACAGTCATCAGCTGATAGATCGAAGACTTTTCCCATATATAAATATATATGTATATAAATACATATAGAGCAAATATAAGAAAAATTAATGCAGACATGTTATTCCATGGTAAATCGGAGGTATGGCCTATTTCAGGTGAACCATCATCAGCTTCCGTCTTTATTTTACAAAGGATGTTACCAGAATTTGTATAAAATTTTGTAATTTGTGTAAAATCCTTTGTAAAAAAAAGATGGAAGCTGATGATGGTTTACCTGAAATAGGCCAATACTTTCGATTTACTATGAAATAACGTGTCTGCCTTAATTTTTCTTATATTTGCTCTATATGTATTTATATACATATATATATATACTATATATATATATATATATATATATATATGTATTTATATACATATATATTTAGAGCTCTCTTAGAAAGTTATCCTACCACTGTATGTACAGGATACTCCTTTGGATTCTTCTATACCCACACTGCATGCTGATATATATATATATATATATATATATATATATATATATATATAAACAAGTTTTCTTAAATGACGCTGACAAGGTCTGTCAATTCTATATCAATTTTATATTTTCTTTCCAATTTCCGTCCAAAGTGTTTTACATTCAAGTCATCTGAAAATTGTGTGAGTGAAAAACTTGGATTATGACTAGGGCCATCTTTTAATAGAAATTAATCTTGTCAAGTGTATCTGGCTATTGAGTGTGTATACTGATAATATACATGCTAAAAAGTCTGCCTTCTTCTGCCGAGTACCCATAGACCAGAGGTAGAATCGCCAACTGACACCAATTCGGTCGAGTTTAATCCTTGGTTAAAAGCAATTGGAGTCTAACTGTACTGATGAGCTGTGATACAGCAAAACAGATCTGTCTGCGGATATATATATATATAGATAGATAGGTGTGAGTTTGTGACCCTGGGTTTCATGCTCTTGACAATTGCAAGAGCATGAAACCCAGGGTCACAAACTCACATCTATCTATATGAATATGTCAGCTCTATCAATGATACTGAGTGCTTTCAAATAAGTATTGCACATATATAATATATGAATAATATAATATATACAACAAATTGCATATATATATATATATATATATATATATATATATATATATATATATATGTAATGAATTATTTTGAACATTATTTTTACTGATACTCGTATTTAAGTAGATATTCTGTTTTTAATTAAACAGTATTTTATATTTATATCTACCGGCCTGATTATTTCACGATAAATTTTTATGATGAAAATGTGTGCTACCCAGCAGGATTTGTCATAAAAATTTATCGTGAAATAATCAGGCCGGTAGATATAAATATAAAATACTGTTTAATTAAAAACAGAATATCTACTTAAATACGAGTATCGGTAAAAATAATGTTCAAAATAATTCATTACAAACTGTCGGTTGCTTATAACCAAGTTTCGTTAAATTTCGTTAATTTCTGTAACATGTTTACATATATATATATATACAAACAAGATTTATTGAATAGCACTAACTATTCAACATTTTATATTCTCTTTTCACTTTCTGACTGAGAAATCTGACTTACATTAGAATTAAAATTTTAACCAAACTGTCCAGTAGATATAGTCATTTATGATAGAACATTAGTTGAAATCTCACCATAGAACTATAAGTCTGGGGAATTGATTCCAGCATACAATACTGTTGAGAAGAGTCAGGAAAGCGTACCACATGGTGATCCATTGTAAGGAATGTTATAAAAAAAAATTTGTTTGTAAACAATTAATAGTTGGCTAACATAAAGTCACATCATGACTGGTCTTGTTGATCATTCTAGATTTTGTATGCCTTCTCAGAAACACTAAGTTAGTCTTTCTTCATATAGTTGCAGTTAAAAAAAAACACCCTTTGGCATTGTGGATGTTGAAAAAATGCAAAAAATATGCCTGTGCAGGCAACAGTCATCAGCTAACCAATATAACAGACATTTGTACTTGGTAATGAGCAATTATCCATTTTATATATATATATATATATATATATATATATATATATATACATACACAGTACACTAAATGATGATCTGTTGTGTGAAACCGCGGTTGGTGTTGGCTCATTTTTAGATTTAGTGTACTGTATTTTTTGCTCTACTTTTATACATTCGTATGGAGCACTTTACTGTTATAGTTTCGTCTTGGGTTTTTTTTCTTTCAAACAAGCTCTTGACGCATTGTTCTTGTGCTTGGTTTGTTTCTTTTTTTTTTCTTCTCCTTTATTTAACCTACGAGGTAGTCTCTGTTGGGTTATTGACGATTTAATTTACTGATAGGTTAGCATTGGTTTTTAGGACATTAGTTTATAATAATTAGTGCTGCTTTATTGTAATTATGTATATTAATATATATATATACACACACACAGGTGTGTTTTACATACTTTGTTATACAATATAATTTTAAGTACACCTGTACTCATCCTCCTAAAATAAAACATTTGAAAGTATATATATATATACTAGCAGTATAGCCCAGTGTTGCTCGGGTATAATGAAAGCTTTAAAACTAATCCATGGTCCTGGAGCTCAGACTCTTTGGATGTTGGCACAAAAGACTAAAAAGCAATAGTTGTTTCCAGTTAAAGCGAAACCGTAGACTGAAAGAAAAATGAATGGATGTAAGTCAAATTTTGATTTCCTGGTATCAATATCAAATAATATTTTTCATTGTAAACTGAATTTTGAAGGCTAAACAAGTCCTCTGAGTAAATGGTATCATGGCTAAGACTAAGAAATACAATTATACCTACTTAGAGCCAAACCCGAAGCAAAAACTAAAATAAAAGGGCTGAAAAAAATACAGACATACAGGCAGATAAACACACACACACACAAACATCTTGCCTTTTATATATATATTATTGATTTTCTTCACTATTGTAAGAACTGCAACCTTGAAACTTCTGAATATCATTTCTTATGTCTTTGTTTATGAGTGTATCAAATTTGATTAAAAGCGGACCACTCCTTCTATAACCTGATTTTTTTGATTATCGATTTTCGATATTTATCGGGGGTACCTCAACACAAAACTTAGCTAAGAACACTTGCAGATGCTTATAGTACAACTGTGGGACACACAGACACACACACACAGACAAAGTTCCATTTATAAATAAGTTTAGATTTAGATATTATATATATAACTTCTGGTGTGTATATACCAACAGGTTGATTTTACATAGATATGCTCACAGTTTTGTATTTACATATGCTCTATCCCTGAGTCATCTCTTTTACCCATTAATATGGCATACCTTAAAACTCTATTTGTATTAGTTGTTCTGATTATGTTCTTATTGAAGAAAATATTGCCAACTGAGTAAAAAAAATTTAAATATTCAGCTGGTTTTCAATTATTTGCTCTTACATACATTGTTTAGATATTTCATATGAGTCATTTTATCACACATGCATACATACACACACACACAGACAGTGATGTAGACAGATAAATAATAGAATATAGTCATTTTTTCCAATTTATGCCATATAGTGTTTTGTCTTCTTGATAAATATCATTACAAATCCAAGAAAACTTAACCAAAAAACAATGGCATTTCATTAAATTTATGAACAAACCTACTAAATATATTTCACAATTAAAAAGAAAAAAACACTAAAAAGACATGACACCTGTAGAGGGTGCTAAGAAGTCCCTGAAACAAATAATAAAAAGAAAAATGCACTACAAATAAAGTAAAATAAACTTTTGTTTATTTTCGTAAAAAAAATAAAAGAATTATTTTTTTGTACAAAAATGAAATTGTCCGTAAAGCTGTAAAAAAAAGGGAGAAAGAAAGGAACTGGGAATGTAAGAGGGAAAGGTAGGACAATGTGTATCAAGCAAGATGAGAGAAAGAGAGGGTGAAAGAATGTTCACTGATACGTAATACTGCCTGGTGTGTGAACTGCTGAATTCTCTCTGAGTGTGTACTGTGAGCTGTCCGTGTGACCTTTTGGTGTCAGCTGGTCGCTGTTCCCTCTGGTCTGTTGAGAGTTTCTACCTTCCTTATATCTGAATGGTGAGGCTCCGGGGAGATTAAGAAATGGGTTTCTTATGTCGAGCCCTGATTAGTCAATAAATCATATTTTTGTCTATGTGGTGTGCTTTCCGAACTTTTGGGTGCGCCGTCCTTGTTTTTGACCCCACAGGGTATGGTAAGGAGTGAATTCCTGCGCAATTGTATTTTTTTGAGATACATGTGATGTGAATTAATTTTTATTGTGTGTGTGTGTGGAAAATAAAATAAGAAACAGCACACACCTGAAAAACCACTAACAAAACGGATTACATAAACATAGACACAATCCAATGTACTAAAAATGGCTTATGAAAGTCAAAAGTGCTCAGAAATCATTTAACAATTTATATTTGAATTCTCTCTGCAAGATAGAAAGATAGTTTGAACTGCAGAAAAATTTAATAAGAATCTTAAATAATGAACTCTTGTTGATTTTCAACCAGACTTGCTTATATATATATATATATATATATATATATATATATATATAGTCATCTGCAGACAGATCTGCCTCGCTGTATCACAGTTCATCAGCACGGCCAAACTCTGATTGCTTCTAACCCAGGATTGAAACCCGACTGAAGTGGCGTCAGTTGGTGATTCTACCTCTGGGCTATGGGCGCACGGTAGAAGAAGGCAGACTTTTTAGCATGTATATTGTCATTATCCACACCCAATAGCCAGAATTAGTGAATGAGTGATGTGTACATGCCAGGGTAGCTACTGTTTTTCAAAGTCTACCATTCTTCCCGAGTGCTCAATCAGGGTGTGAGAGCGTATATATATATATCTATATATATGTGTGTGTGTGTGTGTGTGTGTGTGTGTGTGTTGCATTCATTTATACGCAAACATCCTTGTTAAAAACATGAATCCCTTTTTTCTTTTCCCAGCTATGGGTTAATTAAGAGGATATACTGAGTTCTATAGCTTTAGTTAATGACCAGTCCAACACAGAAAGTAATAGCAAGAATACCTCTGCCAAATCAATCTTGAATCAAAAAGAGACATGATTACTCAAGTATGTATCTTGCATTGCACCTAAGAAAGGAAAAAAGCAATTAGTAAAAAACAGTTAATTAGCTTCTGTCTATAGGTATGCATTTTGTTTTCATGCACAAATAAGCATTACATACATAAAAGCTGTACCTGTGCTTATCACTGAACATTGTTCAGTCCCCCCAGAAGACCCTTTAGTACTCTCACTGGAGATATCACGGCATTTTGATATAAGTGAAAGTCTAGCTAGATACATGTGTACTGACAGTCATTTGCAAGTAAACAATTCCCAACAGTTCACGTTCGCACTACAAGATATACATTTGTTCTTATATGCCGTTTCCTCAAGTTGCGTTTAGATTGCATTTGTATGACAAGCTTTTTTTCCTGGTACATGGATTTACTCATGTTACCTGACGGGTATCAAAGTCCCACCCTTTTAACATAGAAATAGTTAAATGTAACTGCCTCTTCTACTCTAATACAGTGTGACCCTAATATAAGAGAGTTGCCGGGACTGGATAAAAGTTATCTTATATTCGGGTTTGGTCTATTTTATATACATTACCACAGGCTCTAATTTGGGACCAGAAAAAATATCTCTTACATCCAGTTTTCTCTTATATCCGGGTCATGTCAACTACAGTGTAACTTTGATATAAAAGAGTTGTCGGGACCGGATAAAAGTTCTCTTATATCCGGGTTTGGTCTATTTTATATACATTACCACAGGCTCTAATTTGGGACCAGAGAAAATTACTCTTATATCCGATTTTCTCTTATATCATGGTCTCTTATATCCGGGTTATAGCTTCTTTTCTTGCACATCTCATTTGTGGAACTCATATTCATTCACTTGCTTCCCTGATAGCTAAAATCTCCAAAAGTTTTAAAAGCAACGCCAATTGCCATCTTTTATCTACTTGATTCCCATCCATCCCTTATCTTTTATTCAACATCGCCTGTAACTTTTTTCCTCTCATTGTAAGCCCCTGCACACCAGTGGCATTTCTACCTTGCTTAGGGTGAAATGTTTATTTAAAAAAATCTTGACAAGCATCTGTATAATGTGGCAATGCATATTCATTGTTCCATGGTTAGGACTGAGTTCTCAGTTCCTTCTAAAGTCTACTTCAATTCTATACTTCTAAAATCCCTGCTTGAACTCTGAAATTTTATTCATTAAGTCTTGACCTCTTCAAGTCCTCAGTTATCACTTATATTTCTACATAGCTCCAAGAATATGCTAATTCAACTCTACACAGTAAAACTTGTGGCTCTCGGGCCTTTTATTGAATAAACATTTGTGAAACAATAAAAAATATAAATATTGACATGTGAGCTGTATTTTTTAAATTTTTTCTCTGAATTAACATAATATTTCTTCTACAAGAGAATATGATTCACTTGAACCTTCCAATTATTTTCCAAATTCTCTTAAATGTAACACTATTTCTGGTATATGAAAAAAAATACAATACAGGGGCCCGACAATATTTTTCAGACACTTTAGTATTCGACTTTCCGAGTACCATAGAGTGGCGAAATTCCTTCAATAGAATAGCATAAACATATAAAGACGATACCTGTAATAAAAATGGAAGAAAATCGATTAGGTAAGGAAAAATATTTATTTTTCATCATTTTTTACAAAACACATGCGACATTATTTTTCGGACATCGTTGAAAAACTGTTAATAGTCTGTAATATCACCTTTCTTCTCAATAACTTTTATCGATCTCTCTTCATAATGATCAAACATATGCACAATAACATCTCTACGTGTTTCTATTAGTTGTTTTTTGGCATCTAGTATCCGTTCCCATAGTTGAGCCTCTTTCGTTATTTCAGGTCCATCATAGACAAGTTGCGCAAGCATTTCCCAAACATTTTTTATTAAATTTAGATCTGGGCATTTTGCAGGCCATTCCAAAGTAGTCATATTCACTTTAGCCATCCATTCTTTCATGAGTTTTGACACATGGATGCTGCAATTGTCTTGCTGTAGAACGAAATCATTCCCTATCTCTCTTCTTATCCTTGATAGGGCTTTCTCGTCCAGCAACTGTTTGTAGCTTTCGCTGTTCTGTTGTCCTTTCAGCCACTCCAACCATATATTTCCATTAGCAAAGATCAGACTCCAAACCATAACTCCTCCTCCTCCTCCTCCTCCCATCTGTCGTTTGTTCAGTACAGCAGGCTCACCCCTTCTCGACCAAGTACACCATCCATCGGGCCCATCAAACTTGAAACGCTTCTCATCAGTAAATATAACCTTCTTAAAGTCAACATGCTTTGTTAACCACCTTTTAGCACACTCCAGTCTTGCTCCTTTGTGTTTCTTTGTTAGTGTAATTTTTTTCTTAGCCTTTACATACTTCAAACCAATCCTATGCAGCGTTCTTTGTACTGTTCGGACGTTTACATCCAATTCACATTTCTCCTTCACTTTTCTTGCTGTAACTTTTTCTCCAGATGTCAAAAGCCATGTCACAGTCCTCTTCATTCTCCTTTCAGTCCTCTTGCCAATTGATCTTTTCCGTCCTCTCTTCTTTTTCCACTCGGAGTTTGTCTTCAGCATGTATTTGACCGTTGATTTCGACAGCTTCAAATCCATGGCAATCCTTCTGATGCTGAGGCCATCATCCCGCTTCTTCCGTGCCAAACAAACGACTTCTTTTGAATGCATTTTACCTCATTAAACTTAATTGTTTTGCCAGTAAAATAGAACAGATAATTGATTCTAATGATGACAGCTAAGTGTACAAGCAGAAAATTTGCATACAGCAACATATACATGAACTTAGCTCTTAATAAAATAGGATTTTTTGTCATCTCCGAAAAATAGTGTCGCGCAAGTTTTTGCAAAAATCACAAAAACTAAAATTATCAAAGCCAAACTAAAAAAAATGAATACACTAGTAGTGGATTTTCACTCCTCAACTACGTACTTACAATCTCAAAAGTTTTTGGCACTAGTAACCACCTTGAAGTACTTTTTTCAAAGTGTCCAAAAAATATTGTCGGGCCCCTGTACTATAATATTGCATGTGTAAAAAAAATATAATCCTAAGTTTAGTACGCCAGAGCGAAAGATATTATTACTTGTGGTATTATTAATTCTGCAGTTTATTGTCAAAAGAGTTAAAGTCAAGCAGTTAAAACATGGCTGTCAAAAGCTTTTGATGAGGTTAAAAAGGTTAAATTCTAACTATGAGAATAAAAAGAAATATAAGTCTCACTGGGAAAGGATTTGTAAATTTGAAAACTTGAATAAATGATGTAATCAGGAAGAAAAGGAAAATAAATTATGTCAATAGAAATATTGCTATTTCATTGGTTAAACCAAGGGAATAACATCACTTCGCTTCATGATGCGAGCTGGAACTAATCTCATTGGTTAAAGATTTGATTTGCATAGACACACTGTGTCCATCATGCACCTACCAAGAGAATTTGGGACACACATAAAAACCAGAAATGAAAAGCCAAAATCAGTTGCAGTTGGTACTGGACTTGGGACCAGTTTATATGTAACAACTGAGGGAAAAGTGTTCCCAACCGGAAGCCATGCTGTTTGGGTGCCAGTTGTAGAGACAGTGATGGTTGCCGCACTGAGGAGGCCAACTGTAGAGACAATGATGGTTGCCTCTAATAGCTCCTGACTGAAAATATAAAGAAATGTAGAGAAGCCTGTCGCTGACCGACTTAAAAGAGTTAAAGTCAAATAATGCGCCTCCAATATAGTCCTGGCTGAATATGTGTGGAAACAGAAAGAACCGAGAAAGAGTTAAACTTGCAGAAAGATTCGTTGCCGCGCCAAGCTAAAGAAGACAAGACAAATTTACTGTTACCGTTACAAAGACCTAACTTTGGCTGTTTCCATAAGGCTTCGGTGAAAAGCCCTGATAAAACTTAGTTTTGAAACCATCAAAACTTGAAGAAAAACTTGAAATCTCTGATTGAAGTGAACAACCATTAATCTCAGGCTAAAACTTTCTCTCTGTTGTAAGAATAGGAATTTGACGACTGTTTATTTCTGTTTGTTTGTATTTTTTTGTATATAAAGACTTTTCCACTACTTATCCAGGCGTCATTGAGTATTTTAATTTTTTTTGTGCCCTTCTTTTTTTATCAGCATAAGTGTGCATGTGTGTCCTGTCTGGTGTGAAGTGGTAGAGAAATGGCTACCAGGTTTTCACCATGCCTTCCTTGAGATCAAAATTCACAGCGTTGGCAGAGAGGAACACTGTTGTAAGAGATGACTCAAAGACCAGCTACTGTGACGAGGCCATCACGACTAGCAAAACCCGAGAGTATCGTCATAACTGGTGCCATATCAACAACATTAACCCTGACTCAGGTTCCAGACCTTATCATAATTGGTTTCCATGACTGGGTTAGACACAGTCAGACAGCGCATGTTACATTTGTGTAAAAATTGACTGTATTGTGCTTTTATGCACCTGACCAGCCATTGCTTAGCCAGTGAGTGCTCAGAACCAGCCAATAAAAATGGCTACAACCAACACCATCACTTCTGCCAACATGAAGTGCTGCTTGATTCACCTTCAGTCCAAAGCTCGCCAATTCACTAGCCCTTTTGGATCTCCAAGGTAAGTCTCTGCTACAGTGTTATATTTATTTATATTTGATATATATATATATATATATATATTGCACTTCAAACACAATGCTTGTTTTTTCAAATTTGCATACAAAATTAAAGAGAAGTTTCCTATCATAAAACGATACAAAACTCATTTTATAATAATCAGAACTAAATTTGGCACAGACAAATTGGAGTTAATTAGGTAATAAGATTGTGTAGCCCAAGTTGGATGATTAGTCTGCTTTGAAAGTCAGTATTCAAAATCTTGACTTTTAACAATAGGCTTAAACAATATCAACCATTGGCAAGAAATCTGTAATATCAGGCTTACGGCTACATCACAATGAAATACCAGTTCTCATATGATCACTGAAGTTAATCAAGATCAAGCCTGGTCAGTACCTAGATGGGTGACTTATTTGAGAATATCAGGTGCTGTAATCTTGGATTTGCAGGTAGTTTAATGGATAATGGCTCAGAATTGCTAATTGGAGAGCCGGGTTCCAATTCCAGCTGGGCTTATTATATTCAATTATCTGCAAATACTCTTAGGAAAAGTATGAATCTTTCTTGTCCCCCCCAACTATGGGTTAATTATTAAGACACTAATTATTATCTCCAAAAAACAAAATTTTTACAATGTAAAAAGTGTTTCCTTGCTTTCCTGCAAAGTCTATCATAGATTCAGTAGATCTAGACATCTGGCTATATTAGTAAGACATCATATATATAGCAAAAATTTTTGGTATTTTAGAGTAAGATATTTTGAAATGGGCTGGATTCTAAAAAAAGTAAATACCTACTTCAGTTCTTATTTCATTTAATTATTTACTATGTTCTTTCTTTATACAGTTAGAAAAAATAACATTTCCTTCTTCAGTTCTTTATTTTTTCTTTATTACTCTTCATTATACTTATTGATTTCTAATCTAATATCAGTCAATCAGTTAGTTAAGTGCCATACATGATACATGCTTGGGCAGTCATGTCTCTTTCAATCCATGACTGACTAGGCAGAAGATTTTCCCACAGTAGTTTGCCATTTCTTTCTGAGGTAGACTGATTGCCAACCAAGGCTATAGAAACCAATCTGTCTTACTATTTAACCCATAACTGGAGGGAGAAGTTTTGGATTAATATCTTTCTCATGAATATTTGTGAATGCAACAAATTCAACTAGAATTCGAAATTGGTTCTCTAATTTCCCACTCTGAACCAATATCTATTACACCACAACTAATATTTTAATATAGCCTACTAAAAATTCGAAATTGGTTCTCATATTTTAATACAAGCAGCATAGCATGGCATTGCTCAGGTGTAATGAAAGCTTTAAAGTTAATCCATGGTCCTGGAGCTCAGACTCTTTGGACATTGGCATGAAAGACTAAAAAGCAATAGTTGTTTCCAGTTAAAGCAAAACCGTAGACTGAAAGAAAAATGAATGGATGTAAGTCAAATTTTGATTTCCTGGTATCGATATCAAATAAGTTTTTTTTTCATTGTAAACTGAATTTTGAAGGCTAAATAAGTCCTCTGAGTAAATGGTATCATGGCTGAGACTAAGAACTACAATTATACTTACTTAGAGCCAAACACAAAGCAAAATCTAAAATAAAAGGGCTGAAAAAAATACAGGCATACAGGCAGATAAACAGACACACACACAAACATCTTGCCCTTTATATATATATATATATATAGAGCCAAACACAAAGCAAAATCTAAAATAAAAGGGCTGAAAAAAAATACAGACATATAGGCAGATAAACAGACACACACACAAACATCTTGCTTTTTATATATATATATTATCGATTTTCTGCACTATTGTAAGAACTGCAACCTTGAAAATTCTGAATATCGTTTCTTATGTCTTTGTCTATGAGTGTATCAAATTTGATTAAAATTGGACCACTCCTTCTATAACCTGATTTTTTCAATTATCGATATTTATCGGGGGTACCTCGACACAAAACCTAGCTAAGAACACTCGCAGATGCTTATAGTACAACTGTGTAAATTTTCAAGAAAATTGATTCAGCCATTTCGGAGTCTATAGGTAACTGACACACACACAGACAGACAAAGTTCTATTTATAAATAAGTTTAGATGGTCTACTAAAAACTATTCCACCTGTTTTCTCATCAACTGCTCCTTCAGATGAAACATGACATTGAATCATTTAAGCATATTGTCTACCTGCCCAGACTGATCTATTGTCTTCTTGTTAATACTTTTTCAACTTTGCCCAAACGTAAAACAATTTTTAGAATTTTCTTTGATCTGTCACAGATTGACATTTCTCAGCCAAAAATATCGAAAGGCCAGTTCTTTCTAATATTTTAAAAGCTTTTTTATTGTCTCATCAATTTTGATTGTTACCTTTCTGAAGCAGAAAATTTTTTATAACTTTTTATAAAATCTAAAGAAATGATAGAGAACCAATGTTCACTGTTTCAGAAAAAGCCAAGTGATTTTCTTGTATTTATTCTTGATTAACATTCTTTTTAATAACTTATTGGATGCAAAATTAGACTCGGATTGTTTCAATCTTCTCTGCTGAATCTATGATGCTTGTCAATCATTCTTATAAGCTGAAATGTTTGACAGCTTAAGTGACACAAATTTAATTATCAGTGATGCTAAGTTTATGTTAGAATTAATTCCTAAGAAACCTATTAGATGGAGAACGAAGTTACCTGAAAATAGTAGTCAGCCAATGAATTAAATAGTTGGCACTGAATCTATTTAGCATTTATTTGGCTAAACCAAAATATGTGTAACTGTCTTTGTAGAGTCAAATGTTTTCGAAAGATTATATGTCAATATTTGACTGGATTGAAATGACAAAGCAGCATTCTGATTTTAGGCTTTGTTTTTGTTTGTAATGAATCCTATATATATATATATATATTATACTTGAATCATAGCCCGGCATTGCCTGTGCAACTCAGAACATTTTAGTAGTAGGAGAAGATGCCAATGAGAGGAGTAGATGGAAATCATTTATTGAAAGTTGAAAAGGAAATTTAATTTTTAGAGGAAAAAGTTACATTAATGCCATATGAACTACAGACAGTTGACTTCATGCATGAAATATTTAGCAAAAAAAATGCTTTATTTTTTTTAGTTTTATTTTCTGAAGTAAGAAATATTAAATCTGAAAAAAAAAAAACTTAAATAATTAAATTAACCATTGGCACTTTTTTTTATTTTACATATTTTGTTTCTGTTTGAAAAAACATTTTTTTAAAAAATATTTCTTTTGTTTCAAAATTACAGGGGAAAATATTCACATTTTTTGTTGACAAAATGGATTTTTAAAAAGTCAGAGTAAAAATTAAATATAAAGGCTCCTTTTTTTTTTAATAAAAAAATATTTTAGTCGCATTTGACACATGTGATTTGATTTCTGTGACATAATCTAGCAACCATCTTAGATCTTAGTTGTTTTACTGAGCAAATGTAAACAATCGGCTCCATTGGCTCAAAAGTGCAAAAGGGAAAATTGTTGAACTTAAACTCAAAAAGTATGTGTTGACCTTGCTTCCCTGTAGATATGTGTCCCTAGAAAGTTTGAATGGCGTAGCTTAAAAAATGTAGGTGTGCATATTGAACAGTCACACACAGACTCACAGATTGCCTTTTATATATATATAGATAAACTCAAAAAGTATGTATCGACCCGGCTTCCCTGTAGATATGTGTCCCTAGAAAGTTTGAATGGCATAGCTTAAAAAATGTAGGTGTGCATAGGGAACAGTCACACACAGACTCACAGATTGCCTTTTATATATATATATATAGATAATATTAGAATATTTTGTATTTGGGCAGCAAACATTCTTTTAAAGATGTTTCATTGTATCTGACAGACAAGGAAAATCTTATAAGTTTTTTATTATGTTTTTCTAATGTGCTTATCATTTCCTTTTTGGAAGTGCAGAGACTGTTCATAATAGTTATTGTCCCAAGTACCTTCAGACAATTCATTGGCTCCTTTCAAGGGGCTCACTGTCATATGTGATTAGTGTAACTTTATCCACATGCAAAGTTGAATTTCAAAAAATCACAATCGCACCTACCTCCCATTAGCATGGACCAGGTTTGCCTCCCAGAGATTAAAATACTACGCCTCCTTGGTCTCATACTTTCAGCGGACCTCAAGTGGAATGACTATATCGAATCCATTGCTAAATCTGCTGCTATAAAAGTCGGTTCTCTGTGTAGGGCCTGGGATTTTTTCCGTCTGAAACTATCCTGCATATATATAAATCTACCATCCATCAGTGCATTGAATACAGCTGCCACATCTGGTCGGGTGCCCCTGCTATTCTCCTCGGGCTTCTTGACAAAGTACAGCAGAGAGTCTGTAATGTGATTGATACTGACTTAGCAGACTGGCTGCAGTCTCTCACACCAGCGCGACGTGGCTTCCTTGTGTCTATTCTATAAATACTTTCACGGCTTCTGCTCCAATGAACTTAGATCACTGGTGCCCCCTAAATATGAATTTGCACGAGATACTAGATTAGCAACTAGATCTCACCCTTTTACAGTGAAACCGATAAAATGCAACTGCAATTTCTACTCCAACAGTTTCTTTTCTCGCACTTCCCGACTGTGGAATTCCTTTCCACATGATTGCTTCCCCGACAGCTACAATCTCCAGGAGTTTAAATGTAAGGTAAATAGACACCTCCTAACACACTAACCATCTTTCAAACACTCTTCCCATCTACCCAACGCCAGCCTTGGTATCATTACCCATCTATCACCCTCCTTCTGACATTTCCTATATTTAACCACTCTTTCTCTTCACCTTCCCCTATGTAACCCCATGTGCAATAGTGGCAGTGGAATGCCTTGCTTGGGGTGAAATGATTAAAAAAAAAATTTAATATGATGTTCAAGCCTTTTCCATCTACTTTTGGACTAATGCTCTTGAGAAAGACATGAATCCATCTCTTCTGCTCACCAACTATGGGTTAAATAGTACAATAGACTGAGCTCATTAATCTTGAATGGCAGATAATATTCTGAATTGAAAATAAAGGAGAAACAATGAAAATTGGTCAATGTTAAAATGTAAAATTTTGTGATTTTCCTTCTTTAATAATTGATAATTAGTAGTTAGTACAATAGATTTGTTGAATGGATAATATTTTAAACAGTGTTATATTCTATAATTGTTCTATTCTTATATAAGATATTTATATTATTTTTAAACTTTTCAACGTCATATCACATAAACAGATTCCTATTAATGAGAACAACAAAAAACTTTTTCCAGAGCAAGAAATGATGCTGATCCCATAAAATGTCATTTCAAACAATTGCGGAACATATATTCTATTGTAGATAGATATCATTATGTAAAAACTAGCAGTATAGCCCAGCGTTGCTCGAGTGTAATGAAAGCTTTAAAACTAATCCATAGTCCTGGAACTCAGACTCTTTGGACGTTGGCACAAAAGACTAAAAAGCAATAGTTGTTTCCAGTTAAAGCAAAACCGTAGACTGAAAGAAAAATGAATGGATGTAAGTCAAATTTTGATTTCCTGGTATCGATATCAAATAAGTTTTTTTCATTGTAAACTGAATTTTGAAGGCTAAATAAGTCTTCTGAGTAAATGGTATCATGGCTGAGACTAAGAACTACAAATTATACCTACTTAGAGCCAAATCTAAAATAAAAGGGCTGAAAAAATACAGGCATACAGGCAGATAAACAGACACACACACAAACATCTTGTCTTTTATATATATATATATATATATATATATATATATATATATATTATCGATTTTCTGCACTATTGTAAGAACTCCAACCTTGAAACTTCTGAATATCGTTTCTTATATCTTTGTCTATGAGTGTATCAAATTTGATTAAAATCGGACCACTCCTTTCATAACCCGATTTTTTCAATTATCGATATTTATCGGGGGTACCTCGACACAAAACCTAGCTAAGAACACTCACAGATGCTTATAGTACAACTGTGTAAATTTTCAAGAAAATCGGTTCAGCTGTTTTGGAGTTTATAGGTAACAGACACACACACACACAAAGTTCTATTTATAAATAAGTTTAGATTTAGATAGATTAGATATCCATTTTAAAATGTTTTAAAGTAAAAAAAAAATAGAAGGGATTTGAACACATTCTAAAAATCAGTGTGTGAGCATTTTGAAAAATTGATAGAACTGACAAATGAATGAAAATAAAATAAAATAACGATAATCACTTTTGTTAGGAATCTAACAACAAATTGACAATATCTCAAGGATAAATAAAAAAACCAATAAATGTCTGGTTTTTATTTTTGTCTTCTTTTCAGCATTCTTACCTTCCCATCCCTTAATATGCAGACAGCCAATGAAAATGAAGCAACAAATGGAGAAAGTGTTTTGTGTAGAATAAACTAAAGCAAATAGTGACCAAATTTGAAAAACTAAAATTTTTTTCTTCAAGTAATAAATCTAATTATCAGAACCTCAATTTTATCAGAAAACCTTACCATTCAGTTATTGAAATAGAAATATTTTCAGATAAGGCATTCAGTGAAATCTGAAAGTTACTTTTTAGTTATTTAAATAGGAATGTATTCTCATGAGAACTGTGAGGAAAAACTTGATTTATTTAGGAAAGATATTAGAATAATCCAGAACATTTATTGAAAACAAACCATTGCATAAGGATAAAAGATAAAAAAAAGTGTACTGTGGAATAGAAAAAGATGCCATCCAAATTTAAACGAAGTTAAACATCTCAGAAATACAGAAAGATCCTGAAGAAACATACAATGGTTGAAAAGCCTTAAATTTGCCAATAAAGATGACAACAGTCCAAACAATGTAAATAGTGTAAATAATTACAATACCTCATCTCAGAAATATAAACAGATTCTGAAGAAGGCCGGAGTGTACAATGGCTTAGACATTGTGAATATGCCAACAAAGATGAGGACAACAGTCCAAACAATGTAAATAGTGTAAATAATTACAATACCTCATCTCAGAAATATAAACAGATTCTGAAGAAGGCCGGAGTGTACAATGGCTTAGACATTGTGAATATGCCAACAAAGATGAGGACAACAGTCCAAACAATGTAAATAGTATAAATAATTACAATACCTCAACTCAGAAATATAAACAGATTCTGAAGAAGGCCGGAGTGTACAATGGCTTAGACATTGTGAATATGCCAACAAAGATGAGGACAATGGTCCAAACAATGTAAATTGTGTAAAAATGATTCTTAAACTTAATTAAACAGAAAAGATTACAAAATATTTTATTTTCATGAATAAAGAATATTTTATTCAAAGTCCAAAAGATTATAGCTTTAAAAGATTAAGTACTTTGAAAATTATATATATATATATATATATATATATATATATATATATAATCAAATCTTTAGTGAGCAATGACTATGAGTGCCAGTTTCATATGTTTTCATGCAATCATCAGGTGGTCACTAACTTTTGTGTATGAAAATGGGAACCTTTATACCTCTAGGCAAGTCCAAGATGGTAAAACTGTAGCTGATGCATGCTTATTATTCATTTCACCACAACCAAGGCAATAAAGCCACTAATGCACAGATAGTTACTGAGTGTGAAAAAATATTTTTAAAAGAAAAACACTTATAAGGAGAGAAGACAATAAAATAAACGAAGAGGAATTACAAAGATAGAAGATAATGATTAGCACTGCATTTAAGTTTTTAAAGATAAACATTTATTGGAAACCAAGAAGCCACAAAATACTTCCATGAGTGAGAAGTGCAAGAGAAGAAAATATTAGCATAGAACTTATGGTTGCATCTAGTTATTTCAATTGTAAAATGATGAGATCTTACTGCCAATTTAGTTCTGCACTTAAATCTGTAAAATTAAGGCACCAGAAAGGAAAACTTATCAGAACAATTACTATAAAAATATTTATAGAAAAGACTAGCAGTATAGCCCGGCATTGCTCAGGTATAATGAAAGCTTTAAAACTAATCCATGGTCCTGAAGCTCAGACTCTTTGGACGTTGGCACAAAAGACTAAAAAGCAATAGTTGTTTCCAGTTAAAGCAAAACCGTAGACTGAAAGAAAAATGAATGGATGTAAGTCAAATTTTGATTTCCTGGTATCGATATCAAATAAGTTTTTTTCATTGTAAACTGACTTTTGAATGCTAAATAAGTCCTCTGAGTAAATGGTACCATGGCTGAGAGACTAAGAACTACAATTATACTTACTTAGAGCCAAACCCGAAGCAAAAACTAAAATAAAAGTGCTGAAAAACTGATTTTGATCAGACCCGGTATCTTGCCTTTTATATATATATATTATCAATTTTCTGCACTATTGTAAGAACTGCAACATTGAAACTTCTGAATATCATTTCTTATCTCTTTGTCTATGAATGTATCAAATTTGATTAAAATTGGACCACTCCTTCTATAACCCGATTTTTTTGATTATCGATTTTCGATATTTATCGGGTGTACTTCAACATAAAACCTAACTAAGAACACTCGCAGACGCTTATAGTACAACTGTGTAAATTTTCAAGGAAATCGGTTCAGCCATTTCGGAGTCTATAGGTAACAGATACACACACACACATACACACACACATACACAGACAAAGTTCCATTTATAAATAAGTTTAGATACAGGAAAGCTATATTACAGCAGTAAAAAAATGACTGAAGCTGAGATACCAGGTCAGGACTGATAACATTGCAGATTCTTCTTTGAATTTTGTCTAGAATCTGTAAATACTTAGCAGAAGCAACAGCAAAATTCAATGAATAGAAAAATGGATAACTGATAAAAGTGCAATATTCTGACAAAAAAAATTGTCTAGAACCACACAGTAAAACCAACTCTCCTTGCATCATCAAACTTAGTACTTGATTCAATATAATCTTCCCATTTCATGTCAGTAAAAAAAAGTGACAATGAGTCACTCACCTGGAGGTTAGTATCAGTCATGCTGATGGAATGTTCTCTAAGATGGTTTAAGAAAACAGTTTTGTTGTGGCAGAGTTAAAATTAACAAGCCATTTTTTGCTCAATGGTAAGATGGTAAGTCATTTCACCCAATTATATCCCTAAAATTACTCAAGATAAAATGTTAAAGTATGGTGCTGTATGAGCATAATAGAAGGCAAGAAGGAAAGAAGTGCAGTTTATGAGGTTATATAAGAAAGTTAAGTTAACCTTAGACATGATGAGGCTAAGATTGCGATTGTGGGAAAACATCCTGTTGGGAGTCTGTTCCATAAAGTAGCAGTTCCTGGGAAGAAGCTGCCTGAGTGAAACTTACTTGAACTCAGTGCAAATGGGCAAGCAACAACTGAACAGTGCTAAATAAAATAAGAACTAGACAATATCCCTAGACATGGGCAGTGAAATGAGCAGTCTACCTCTATTCCAGCTGAATTAATTGCATTCACTTACGCACAAATACCCTTGGGAAAGGTATTAATCCATTTATTCCTTCCAGTTATGGGTTAAATAACAGGACAGATTGGGTTCTATAGCCTTGGTCAGCAACCAGTCTACTGCAAAAAGCAATAGCAACCTAATGTGGGATAATCTTCTGCCCAGTCAATCATGTTTCTTTCAAGACATGATCGCCCAAGTGTGTATCATGCATGGCACTTAACTGACTACCTCTATAGATTAAATAACGAGTTCAGTTCAGAATTCCCTGTACATTACCCAGATCAATATTCATCAGAGGGTATAACAGCCAAAACATTGGGATAAGGACAACAGTTCTTATAAATAATGTTCAGCATTCCCTATAGGTTACTTAAATTGATACACACATATGGAAGGCCAGAGAAATAAAAACTAAAATGTTATGTTAAAAACAAGAAAGATAAGAACAATCTCATGCATCTCTTCTGAATGGTCTCTCTGCCTAAGTTTGAAAATGCTGCCATAATCTTTCCCTTTCATTCATCTTTGGTGTTACAAGGAATTTTTGGGGGTCCCTCAGTCAACTGTTCCCACACTTAATAATCAAGGCGGTTACCATCTGGGGAGTTAGGTGGCTAGATATAAGTGGAGATACGGTCACAGAAATTGTCTGGCAGCCATGGCTGTGTTATCCTGCTTGTGTAGCACAATGTAAAGTCCTCTTACCAGACATAGGGTGTTCCAGTAGGCACCTTTTTGATCCAGAGCAGTACTACCTTTTCAAGCCACTTGATGTAGGCTAAATAAGGACAAAATTTGAAGCAGCGGAAATGTGGTTCTACAGAAGGATGCTGCGGATATCGTGGACTGAGCATGCAAGCAACGATGAGGTGTTGGAAAGAATAGCAACAAAAAGGAAATTAATACTGAGCATCAGGAAGAGACAACTGAAGTTCCTGGGACATGCAATAAGGAAGGAGAGCTTGGAGAACCTGATACTGACTGGCCAGATAGAAAGAAAAAAGAGACAGAAGAAGGCAGCGGATAACATATTTGCAGGGCCTGATCAGGTGGATGATGGAACAGGAGTTGCAAGGTGTAACAGGAGCAAACATACTGAGAGCCACAAGGGATAGGGAGGAGATGTGGAGAACCATGATTACCTATGTCCTGAAGGGACAGTGCACATAGAAGAAGGAGATGTAGGCTTCTGTGTTGCAGCTGTGGGATGATAAATGGAGGCATAATGTCTCCACCACTAGTGATTACTTCAAGCACCATGATGTTGACTGAATATTTGGTTTTCATTGCTCTCAGTACATCTTTTGAGAACACATCAAGACAATGGTTGTTCTGTATGTTTACCATCTTATGTTGGCAGAAATTTTTCTTATATGAGAAAACCAAATCATGTTCCATTGGAAGGTATGATTTGTAACCATATCTTTTCTCTAGTCCTTTACAGGTTGGGATGAAAATTGCTCCTTTCTCATCTTGTAAGAGAAACATCAAAAGTCTTCATACACTACCTACCTGATAAGAAATTCAGACACTCTTGTGTCCCTGGCTGATTGGACCTGATTGGACCTGATTGGACCTGATTGGACCTGATTGACTTGGAGAGATCATTTGTCAATTATGGTCTGGCACTTACCAACAATTTTAGAAGTTCTTTTCTTATCAGAATAATTAGGGTGAGTTTTCTGAAATGCTGTAACTTTGTAATCACCATTAGACTCATTCAACTCTTTCTGAATTTTCTGCATTGTCCTCAGATTGACACTCAATCACTTTGAAATATTCATATTTGAGCTTTTGCTGCAAATGCCAAGTAGTACAGCATGCCATTTCTTCCAAATTTCTGGTGGAGTGAATTGTGTCATGGTGCTCTTTATCTCACAGACCATGACCAGTAGCCTGTATATCCTAACTATGATATCATGGATAGGAATAATTAAAAAAACATTATAAAGTGAAAATTTTAGATCAAAATTCAGCTAATAGCTATCTATCATGTTACAAACTTACTGATTGTCCTGAGGTTGTGTGCAAAAAATGCTGCATTTCACCTATAAATCCAGCTATAAAAAATCATAAAATGATGAAAGCTAATTTTTTTTTTTAATCATATCACCCCAAGCAAGGCATTATACTGCCACTATAGCGCAGGGGGTTACATAGAGCGATTGGATATAGGAAATGTCAGAAGAAGGGTGATAGACAAGTAAGGAGGTACATAGGAAGAGTGTTTGAGAGAATGGGTGCGAGTTAGTGTATTAGGAGGTGTCTATTTACCTTACATTTAAACTCCTAGAGGTTGCAAGTATGTGGAAGGGAATTCCACAGGCGGGAAGTGTGAGAAAAGAAGCTGTTGGAATAGAAATTGCGGTTACATTTCATCGGTTTCACTCTAAAAGGGTGGGACCTAGTTGCTAATCTAGTATCTCATGCAAATTCTTACCTGGGGGCACTAGTGATCTAAGTTCATCAGAGCAGAAGCCGTGAAAGTATTTATAGAAGAGGCACAGGGAAGCCATGTCACGCCGGTGAAAGAGTGACTGCAGGCGGTCAGCCAAGTCGGTATCGATCACATTACAGATTCTCCGCTGTATTTTGTCAAGAACCCCGAGGAGAATAGCAAGAGCACCTGACCAGATGTGGCAGCAGTATTCAATACATGGGTGGATGGTAGATTTATATATATGCAGGATAGATTCAGACAGAAAGAACTTCCAGGCCCTGCACAGAGAGCCGACTGTCATAGCAGCGGATTTAGCAATGGATTCGATGTAGTCATTCCACTTGAGGTCCGCTGAGAGTGTCAGGCCAAGCAGGCATAGTGTTTTACTCTCTTGGAGGCAAGCCTGTTCCATGCTAATGAGAGGGAGGTGGGGTTGTCTATGGTGGTTAATTGATAGGTCATCTATGGTGGTTAACTGATAATAAATTTTCTCTATTCATGGATCCAATTTCTGTTCATGGGAAACGTCCTTCTCTTCAGATTTCTATCGTAGAGTTAAGAACAATAAGAAATGTACATTTTTGGCTTTGTGTCTTTTTTTTTTTACTCTTTAATGTAGTTTCCTACTTTTCTCCACAAAGTTTCACTGTCAACAAGATTTGATAAAATACCCAAAAAGTTATTCTCATGCCTCCAAAATCTGGCATTCTTTTTATGTTTGCTTCCAGTAGATTTGTTGATAGTTTAGTTTTTGGTGAATGGAGACCATTAAATCAATAGACATCAACAAGGTTGTTGTCTGATTGGGTCACAACCTTACAAGTACTGAAAGCGGTTGCATTACTTAATAGCAACCTATCCAAGTGCATCTGTTGAATTTCTTGCAAGTCAAATGTAGATCATAAATATTTATGTGCTGTAATTTTTATCTATTTATCTGTGCACCAGTTTTTGTATTGTTAGATAAATAAATAAATATAGATATAAACAGAGTAAGAAAAATAGCTACACATGAATGGTCTGAAATAGCTGTTAATCGAGAGGTAAGTCTTGATCTGCTCATATCTATTTATCTATATGTTTATATATTTCTCTCTATACACACACACACACACCTATGTTTCTCTGTTAATATTTAGAGGATTATGTGTTTATATATATATATATACATTTCACACACACACACACACACACACACTCATATATATATATTTATAAATATATATATATATATATTTATTATAAATTATATTTTCGAACATTTCACACCTCCCTACTCTGCTCCTCTAAGAGATCCAAAGGATAAAGTCTAGTCACAAGATCTTAAAAATTTACATCCTATCTGCTAATGTTAAAACTATCTACAAAATTCCAAGACACTCATTAATCAACTATATTCACTACCCACACCACTTTCTTCAAAATTCAAATGGACAATTCACAAGACTTATTCCCTTATCACTAACCCTCATCAACATCCCACACACAACTCACCAAATATAAGAAAAGAGGCTTGTCCGCACTTTTCCTGATGAGACATTGTAGTTTCAATGTCAAAACAAATGTATGATTTGTAGTGGATAAAAAAAAAATTGTACATGTTCTAAAATATAATTTATAATAAATATTCACAGTTCTATATATTATGTATTGAGCACTGTTTTAAATTAATGTTTTGGACTTATAACAGAAAATAACACGTATCCAATACTTATGTGTGTCACTATATATATATATATATTATACTTTGCTGTTTGATATGACTATCATATTTCTGCAAGGAGTGATGATAAATTGTTGTCATTTTATATTTTCGTTTCATCTATGTGTCTTGTTTGTTTTTTATTTTGTCAACTGCACACTATAAAAGTGTCAGTTAGGCACCATCTGTGAAATAAAGAGCATTATAACACAATTCACTCTGCCAGAAATTTGGAAATGACATGCTGCCATGCTTGCATTTATTTTAGAAACTCTAGCATGAATATTTCAGAGTCTTTGGGCATCCATCTGAGGATAGTACAGAGGATGTGAAAAGAGTTGAATGAATCTAATGGTAATTACAAAAGTATTGCAGCTCAGAAAACTGATTCTGATTGAAAAGAACTCCCAAATTTGTTGGTGAGGTTCTTAAACTCAACATGGAGGCCTACATCAGGTACCATGATGTTGTGGACACGTGAAGTTTGTTCGATTCCTCATCACCAAGTTGTTGTGGAGTACAACATAGAAGACTGTGTGTTGTAAGTAAGTACAAATGTCAGTCCCTTAGGTTCAACATAGTACTGGGAACTTTGTATTATCATGTAGTAATGCAGAGTAACTTGCCAGGTCCCTGACTCATATTTTCTCTCGGACTACTCGCTGTTTATATTACTTATATTAGGAGGGAGAATCCACTATCCCTAGACAGGTGAGTTCACCATAACACATTAGGCAATATTGCATCTCTGAGTCAAGAGGGTGGTTGCTGGAAGACCCTATGTCTCACAACATGACTCTGAATATATATATATATATATATATATATATATTCATCTGCAGACAAATCTGTTTCACTGTATCACAGCTCATCAGTACGGTTAAACACTGATTGCTTTTAACCCAGGATCAAAACCCGACCAAATTGGTGTCAGTTGGCAATTCTACCTCTGTGCTACAGGTGCTCGGTAGATGTGTGTGTGCATATGGAGAGAGATAGATATGAACAGATCAAGATTGTCTCTCAATTAGTATCTTTTTCAGACTATTCATGTGTAGCTATTTTTCTCACTCTGTGCATATCTATCTATCTATTTATCTAACAATACAAAAATAAATACACAGAAAAATAGATAAAAATTACAGCACATAAATATTTCAGTTTTCCAAGCTGTCATACCTTTGTAATCACCATGAGACTCAAGTAACTCTTTCTGAATCCTCTGCAGTGTCCCAGACACTTTGAAATGTTTGTATGGACCTTCTGCTGCAAATGCCAGGCAGTACATGATGCCATTTCCAAATTTCTGACAGAGTGAATTGTGTCATTGTGCTCTCTATTTCACACTAGCAGTATAACTCGGTGTTGCTCAGGCATAATGAAAGCTTTAAAACTAATCCATGGTCCTGGAGCTCAAACTCTTTGGATGTTGGCATGAAAGATAAAAAAGCAATAGTTGTTTCCAGTTAAAGCAAAGCTGTAGACTGAAAGAAAAATGAATGGATGTAACTCAAATTTTGATTTCCTGGTTTCGATATCAAATAAGTTTTTTTTGTTGTAAACTGACTTTTGAAGGCTAAATAAGTCCTCTGAGTAAATGGTATCATGGCTGAGACTAAGAACTACAATTATACTTACTTAGAGCCAAACCCGAAGCAAAAACTAAAATAAAAGTGCTGAAAAACTGATTTTGATCAGACCCGGTATATATTATCAATTTTCTGCACTATTGTAAGAACTGCAACCTTGAAATTTCTGAATATCGTTTCTTATGTCTTTGTCTATGAGTGTATCAAATTTGATTAAAATCGGACCACTCCTTCTATAACCCGATTTTTTCGATTATCGATTTTTGATATTTATCGGGGGTGCCTCAACACAAAACCTAGCTAAGAACACTCGCAGGCGCTTATAGTACAACTGTGTAAACTTTCAAGAAAATTGGTTCAGCCGTTTTGGAGTCTATAGGTAACGGACACACACAGACACAAAGTTCCATTTATAAATAAGTTTATATTTAGATTAACATCTTACAATGTATTACAGGCTGTGTCTGCTTAGCACTTTTCCTTAAAAATTTGAAAATAGGTTTTGAAATGGAAATTAAAAGAAACATAATAGCTAAACTTTTGTGTTTTTTATATTCTTTAATATGATGAAAACTTAAATAATTTCGTAAAATTTATGTATAGTATTGAGATTTTAATGGAAAATATGGTACAACTTTTCAAAAAGAAATTGTGAAACACAGTGTCTTGAGTATAATATCTTCAAGTTGTATTATACATGAAAAAATATAGTAATTGTATTTTGAAAATATTGCCTTGCATAATAAAATCTGATCTTTTATGTGTATGTATGAGAGAGAAGAGATTTCCTAAACTTAATGGCTTCCTCAATGAATGAGAAAATTGATAAATAGATTGATAGATATTCTTATTTCCTGGTTCAGCAATTTCAAAAGACGTCTGAAATTTCTGATAGCATGCAAGAGAATGATGTGTAACTTAAAGAACGAACAGATTGATTAGTCTGTTCAACTTCCCAGAACATTTGGGAAGCATGTCGAGCGTGTGTGTGTGTTATAAATGGAAGATCTCACCTGCCAACCATCTTTCATTCTCAACACACCAAGTTATTTTGGAGCTTAATTCCTGAACAATTTTGATATATGATCGGCCCTGAAATCCAATCAGATGCCTTACTGCATCTGATATTGTATATATGCCTGCAGACTTACAGACACATATATACATTCAGATGCTGAGCCAGCAATAAAAGCAGAAAAAGTAATAGACAAAAAAAAGAAAGTATTTTTTGCAAGCAATGCTTTTATGTTTGGTCAGTGAAAAGTAAAAATCAAAAAAGTTTAAAACAGAACATTGCTTTGTTTATTCCAAGGATTTTTTTTTCACTGATATAGAAACATTTCCCAAACTTCCTAGAATTGTCTGTCATTGTCAATATTGTAATAAGTTTTACTTGAACTTTGTCTTTGGGTAAAGGATGTGAGATGAATAAAGAATGAAGCCTCACTTTTGGATAATGAAACTTATTCAGCCATATACTGGAGCAGTAAAAGATTTGATGTTTTTTC
Organism: Ascarosepion bandense; assembly: GCA_037127315.1. NCBI lineage: Eukaryota > Metazoa > Mollusca > Cephalopoda > Sepiida > Sepiidae > Ascarosepion > Ascarosepion bandense. The sequence continues at coordinate 11,468,955 of JBBBDQ010029769.1, read as the reverse complement.
TAGCAGAGATGATAATATTGACATTTAGTTTAGCTTAGTATGATACAGGTATGGGTCAAACAGTGGGGATCAAAGTCACAAAAATATTCATGATCTGTAAAGTTTTTTTTTGTTTTTGTTTTTTGTTATGGCATATCAACCTCAGTGGGTCATTTATTGCCAACTAAATTTTTTTTATTTATTTATTGCTTTTCAAGAATTTATTGTTGTCTTTATATAAGTTTTGTGTCTAGTAATACTTTTTTCTTTTCGAGTATCAAGATTCATTGGGATTTGTTTTAAAGGCAGGGTCCCCAAGTCCTACTCTGTTATTTAACCCATAACTGGAGGGAAGGGATGGATTAATACCTTCCCAAAGGGTACCAGTGCTTAAGTGAATGCTGGGTATTCAACTGGAATTTTAACTCAACTCACTGATTTCTCTTTCCGAGCTGATATCCACTGCACCACAACGCACATCTGTCACTAAACGCTTACAGCATCTGGTATTCCCAAGCGGTCATCCATCTAAGTAGTGACCAGGCTCAACGTTGCTTAACTTCGGTGATTGAGCGAGAACTGGTGTATTCAACGTGATATGGCTGTAAGCACACACATCCGTCACTAAACACTTACAGCACCTGGTATTCCCAAGCGGTCACCCATATAAGTACTGACCAGGCTCAACGTTGCTTAACTTCGGTGATTGAGCGAGAACCGGTGTATTCAACGTGATATGGCCGTAAGCACGCACGTCCGTCAATAAACGCTTACAGCACCTGGTATTCCCAAGCAGTCACCCATCTAAGTAGTGACCAGGCTCAACGTTGCTTAACTTCGGTGATCGAGCGAGCACTGGTATATTCAACGTGATATGGCCGTCAGCCTGATCTGTAAAGTAACTAAACTTCTATTACAAAGCATTCTATTTACTAAACACGGCTTACTCTTGAACAAGGCCACAAGTTTGGGAAAATCAGTAAAGATCAAACTCTTTCTTCTATGTGTTATGTCTCTTCTGAACTTTGTTGATCATAGCTCTCCACAATTTTCTGTCTTTTATAGTAAATGTCTTTTTGCTATATCTCCTAAACACTGTTCAGCCATTCATTTATGCAGGCTTGTTATGTAAGTTGCACTCTGTTAAATATCTTTTTTATGTGCCTTATTCATTCAGGACGTAGGAGAACATGGCTATCCACAACTTCCTATACTTTGTACATCTTAGTAACTCTTAGTTGTCTTTTCACTAACCATCTCACTCTGTTCTGTTATCCATTTATACAAACTCATCAGGTAGGTTACTTGCTGGATTCCTCTGCCTCTCTAGCCTTCATTCTATCCCTGTGAGTATCAAATGTTCCAAGTACTCTTTCTTCATTATGTTCCTTAGAAATTTTAACCATCTCTCTCTAATGTCACGTGTCCTTTTTGTTTCAATAGCCTATGTTACGCCGGGTAACAGAATTATGTGAAATAATACAAAAAAATGTAATAGTATAAAAGTAGGTGTATTGACAGGAAAGAGAAGTATTTACAAGAGGTGAGGATTAGTAGAATACAGAACAAGTATACATTATACATCAGTATACAGTATTGTCGTAGTATACAGTATACATTAGTATACAGTATTGTCGTAGAGACCTGATAGATTGACTAGTAGAACACTTCGAATAGTCCATTTCTGTGGAAAGGTGGAGAGTGCAAATACATGCCTACATGCCTACATGCTCAGTCTATGGTATTCTCAGCATCTTTTTGTAGAACCACATTTCTGTTGTTTCAAGTCTGGTCTTCATATATGAGGAGATTGTCCAGAATGACTGATATTATGCAACAGTTTAGTACTCTTTTCTTTGTTCCTAACATACATGTTAATATTTCTTAATACATGAGTTAGCTTTTGAAAGGCATCTTTTGCTATCCTAATGCACCTTCATTGTCTTGAATGGCCACTCTTCTAGATCTTTTTGCATAAATGCAGGTACTCTCCAAGGCTTTATCCTTGGACCTACACGACATTGTTTCTAATTTTTATAAATGACCTTCCTGATGTCATCTGTTCTCAACTGAGTGTCTATGCTTACGATGAAACTATTTATGCCTGTCTTAACAAATCTGATTGGTTTAATAAAGTCAAATTGGCAGCTGATCTCAATCTGTTGTTAAATGGAGCAAGGAGTAACTTGTTAATTTTAACACCTCAAAAATAAAACTTCACTCTTTTTATCATCTGGGAGAATCTTTTTTACTTTATATCAGCATGGCTGATGCTAACCTCCAGGGAAATGAGTCATTCTGTCTTCTTAAACTAATGTTTTCAGCTGACACAAAGTGGAAACAGCATAATGAATCAGTTGTTAAGTCTACAACTAAGAAAGTTTGTTTACTATGCCATGCTAAGTAATTTTTCTTGAGAGAATTTATTTTTATGATTTATAAATCTACCTTTGATTTGAATATTGCTGCCACATCTGGTCTGGTGCTTCAGCTATGCATTTAGAAATTATTGATAAAATTAAAAAAAAGAATCAGTAATGTTATTGGTTCTGATATGGCATCTTAGCTTCAGTTTATAATATAGATTGTAATGTAGCTTCCCTGTGCATTTTCTAAAAACACTTTTATGGTAATTGTTCTGATGAACTTTCCTCTATGGTAACTTGACTTTATGAATTTAAGTGGAGTGCTAGAGTAGTGGCCAGTTCTTGTCAAATTACAGTTCAAATGGCTACATGCTCCATAAGTTCTATACTAACAGTTTCTTTTATCACACTTCTTGCATGTGAAACTCTCTTGTGGCTTTGCAATTAACTTTGATCTTTAAAAATGTAAATACAATGTCAATCATTATATTCTGTTTTCTTAATTCTTATTCTTTTATTGTCCTTTCTTTTTAATAGTAGTTTTTCTCATAGTCTCTAACATGCAGTAACCTCTTGCATATTAGTGGCTTTATTACCATGCTTGGGGTGAAATGATTAAAAAAATAGAAAAAGCATTTTGAAAAAATGTTAAAAATCAGAATTTTTCAATATGCTCATGTTCTTTCTGTATTAAAAAAATTATTTTTTATTTTACTTTTCACTCAGAAAGGACACAAGCATGTCCAAAAGTTCTGATTTTTAACATTTATTTTCATCATGTTTTTTTTATGTTTATTGGCATCACTATATTCAATAAATATTAAATATTGTTATAACTATTCTGTGGAATCAACACATGGAGCTGCATAGTGAGTCCTTACCATGTCATTTAAAGGCTATTGGGTGTACTTTGCATTGAGGATAGCAAATCTCTCATATGTCTCTGCTGCTCGGCTACTGCATTCTCCAAGCATGTGTTTGTGTTCAGACCAGGTGTGTTTACACTTTTGTCTAAGGTGAAAATAAATGCAGTCAATGGAATCTGCCAGCTGGTTCAAGAATGTTTTTTAGACATCGATGTGAGGATTTGGATTATCGTTGCAGGTAGCCGGTCCAACCATAAATCTCAAAGGATGGATTCTGCCATGGTACATCTTAGGAGCTGGAATACAGTTCAGTCACACCTGGTGATATTGTTGAAGAGCTCACAGAATGTTTCCTTGTCTAAGGGGCTTGTATGTTTAAGTATAGCCTCTTTAAGATGAGTATACAACTCATGCTCTGGAACAGATTCCAATATGTTGGACACTTCATTGGTGATGGAAGAGGCTAGGGTTAGTATGAATATTGTAAATCTCATGGCATGAGACATGATTCTTTAAACAATAAAAACTGCTTCAAGTTACAAGAGCCATATTTTTATAGGTCCCTCTTGTTAAAAGGCAAAAAAGGAGTCAGTGCGGCTGCCATATCATTAGAGGGTTCATAATTTTTCTTATTTGCCATTTTGCCTAGCCATGACATATCACGTTGGAGTCACTATTTATATACTTGTCTATAACCCTGAGATGAAGTAGCATTAACTCTATTTATATTGCTCAAACTATTGTTCTCATCTTTATTGCCATTATTACGACATTTCAGCCCGTGTATGCTTCGGCTTTCTTCAGGTGCTAAAAAAAATGTAGGACATGCCCTGGTTCAAGAATAAATCCAGTAAAATTGATGGATGAAATAAAAATTGGTCCAATAACTCCCAGTAGCTTAAGGCCTTCATCAGCAGGATCACTGATGGAAAAGACCAAAAAAGGATCTAGCACAAGCTGATCAAATCCTTCAGGCAAGAATTCAATGCAGCAAGGTAAAGAAAGACCCCCCCCCCACGTTGAAAATAGAATGACAGTTGTCACAGATCCTAATGAAGAACAAGGATCACTTTCAGCCTAAGACATACAGCCAATTATCTCAATGTTACAGCAAGCTACCTAACATGTATGATCTACCTAGTATTCACAAAGACTGTATTTGGTTCAGGTCAATTGTTACAAGCCAAGGCTCATGGACAACCCTCTGAGTCACTTCTTTGTAGCTATAATTGACCCATTGATAGGAAAGTCACCATCATATGTCTGAAATTCTGCTCATTTCATGAAACTTATCAAAGATACTCCCATCCAATGCAACCAGATAGTGAGCCTGGATATAGTGAGTTTGTTCACAAAGGTACCCGCAGTAGAAGCTCTATTAGTAGTCAGTGAGAATGTACCAGTATTCAACTAGATAACCTGATGAAGATGCTGACTTTCTGCACACAAACAACACACTTTTGAATGTGATTAGGCATATATTGGCAGGATGAAGGCTTAGCAATGGGCTCACCATTATCACCATCATTGGCTAACACATACATGAAACACTTGGAAAAGATGGAATTAGAGTCCACAGCTTTAAAGCCAACTCCGTGGATGAGATACATTGATGACACCTCCATACTCTGGCCACACCAGGAAGAAGTCCAGATGCTACTGGACTATGTGAATTAAATAAGACCATCCATATAGTTCACAATGAAAAAAAGAGAACAACAAACTAGCATTTCTGGATGTACTAATATCTCAAACAGTGAGGGGATCTAACATCTGTATACTGCAAGCCAACCTTCACCGGACAATACCTCAACTTCAACTCCTACAACCCGTACAATGTAAGGAAAGGGATCATCTACTGCCCGCAACATTGAGCAAAAATCATAAGTGGCAACCACAAGATGTACAAACAGGAAATGGTGAGCATGAGCAATACCCTACATGACAACAACTCCAATGAACATGGAAAGAATGGTGCCCGAGAATAACAACTCTCAGAAAACAGCCTTGATCTGTCTACATTATGTAAAGGGGGTATTGAAGAAATTACAAAGGACCTGTGGTCCATACAATATCAGGATGATCTTTAGAAGTAGTTCTACACTTTGCAGATACCTCTTCTATGTAGACCCTTTATAGATGAGAACATGATGAGCCACTCCACCCACATCTATTGAACAGGTGAAGAGGCTCATCCCTTGTTTCCTGTTTAGGATGCGGTTTCCGGTTTTCTCTTTTCCAATCTTTTAACTCCTTTATTTTTTTTTTTTTCCAATTGGAGTAGATAGACTAAACTATCGCCCGGTTCACACTCCACCCACATCTATTGAACAGGTGAAGAGGCTCATCCCTTGTTTCCTGTTTAGGATGCGGTTTCCAGCTTTCTCTTTTCCATTCTTTTTACCCTTACGTAGCCCCCTGCGCATCAGTGGCGTTATCGCCTTGCTTGGGGTGATATGATTAAAAAAAAAAAAAATGACAAAGGACTGTGTGTACACTATTCCATGCAGCTGTAGAAAGAACTATGAATGAGAAACAGGCTGCCTGGCATTGTTTTTTATCTCTTTTTCATCAGATCAAGAACTTTTTCAGTGATCCACTCATTTTTTTTTCCAACATGCTTTTTCCCTTGGGATAATGTCACTCATCAATGTCACTAGAGACACTCTTAGTGTGTCCCATTTTGAGCTTCCATTTCCAAATTGTCCTTTGTATTTCATTTTCACATTGTCTAGTGTCTATATACATTTTCTGCAGGTTTAGGTCATTCACAGGTCTATTGTACTGCTGTCTTAGGGCTGTTCTTAGTTTGCATAAAATTGGTATGTAGTCACTTCCACAGTCAGCACCTGGGTACGCTTTGCAGTGAAGGACCGCATAGCAGCAAATTCAATTTGGTTCTTAATTTCTCCTCCATGTCCATAGTCTTCTTGGGTGCTTTTGGAACTAAGTGTTAGTTACTTTCTGGTCATGGGGACAAAATATTACAATAATCAACAGATATCTCATATCAGCCAATCAATGGACACCTAATGATGACTAAAGAATATGTGATGGAAACCTTGTGTCTATGATAACATTTACATCAATGAAGATAAGAACAACAATTTACAATAATACAAGGATAAGAATTTAAAAATTTTCCTTGTCTGTCAAACTGAAAAACATCAAAAAGAACAATTATTGCACACACACACACACACACACACACACACACACACACACACAGGAAGAACAGTAGACTTTGAAGAACAGTAGCTACTCTGGCATGTACGCATCACTCATTCAGTAATGAATTAGAGCACTCTGGCTATTGGGTATGTATAATGATAATATACATGCTAAAAAGTCTGCCTTCTTCTACCGAGTGCCCATAGCCCAGAGGTAGAATCGCCGACTGACACCAATTTGGTCGGGTTTCAATCCTGGATTAAAAAGCAATCGGAGTCTAACCATACTGATGAGCTGTGATACAGCAAAACAGATCTGTCTGTGGATGACTATATATATATATATATATCAAAGAACCAAACACACACCACTTACTTGCTACCTAGGTTTCAACCATGCTGATTTCTTAAAACAAAACTTTACTTTGCATATTCAGTTCATTTTTTTTTTATTGTGCATTGAGCACTTTTTTGGATCTACTCTCTGCTGGTCCAAACAGTCAATATTTTACTGGTGTGTATATATATATATATATATATATATATATATTACTTAATATAAGGGACAGAACATTTATAGATATAGACAATGTGGGCATAGGCATCAACACTGCATTGTGACTGTCAGTTTCACACTTCAGTGCAGCCTTCAGATCATGTCCTGGAACTAACAAATACTATGTAGTTTTTGGAAACTTATATCCAGTCTCTCTTTCTACACACACACACACACACACACACACACACATGCACATGTGAGAATTCTTATATACTATAATAAAGAAAATTATTACTTGGATGTTTTTTTCGTTTTTCCACTCATAAGAAATAATAAACAACAAACTAATCAATAAATAAAAAAACACACTTCTGTTTTGATTTGCTTGAGTTTGCAGAATTCAAGAAATGTTGCCAAGTTCCTGCTAGCTACTGTTTATTGGCATTGTTCGTCTCACTTTCTCCTGGAATAAGTTCAAACAATATTTTACCACATGAATAATGCCAAGTGATGCACAATTTTTCATTGGCAAAGACTTGAATGTTTTACTTGACATTTTCCTGTTTTCTTGTCTCTTCAATATTTAAGCATGTAACTTGAGCCCTGGAATGTAATTGGCTAGACACACTTGTCGGTCTTGAAACTCAACAAAATTATTTGCATTTTTGTCAAGGGTAAACCTTGGCTTATAGAATGTTGATTTCTTTGTTTACTGCTTATTAACAAAATTGTTATTGATAAGAGAAACTGCAGAATTTAGACTTGTTATGTCTCATGGTAACAATGAATCAAACTTGGCAAATTAGTTTGGTCAAGAATTTCCTTCCCTTGATTTTCTCATTTTGGCCCCTGTTGAATTTAAAGTTGCAAAAAGAAGACAGAGACTTGTAACTTCTTTTCAGCAGAACAAATTCATAGCTTTTACCATAAATTTTAAAGCTTAGAATTCACTCATCATATTATTTGGAACTAAATCTAAAAATTTCTCATATATGAAATGTCTTTAACTTTCTCATAATATCTAATGACAAAGATTTGTTTCCTGTAATTATTATACAATGAATTGTCTACAAATTTTATCTGACATTCAGTGGTGGAAATAATGATAACTCAACATTTATGCTTATAACTTTATGAATATTGATTGTTACGGTCATATCACGTTGAATACACCGGTTCTTGCTCAATCACTGAAGTTAAGCAACGTTGAGCCTGGGTGACTGCTTTGGAATACCAGGTGCTGTAAGCATTTATTGATGGATGTGTGTTGTAGTGCAGTGAATGTTGGCTCAGAAAAGGAAATCGGTGAGCCAAGTTTCAATTCCAATCGAATACTCTGCATTCACTTATGCAGTTGGGAAAGGTATTAATCCCTTCCCTCCAGTTATGGGTTAAATATCTAAGGTCTGCTGTTCATGCAATCCATGGCAAACTTCTGCACCAATTGTTTGTTATCAGCAGTTCCAAAAAGTGTGGATGGTGCTACACAAGCCTTCACCAGTTAAAACAATTCTTTGTGTGGCAGTCTAACTGTGTTAGACACTCATACATCAAAATCGACAGGAGAGTCCATAATAATAATAAGTCCATAATAATTGATTGAAATATAATAAATTTTTGACCAAAAACAAGAAGTAAGTGTGAATTCAATTTTTATAATTTGGTTAAGTTTTGGCAAAGTTATTACAAAAATTCTGTTCTGGGGGACAAAATTTGATGAAAATAAAGATAAGACACCTTGTCTAAAAGTCTTCTTTTCACAACAAAAAATATTTTAGAAAAGAAAAAAACAAAAGTTTTTAGTATTTGCATGTATTGCTTTTTCCTTGCAGTGCATCCACACAATGATCGTTCATAGATTTTACTAAATTCTCAAGCATTTCTTGTAGAATTTTCTCCCAGCACTCTTGGATGACATGCCAAAGCACCTCTTTGTCTACAAAACATTGGCCATTGGTGTCACAGATTCTCTACAGGATTGAGATCTAGTGATTAGCTGACCAAATCAAAGTACAGAAATTGTAGGCATGGAGTCACTCAGTTGTGTGCTTTGAAGTGTGAATGATGGCGTTCTCTTACTGTAGCAAGGTATTATTCTATCTAAAAATGGAAAAAGATTTCTTTGTAGCAATTCCATGTACTTCACTGAATTTTGTCTTCTCTCCATTTGTATCAGACAAGGCGAGTCTGGCAAAACTCCTCAGATTATCAGTGATCCTCCTCTGAAGGGGTGTTTGCTGAAGATCTGATCATACTTCCTTAAATCATGCCAGTGGTATTGAAATCCATCAGGACCATCTAAACTAAACTTTCTTTCATCTGAGAACACAACATTTGCCCAATTTTCAGTATTCTATTGTGCTTTTTCCTGCACCCACACCTTTCGTCATTTCTTGTGTATTTTCTTTAGTTCTGGTTTTGTTTTTCTCTTCTTATACACAAAATATTCTGAAGTATTGAGAATCTGCCTAACTCTTCTGGGTGTTACATTCACCTCCAGTGATGTTTGAAGTTTTCTGGAGCACAGGGGTTTACAGTAAGAGAAAAAACAAGGTACAGGGAATGTTGAAGAAAGGATGAAAGAAAGATGGGAATCAAGGAGATAGAAGATGGCAATTGATGTTGCATTCAAACTTTTGGAGATTGTAGCTATCAGGGAAGCAAGTATAGAAAAGGTAAAGAAAAAAAACAAGGTACAGGGAATTTCAAAGAAAGGATAAGAGAAAGATGGCAATCAAGGAGATAGAAGATGGCAATTGATATTGCATTTCAACTTTTGGAGATTGTAGCTATCAGGGAAGCAAGTATAGAAAAGGTAAAGAAAAAAAACAAGGTAGAGGGAATTTCAAAGAAAGGATAAGAGAAAGATGGGAATCAAGGAGATAGAAGATGGCAATTGATGTTGCATTTAAACTTTTGGAGATTGTAGCTATCAGGGAAGCAAGTATAGAAAAGGTAAAGAAAAAAACAAGGTAGAGGGAATTTCAAAGAAAGGATAAGAGAAAGATGGGAATCAAGGAGATTGAAGATGGCAATTGATGTTGCATTTAAACTTTTGGAGATTGTAGCTATCAGGGAAGCAAGTATAGAAAAGATAAAGAAAAAAAAACAAGGTAGAGGGAATTTCAAAGAAAGGATAAGAGAAAGATGGGAATCAAGGAGATAGAAGATGGCAATTGACGTTGCATTCAAACTTTAGGAGATTGTAGCTATCAGGGAAGCAAGTATAGAAAAGGTAAAGAAAAAAAACAAGGTAGAGGGAATTTCAAAGAAAGGATAAGAGAAAGATGGGAATCAAGGAGATAGAAGATGGCAATTGATGTTGCATTCAAACTTTTGGAGATTGTAGCTATCAGGGAAGCAAGTATAGAAAAGGTAAAGAAAAAAAACAAGGTAGAGGGAATTTCAAAGAAAGGATAAGAGAAAGATGGGAATCAAGGAGATAGAAGATGGCAATTGACGTTGCATTCAAACTTTTGGAGATTGTAGCTATCAGGGAAGCAAGTATAGAAAAGATAAAGAAAAAAAACAAGGTACAGGGAATTTCAAAGAAAGGATAAGAGAAAGATGGGAATCAAGGAGATAGAAGATGGCAATTGACGTTGCATTTAAACTTTTGGAGATTGTAGCTATCAGGGAAGCAAGTATAGAAAAGGTAAAGAAAAAAAACAAGGTAGAGGGAATTTCAAAGAAAGGATAAGAGAAAGATGGGAATCAAGGAGATTGAAGATGATAGTTGATGTTGCATTTACACTTTTAGAAGTTTTTAGCTATCAGGGAAGGAAGTAAACAGTAGGAAGTTCCACAAATGAGAAGTGCAAGAAATTAAGCTGTTAGAGAAGAAGAGCTGGTTACATTTAACTATTTTGATGGTAAAATGGTGGGACCTTGAATGCATGTGGTTGAGGAAACAGGGGAAAAAAGCTCGTCAGAGCAGTTCCTATGAAAATGCTTATAGAAAAGACAGAGGGACGCCACATCATCTCAATCAGAAAATGAGTGAAGACAGGCTGCTATATCAGGATCGATTATATTGCCAATACTCCTTTGGATTTTGTCGAGAACCTCAAGATGAATATCAGGAGCTGCCAACCAGACATGGCAACAGTATTCAATGCACAGATGAATGGTAGATTTATAAATGTGCAAAATGGATTCTGACAAGAAAACTCCCCCCCCCCGGCCCAACACAGTGACCTCTCTTCCCCTTATTTCTAATTTGCTTCACTTTCATCTCATACCATCACTCTACACAGGTTATCTCTGTTCAACAAAAATAGTAACCTGGCCACCTTCTTATCAATGACTGGTCTTGTTTTCATAATTCCCAAGAAGAGTTTACTAAATTTCCCAATTCCTTGTTCAATTAAATTTCCCAATTTTCCCAATTCTTTTTCATCAATCATGTGTCCTTGCAATTCCTCAAGGAAAAGATAAAATTATTTTTCTATTCCTGGACTTATCTCTGTCCAACCAAAATATTAACCAGACCACCTGCCCATTGACAGGAATTGTTTTCATAATTTAGTCAGATCTTTTAGATTTCCCAATTCATTTTTTGTCAGCAAAAATATAAACCAGACCTATCTCTCTCCTTGTTAATAACATTTGTTTTTCTAAATTGTAAAAGAAAAGATAAAATTATTTCTCAATCTGTTTCTCTGCATGTCAGATTCTCAAATAATAAAAAATAAACTCTATCTATCTATCTATCTATCTATCTATCTATCTATCTATCTATCTATCTATCTATCTATCTCATTGACTTTATTATCTAACTCTCTATCTATCTCATTATCTAACTCAGCCTATTCATATCTATCTATCTATCTATCTAATTCACTTCATTATCTAACTCAGCCTATTCATATCTATCTATCTATCTATCTATCTATCTATCTATCTATCTATCTATCTATCTTATTCACTTCACTATCTAACTCAGCCTATTCATATCTATCTATCTATCTATCTATCTATCTATCTTCCTTCTAATACTTAATATCAGATACTCCATGGCTTCAGTCTCACATTGTGTTGTACCTATTGAATAGTGTTGAAGGTGTCTATTTAAATTCTGGAAATACCTAGTGAGTCTTTCTATCTAGGGAATTGCCAGAATGTTTTCTGTGAGTGATGCATTTTGTCTGCTGAAAAAGCTTTAGATGCTAACTTATGGGAGTATGACACAAGTTTAGCTGACAAATCAATTTAGAAGATAAAACATTGTGAACTGCAGATGTAGCCTTTTCTTATATTCCTTGATGAACACAGCGGATGAAATAAAAATCTTGTTTACTTTATGTTAACCAAGAGATTCCTTAATTCTCTGTTTTTTTCTCTCTCTATCCTGGACTGGTAGGCCCATATAAATATGTGGGTAGACCAGTCCAGGATATGTATATATGGTTCTGTCAGTGCTAATTATCCTCTCACTAGTCAAATCCAGTCTTATCTCAAAACATTTCAACTATGCACACATGAAAAGTCAATTTCAATACTTTGGCTTGTAATAAAATGGCAATTAAATAAGAAAAAGCAAATTAATGTAAATCTGTTATATGTAAAGAACGTTTCTGATAAAGAACCATATTTTCATTTTTTGTTTGTTTTCTTTCTTTTTTTAAGGTGTATATATATATATATATATATATATATAGGATGTGCGTTGTGGCACACTGGATATCGGCTCGGAACGTGAAACTGGGGAGCCAAGTTCGAATTCCAGTTGAATCCATTGTATTCACTTACGCACAAATACCCTTGGGAAAGGTATTAATCTGTCTCTTCCTTCCAGTTATGGGTTAAATAGCAGGACAGACTGGGTTCTATAGCCTTGGTCGGCAACTAGTCTACCGCAGAAAGCAGTGGCCACCTACTGCGGGATAATCTTCTGCCCAGTCAGTCATGTCTTGAAAGAGACATGATTGCCCAAGTGTGTATCACGTATGGCACTTAACTGACTGACTGATATATATATATATATATATATAAAAATGACAAACCTGTAAAAATGAGAATAATCAAAAAAATTTTATCTAATTAATATAAAATATTACATAAAAATAGAGAGCTTAATGGATATTATCCAGAGCAATATGAAATATTGAGAGGAAAACTCAACACATAATTAAACCGTTATAAATCCAAAATTTATTTTGTCAATTGTAAAAATTACCGACTGTTTCTTCAATCCCCAAAAATCACACACAAATCACAATCACAAATCACACAAAAATCATACACATTTCGCTCAAAATTTCTCAAAAATATTCAGGCCAGTAGTTATATATAACTATAATGTTTAATTAAAAACAGAATAACTACTCAAATATGAGTATTTATTAGAAATAATGTTCAAACAAATAAATTAAATATGTCTGTTATTAATTCATTTTGTTAATCTCTGGAACTTTCCATTATATATATATATATATATATATATATATATATATATATATATATATATTGTTATAGTTACAATGGTTTATAAAAGCATAGTAACCCTACATAAAAATTTTCATGCTTTGCAAACATGAACATTTTTGTGTAGTGATACTGTGCTTTTAAAAACCATCATAAAAACTATTACAATATTAAGCTCTACTCTGTATTGAGCACTCTTTATAAAAGTAAATGCTTGAACAGTGGGTTTCAATCTACATGCTTTTTCACTTTCTTAAGATAATATATATATATTTTAATGGAATTTTTGAACAATTTTTAAACAACAATTTTATATATATATATATATATATATATATATATATATATATATATATATATGTTTTAAGTTCAGCAATTTTCCTTTTTGCACTTTTTGGCCAATGTTTACATTTGCTCCGTAAAACAACTAAGATCTCAGATGGTTGCTGAATTACATCACAGAAATCAAATCACACGTGTCAAACATGACTAAAATATTTTTTATTAAAAAAAAAAGAAGTGAGCCTTTATTTCTAAATTTTATTCCAATGTTTTAAAAATTCATTTGGTCAACAAAAGAATGTGAATATTTTTCAATAAATTTTGTATAATTTTGAAACAAAAACAAATGCAATTTTGTTTACAATGTCACACAAAACATTAAATCATGTTTAAGCAAAACAAAAGATAATAGATTTTTTTAATGGAATTTTTGAACAATTTTTAAACAACAATTTTTTATATAATTATTTTTTATATAACCGAGTTTTAAAGGAATTTATTCATTTAATATTATAAACATTATTGCATCACGAGATTTGATGTTTGTGTGAGTATTGTAAACATTGCACAGGCAATGCCAGGCTATAATGCTAGTATATATATATATATATATTCCAGAAGTATATTTTTTAGTTATAAAAATCAAATATAGAGAAAAATATTGTGTCATTATCATGCTTTAAGTTTTTGCTCCATGTATCTTAATTAAAATATAAAATTACAATTTAATAATCAAACCGTTTAACATCAAAGATATTTTCAAACCAAAATAAATTCAAAGCCTTCACCACACAAGAAAAAAATATTTTTAGAAAAACAATAATATTATTTGATGAGGTGGTGAATGTAATTTTTTAATGTTTTTTTATTTTCATATTCACAAAGGACTTCAATGTTTCAGAAAGGAAATGTTATTTTTATTTCATTGCAATTTTTTTTCTTTTTACAAAGTTCAATGAAATAAAGGGAGAAATATGAACATGATTTGTTCTACAAATAGAGCAAGTAAATGTTTTAAGTTGTTCATACAGCAATCATATTTGGGGGGATAAAAAACTTGTTAACATGTGCAATCATGTGTGCAATTGGGGTCATATCAGTCAAAGATCCTTGCTTTTTTAATTGTTGGGTGAAAAATTTGACTTCAATTCAAAGAACTCTGTCAATTTGAAAACATTTTACAAGGATTTACTTGTATAGAGAAGAGTTTTTGACATCTATATTTCCATTTTTGAAGTTGAAACATACATTAGGGTTTTTGTACAGGTTGCCACAATATCAAATAGAATTTGAATATAGTGATTGAATTTTATAAATGTCTTAATTACTTGCTATTAGAATTTGCAATTACAGTGTTTCATTAAAAAGAATAAAATTAGTTTAAATTGATCAATGACAAATTGAATAATTATTACTCTTGCTAAAAACTTTTGATATTTATTTTTGAAGGATTTGGCAATTATACAATGGAAAACTAAAACAAATACAAAATTTACAGCACATTTTATCATTTTTTATCTACATTATTAATTTAAAAAACAATAGGAAAATTAGAAATGAATGAATCTTCAAGTTTCTAAATGTTTTCATATTGTGCTTCATACTGCTCATCTCATGAAGGCACTGAGCCCATGAAAGTCATCTTGTCTTCTCCAGCTCACATAATTTTGGCAGAGCATTGGATTAATCTACTGGAAGTCCTGGAGGACAATATCCTTCCAGCAGTTGCATAGATTGTTGGAAAGTTGTTACTAGTTTGCAAATGGCAGGTTCAACTGGTAGATGACTTTGATAGTATAGCGATCAGATCATTGTAGGACATGACCAAGTCAGCTAACATGATGCTCAGGTTGTTTATTTGGCTGCTTTTCCTGCGGAGCTCCTCACTGAACATAAGATCAGACCAGTGCAGTCCCTAAATGGCACCAGGCTCTTTCTGAGAGGCTATGGACATTTGCACAGAGAGGGCGGTGGCTCTGTAAATTTATAACTTGGTACATCACAAGATGTCATAATACCACTAGGAGATGGTCATTTGTGTTGGAAACTTCTGACACCAAGAATGTAAAAAATGTGATGAACTTGATAGGGTTGCTGCCAATGATGATAGATCAGGCCCATGCCCCTCATGCCTTGGTTTGATTGTTAATCAGTTGACTTACAGCCAAAGCTTCATCATTTTATACTATGAATATATTTTATGACAATGACTACATTAAGAAAGTATTTGTCCAACTCTGATGTGTCATGAGGTAAATATTCAATGACGATAAAGGATATTATTTTATTATATATCTATTAAATATTTCATGTCAATAGAGAATATTACACTCTTATATATCTATGAAATATTCCATCTATTAAATATTTGATGATAATAAAGGATATTTTATATTTATTGAATATTTCAACTATTAAATATTTTATATCATTAAACAATATTACTTTATTATATATCTATTAAATATTCCATCTATCAAATATTTCATGTCAATATAGGATATTATTCTATTATATGTATATATTTTTTTTTAATCATTTCACCCCAAGCAAGGCATTCCACTGCCACTATTCCGCTTGGGGCTACATAGGGGAAGGTAAAGAGAAAGAGTGGTTAGATATAGGAAATGTCAGAAGTGGGGGTGATAGATAGTTGGGTGGGTGGGAAGAGTGTTTGAAAGAATGGAAGTGAGTTAGTTTGTTAGGAGGTGTCTATTGACCTTACATTTAAACTCCTGGAGATTGTAGCCATCGGGGAAGCAGTCATGTGGAAGGGAATTCCACAGTCGGGAAGTGCGAGAAAAGAAACTGTTGGAGTAGAAGTTGCGGTTGCATTTTATCGGTTTCACTGTAAAAGAGTGGGATCTAGTTGCTAGTCTAGTATCTCATGCAAATTCGAACCTAGGGGGCACCAGTGATCTAAGTTCATCGGAGCAGAAGCCATGAAAGTATTTATAGAAGAGACACAGGGAAGCCACGTCGTGCCAGTGAGTGAGAGACTGCAGGCGGTCTGCTAAGTTGGTATCGATCACATTACAGACCCTCCGCTGTACCTTGTCTAGAAGCCCAAGGAGAATAGCAGGGGCACCCAACCAGATATGACAACTGTATTCAATGCATGGGCAGATGGTAGATTTATAAATGTGCAGGATAGATTCAGACGGAAAAAAACCTCTGGGCCCCGCACATAAAACTGACTTTCATAGCAGCAGATTTAGCAATGGATTCGATATAGTCATTCCACTTGAGGTCTGCTGAAAGTGTGAAACCAAGGAGGTGTAGTATTTTACTTTCTGGGAGGCAAGCCTGGTCCATCAAATATTCCATCTATTAAATATTTGACAACAATAATAGATATTATTAATATATATATATTCTCTCTATTTAGTACTTCATGTCAATAAAAGATATTACTCTATTATATATCTTTTAAATATTTCATGTCAATAAAGAATATTATTCCATTATATATCTATCAAACATTCCGTCTGTTAAATATTTATTGATGATAATGGATATTATTCTCTTATATTATATCTATTTTTAGTATTTCCAGTATAAAGAAATGTATAAAATTTCTCTTTGTTGTTTACAATACAATCACAATGTTTTTAGATCAATCAAAGATGATTTGTCTTTTTCAACATTTCATGAGAGTTGAGAAAAAAATCCATCTTCCTTAGATGATCATTGTCACCAATTGCAAAAAGTTATCCAAATGACTGAACTCAACATTTTTTTTTGTTTTTGATGTTACTACAAATGTTTTTCCAGTCATCTTGACATGTATAGTTAGTCTGAAAAGAAGACAAAGTTCCTCTCTTTCTTTACACATAAACCTGAAAAAGGCAGTAAAATGGGTTGTCCTAAATGTGCAGAGTAACAAAAATGGTCCAGGTAATTAGTTCAAAGAGCTCTTTGAGTAAAAAGGACCTTTCTCAAAACTATAAATGTTGTCTTTGATATAGGTTGCATACCTGACAAAGACTAGAATAGATTAGCTGAAACAATGTGATAACAGCAAAAACAACAAAAAATTAGTTAATTAGACAAAAAACTCTTGAAATAATAATTCCACTGATTTTATTTATATTCCTTGTTACATAAAAGGCAAAAACTAAATATTCACTTTCAGGACCAAATTTATATAACTGTTCAAAAATAGAAAAACAAGAAAATATATTTTCCAGAAGCAAAACACTCTTTGATAATTTATTATTTATGAATGTTCAAAAATTAATTTCACTTACCTATACTGGACTTGAGTCGACATATTGCCCAGATAAACCACATCCAGCAAGAATCTTTGAAATTAAATTCTGCGTGTTTCACTGATGGCTTTTTTATGTTCAAGGCTCAGGCTATTGATTAATCCTGGAAAATAAAAACTCTAAGTTCCAGTGCCTGACAGATGATGGCATCAGACAGAATAAACTGCAAAAATTTATAACAACAATACAAACAATAAAAACATAAATACCAGTGGACTAAGATTTATTCATGAACTTCTTTAATCTTATTACAACAAATATTAAAAATATAATATTAAAAAAAAAACTCTGAAAGACCAGATAATTTCAGTTTGAGCTCTAATTATCAAAATCTCTTTTTTCATTTAGTTAGTATTTTGGGGCGATCTGAATTTTGATTTTCAATCAACTATGTTAAAAAAGTGAATTACTTGTTTATACATTGTAAATGTTTGCAAAGCAAATAAATCCATCTTTTTTAAACTTATTTGGTCATATAAAAATTTTTTTTGAGTAAATTTACAAAGACTAATCTAGTAAAAGCTTCATTTATGGGTGACTCAATGAACATCAAATTCATTGCAATAGATTTTCTGCTCGGAAATTTGGTTCACTTTGTATCATGCATGACAATTTTTTTCTCCAGAATCTGTCTTACATACCTATAAGTCTACCATTTGCCTATGCTTAGAATATTGCAGCCACATATGGTCTGGTGCCCCTGGTATTAACTGGAGCTCCTTGATAAACTCTAAAAAAAGAATCAGTAATATTTGCTATCTACTGTCCTCTTGATTACTCTTTCCTCTTCCTGCTTATTAATGTTTCTGTTCCTAATTATTCCACACCCTGTAACCCTTTGTGTCTTTATTGCTTTTCATAAGGGGGGGGGGATACAGATTAAAAACAAAAACAGTTATGATTTACTAGGCTAGCTGGTTAACCATTATGCTGCAGAAAAATGGTCTTTTTGAGTATATTTACAGATTACAAATGGATTCAAAGTGCACTTCAGATGTTTTGAGAATTTTTTAGGAGAGATATTTATTTATCTGAAAATAGTAAAAAGCTCTAATTGTCTCCTTCAAAGTGAGGCCCTCCATTTTCAATCAATTTGTTGTATCAATCCAGACACTTCTTAAAGGCCCTCTTGTAAACCCACCAATGCAAAACTATCCAGGGTTCTGTCACAGTGTCTTTTTCCTCCACATTCTCAAAACGTTAATCCATAAGCACTGTCCTAATTTTTTTACTTTTTGTATCAGTCTTGGCAAAAACACTTTAGAAAACCTGATCACAACTGCTTTTGGATTAATATTTCGGGGATGTAGAAAAGAAGAAAAAGACTGTAATGAGGACTGTGGGTTCCTTTCACTTTGGAGGGTGAAGAAGAAAAAGACTGTAATGAGGACTGTGGGTTCCTTTCACTTTGGAGGGTGAAGAAGAAAAAGACTGTAATGAGGACTGTGGGTTCCTTTCACTTTGGAGGGTGAAGAAGAAAAAGACTGTAATGAGGACTGTAGGTTCCTTTCACTTTGGAGGGTGAAGAAGAAAAAGACTGTAATGAGGACTGTGGGTTCCTTTCACTTTGGAGGGTGAAGAAGAAAAAGACTGTAATGAGGACTGTGGGTTCCTTTCACTTTGGAGGGTGAAGAAGAAAAAGACTGTAATGAGGACTGTGGGTTCCTTTCACTTTGGAGGGTGAAGAAGAAAAAGACTGTAATGAGGACTGTGGGTTCCTTTCACTTTGGAGGGTGAAGAAGAAAAAGACTGTAATGAGGACCGTGGGTTCCTTTCACTTTGGAGGGTGAAGAAGAAAAAGACTGTAATGAGGACCGTGGGTTCCTTTCACTTTGGAGGGTGAAGAAGAAAAAGACTGTAATGAGGACTGTGGGTTCCTTTCACTTTGGAGGGTGAAGAAAAAAAAGACTGTAATGAGGACCGTGGGTTCCTTTCACTTTGGAGGGTGAAGAAGAAAAAGACTGTAATGAGGACTGTGGGTTCCTTTCACTTTGGAGGGTGAAGAAGAAAAAGACTGTAATGAGGACTGTGGGTTCCTTTCACTTTGGAGGGTGAAGAAGAAAAAGACTGTAATGAGGACTGTGGGTTCCTTTCACTTTGGAGGGTGATTCTGAGAAGTGGATGGAGCACTACAGTAAAAACATTGAAGTTAGAGGATCTTTTTTTAAAAAGAGTTTTGTATTGTTTCCAGATAAATAAATACAAATGTCTCTCTTTAAAAATTCTTCAATTCAAAAGTACATTTGAAAAAAGGTGTCTTTTAGAAGCTAAGCAGAGTATCAAGAGATAGGAAAACAAAGAACTGCTATGTAAAATTTAATTTCCTGTACATTAGTGTATGCAGAAAAATTTCCTCAGAGATGAGGATAGAGATGTGGTTCTATCAATAAATGCTGTGAAAAACATGGAAAGAACATGCGAGCAATAAAGAATTGCAAGGAAATTTGTACTTACAATAAGAAAGAGGTAATTAAAATTTCTAGGACAGTGATGAAAGAAGGCCTGAAGAATTTTGCACTCATAAGATGTGTTGAAATTAAGAAAAGAAGGAAGAAACTATGAGCAAACTCCATAATGAATTTTTGCAAATGGATGGTTAATTGTCACAAATTACTTAGAACAACAAAAGACAAGATGTTGTAGCGAGCTATGACTACACACATCTTGAAAAAGAATCTATCACAAAGCATATTGTAAGCAAAAGAAACAGGAGAACTTAATAAGTTTGTGTGAATGGATGGTTAAATATCACAAATTACTTAGAACAACAAAAGGGGGAAGTTGTGGAGAGCTGTGATTTCACAAATCTTGAAAAAGAAACCAACACAAGACATACTGAAGGCAAAAGAAGTAAAAGAAACTATTTAAAAAGTTTGTGTGAATAGGTGGTTAAGTGTCATAAATTAATCAAGGTAAAAAAAACAGGAAGTTGTAGAAAGATATGATCACTCATCTCATCTCCTGAAAGGAAGTGGCAGCTAAAAGAAGAGGAATGAGAAGCTAGTAGCTAAATCTGGCAACCCCATGTTGAGAGTTTTATGATTGTCATTGCTTTCCCCACTTTTAATCAATCAGAAATCATGGCGTCATTTCATAAGCATTGTCACTTTTATCGTCCAGCTTTGCTCAATCTTTAATTAATTTGATCACTTCCTTCTATATATTTTTAGTTTTCAACATTAGAAGCTGTGACTTTGTAAAAACTAAGATGTTTAATTCAGCCAATCAATGTTTGTTTGGACTGTCTAATGAACTGACAGTTTTTTTTTTTAAGATGCATTATAAACTGCTAGCATTATAGCCCGGCGTTGCTCGGGTGTAATGAAAGCTTTAAGACTAATTCATGGTTCTGGAGCTCAGACTCAGCCTAAAGAATATTTGTGTGAAGTTTGGTGTGAATTGGATAAAAATTGTGGATTTGTATAAAGGACATACAGACAGATAAACAGACACACACACAAACACACACACGCCTTTTATATATATATATATATATATATATATATATATATATATATATATATTATCGATTTTCTGCACTATTATAAGAACTGCAACCTTGAAACTTCTGAATATCATTTCTTATGTCTTTGTCTATGAGTGTATCAAATTTGATTAAAATCAAACCACTCCTTCTATAACCTGATTTTTTTCGATTATTGATTTTTTATATTTATCCGGGGTACCTCAACACAAAACTTAGCTAAGAACACTCACAGATGCTTATAGTACAACTGTGTAAATTTTCAAGAAAATTGGTTCAGCCGTTTTGGAGTCTATAGGTAACGGACACATACACACACACACACACACACACAAAGTTCCATTTATAAATAAGTTTAGATTTCATAGTCTCCTAATTGAGTTTATCTATTCAAACATGCAGGAAAGATTTGAAGCAATTGAAATGTGGTCCGACAGAAAGATGCTGAGATGGATTGAATATGTGAGCACTAATGAGGTTTTGGAGAGAATGGAACTAAAAAGTAAATTAGTACTTAATATCAGGAAAAGAGAGCTGAAGTTTCTGGGAAATGTAATGAAGGCAGGCTTGGAGAATCTGATACTCACAGGACAGATAGAAAGAGACAGGGGAAAGCAATGTGTAACATACTTGATGAGCTTGAACAGAGCAGGCTTTTTAAGGAGTAACAAGAGAAAGGGTATTAAGAGTTTGTAGGGAGATGTGGAAGGCCAGGATCACTTATGTCTTGCATTTGCAGACATATGAGAACAGATATCAGTCATCTTTTTTTGTTTCCAATCTCCCTGTACTCTACTGAGCTTTTGAAATGCATCCTTGGCCATTCCAATATAACTTCAGGTCTCAGCATTGCATTTTCTATCCTCTATTGAATTCATTTCTGTTAAATTTCATTATCGCAATTATTATTTACCCACAGGTTATTGTCCCCATCTTTGTTGTTCTTATCACAATATTTTTACAGGTGAGTACTCCTGTCAACATCAGCTGATTGTCAATCTAATTAACTTCAAGGAATTTTGAGCTGAACCCTTATTGATTTACAGACTTGACTGTTCTCATTTCACTGTCTAGTGATATCGCGCCTAGTTCTTATTTAGTACTGCTGAGTTCAGAGTTTCCTTTTCCTAGATTGGTTGCCCCCCAAGACTATAGAACCCTGTCTGATCTAATATTTTATTCCTATCTGTTGGAAGAAGAGATGGAGTCATACTTTTTCTCGAGTATATTGGCACTTAAATGAATGTAATGAACTCAACTGGAATTTGAACTCAGCTCTCCAATTCCTCAATCTGTGCTGCTAGCCATTACTTCACTGTGCCTTCTGAATTGAAACTGGATCAAACTATTTTTAAAAGTGTGTTTACATGTCATTGGGAACTGCGTTTTCATCCAAAATTCCAACTGAAACTCCTATAATTAGCATGTCCTTGAATGCGGTTTAAAAGGAGTCCCCAATGTTCCATAAGGAATGAGAAAAAACAACTGCTCACTTATTTCTTGCTCCATTTCCACCGAGTTCAAAAACACACTGCCTTGCCCAGAGATAGAACTTCTAATTACTATATCACCAAATTCACAAATCAATTCTTTAATCGTCTAAGCTATTGTCCTGTGGAGCAATTCTAATCAAAGAACTTGGACACTTAAAACTAAACTGCCTGCTGATTAGAGCTACTGCTTGTTTGCACTTACTGAGACCTCATTTTTTGTTTTAAGTTAGTGATAGTCCATGTGTAAATAGTGTTCTCTTTCTTCTTTATGTGATACTAGCAGTATAGCCCGGCGTAACTCGGGTGTAATGAAAACTATAAAATCAATCCGTGGTCCTGGAGTTCAAACTCTTTGGATGTTGGCATGAAAGACTACAAAGAAATAGTTTTGTTTCCAGTTAAAGTGAAACTGTTGACTGAAAGAAAAATGAATGGATATCTGTCAAATTTTGATTTCCTCATATCGATATCAAATAAGTTTTTTTCGTCGTAAACTGAATTTTGAAGGCTAAATAAGTCCTCTGAGTAAATGGTATCATGGCTGAAAATAAGAACTACAATTATACCTACTTAAAGCCAAACCCGAAGCAAAAACTAAAATAAAAGGGCTGAAAAAAAATACAAACATACAGGCAGATAAACAGACACACACACAAGCATCTTGCCTTTTATATATATATATATATATATATATATATATATATATATATTATTGATTTTCTGCACTATAGTAAGAACTGCAACCTTGAAACTTCTGAATATCATTTCTTATGTCTTTGTCTATGAGTGTATCAAATTTGATAAAAATCAGACCACTCCTTCTATAACCCGTTTTTTTTTTATTATCAATTTTCGGTATTTATAGTGGGTACCTTGACACAAAACCTAGCTAAGAACACTCACAGACACTTATAGTACAACTGTGTAAATTTTCAAGAAAATCGGTTCAGCCGTTTTGGAGTCTATAGGTTATGGAGACACACACACACACACACACACACACACACACACACACAAAGTTCCATTTATAAATAATTTTGGATGTTTATTCAGGATATATCATGGTTCTCCACAACTTCCTGTTCCTTGTAGCTCATATTAAACTTTGACTTTCTGTTATTTCTCCTAAGTCCTTTTCTCATTCATACAAGTTCCCTAAGTATGTGATGCATTGTTTTCCTCTGTCCCTCTTGCCTTCTATCTGTCCTGTGAGTATCAGATTTTCCAAGCCCTCCTTCCTTGTTATATGCCCTAAAAAACTTAGGAACAATTCTTTTATATTTAGAATAGAATGTTAAATAAGAAAAATTTATTTTCTAGTTTCAGATTGTCTCTCTTATTTTATGAGCTATATCATGTTAGAGCATGGATGATCATGTCACTCCATCATTTCCACTTCTTTGTAGCTAACCAATCTTTATTCCTTTATAATTCCTCCATGTTCATGGTTTACCAATCATGAACAGAAACTTGTTAGGCGACTTGCCGTTTCCTTTTGTATGTCTGTTGAGTTTTCAGATTTTCCAAGTCATTTTTCCATATTAAGTCTCTACTAGAAATTTCAACATCTTACTATCGGATCCTAAGCAAAAGTAACCTTTATGTTACCATTTTTCTTGTTTCTACCAAAATCAAATTTGATGGAATTTATAACAGGTGTATTAGAATTAATTGGAAAAAATTTACATCACTAAAACTGTCTGAGAGACTGAGACAAAATTGCTTCTTATCAGATTAATTTGAATCAAACATACGACACTGGAACTAATTTGGGAAAAGTGCCAAAAAATAATGAAATTAATTGAATGATTTGCCAGTTTGACAGTGACAAGAAAACACACTGTAAACATGGATAAGCTTAATTAATGAGTTGATCGTATCATCTTCATTTGGGACCAGGAATTTTGCATAAGATCTGGTGTTCAAATGATAAGAGTAATAATTAAAAATTGCATTTTATATTTGCTTTATTTTATAAAATTTTTAGAATATACTTTTTAACTCGTGAGTCAGTTTTACACCTTACATAAATATTATAGACTCATTCTATAAGGTTTCATGATCATTAATAGACTGCATCCTGATTTTCAGTGCATTTCTAAATTAAAATTATTTGTAATGCATTTACATCATTGATATAACTCTATACTGTTAATTATACCTAATTCTATTCATGACCATTGGCAATAACTTGTTTCCCAATTTCAATGCATTCTGATGATAAAACTATTTGCAATGCATTTATATTATGCAATATGCAATCACCTATTCTATAACTAGTATTTATATTTTCATGACCATTGGCAAGATGTTTTTTTTGATGTTCAGTCTTATACAAGCGAGCGTATTGGTTACTGGATCAGTGAAGTTTGGTGAAACAATTTTAGGGGAAACAATTACAAAATTTGGTGGTTAATTATCAAATATTTTTATCATCAGAAATATTTATTCATCTGTGTTCAAATGCTGTAATCATTATTGTAAATAAAAGTTTAGATTTATTTATCTGAGAAATGCAAGGATTAAAAAGTTAAACAATCCTATATCTTTTTGAAAAATATGATTTTCTTTCTAAATTCTTATCAGTAATAATAATACAACAATCAAATATTTCTACTCTGTACAAAATGGTAATTGCTAAATATATGTAACATAGTACACTCGGAATGTAATCCGGGTAAATTCCATAAGAGACGAAATCGAGAGAACTCAATGTTAAATTCATTTATTTAATTTAACAGAGTAATATTTTATAAAGGATTTTCGATTATTACCATGGATAATGCATATTTCACCGCTTTGATGTTCTTAATGTGGTTCATCAGATCACGAGCCCCGTTAAGAATATCAAAGCAGTGAAATATGTATTATCCAAGGTAATAAAATCCTTTGTATATATATATATATATATATATATATATATATATATATATATATCTCCAGGTGAAAAGAACCAACAGTTTTAAAATTCCAAGTTCTCCAGTATTTACTTTTTTAAAAAGTCCTCAATACAACATATATCATAGAGCATAAATAATAAAGCATTATAATTAAATTGGTTTATTTATTTAAAATTAATGTAATTTGCATTGTGATATGGAAATTTCTGTGTTTCAAGGTAATGTTGACTTATTGTTGTGAAAATGATTTACATTTGAATTTAGAAAACAATGCGCTTGTTATTTAAAGAGTTAATATGGATGGGGGAAGACAGAAAAAAATTATGTGTATGTTTAATTTAACTAATCAGAATGAAGTTCAACTTAAATTTGAAAATATATGTTATATGCTGAGGGAATACAGGTTTCTTCTTTCAATCTTAACAGAAAGTGTCACTGTATTGAGTTACCGTCTAGACTGCTCTTTTCTGGTAGCTCAATAGACAACAATGAGTCAACAGTGCTTGATGATGAGGTAAAATCTCACAAAATGTTGCAATTTAAATTATATTATTTTTAGATAAAAAAATAAATTTTATTATATATATATATATATATATATATATATATATATAATAAAATTTATTTTAAATTGCAACATTTTGTGAGATTTTACCTCATATAAAAAATTATTTATATATATATATATATATATATATAGGATACCTTCACTCATTTTCAATATCTAAGTTTTAAAATTAAATTTTAAAAATGAAAAAATTTTCTTGAAGCTTTTATTTCAGCTATAATTGAAAGCTAAGTAATTAAATTTATTATTTTCAATAGGCAAAATATTCTGGTATGTTTTAAATAGAAATTATATTGATTAGGATCTAAAACTTTAAAAGTATTTTTAAATTTTTAAATTTTTTGGTGATTTCTTAGTGATCGACACATTTATAAACAAAATATATATATTGTATATTTGGTCAAGAATCTCTCTTTTATGTAGGTTTTTATGTAGGTTTTTATGTAAGTTTCATTAAAAACAAACAAGGTATTATGGTTAAGATTTTTATGTAATTTTTCATGTGAAATCAATAATCTCAAATCATGAAAACTGCATTTGAAAAACTTCTGTCCTCAACTTCACATATGAGCTTAGCCAAAATAAAATAAACTCCTGTTTTTAGATGTCCTTGTGAAGTCTTGTAATAAACTCTAGCAACAAAATCCCACCCTTTTACAGTTAAATCTACCAAATGCAGCTGACAGTTCTACTCCAGCAGCTTCTTTTCTCACACTTCCCACCTGTGGAACTTCCTCCCGTATACTTGCTTTCCTGATGGCTACAACCTCCAGGAATTTAAATTTAATCTCAATTTCCTTCTCTTATCCACTTGAATCCAGTCCTTCCTTTGTCCTCTCTACATCACTCTGTGTATCTTATTCTTTTTCTTTCTTGCTCCACTTCCACAACTGTCATCTCACCTTTGTTCCCATCCTTCTCTTGCCCATTCTCTGACACCCACTACAACTGGTTCTTTCTCTTCACTCTCCTCCTGCATTTTACCCTCTTATGTAGCCCCCTGCACATCAGCGGCAGTACTACCTTGCTTGGGGTGAAATGATAAAAAAAAAAAATACTTTCATCACTTCTCTATATAAAAAAATCTACCAGTAAAAATTCTTGTCACCTTAATTTTACTAGTCAGTGTCTTCTTAGATATAAAATTGGTGTTATTAAAAAATTCCTCAAGAGAGCCTATGTGAATCCATCTTTTCGCTTGCTTTTCTTCAAAGAACTTATTAACTCTAAACAAACACTTGTGAACAAGTGATTTCCAAATTATTTAGTTGACTGCCATATTAGACTTTTTCTTTCAAAACTTGACCAATAACAACAAAAAACACACCAATAATAACAATAACATTCATATTTTATACAAATCCATATGCACAGCAAAACATCATCCAAAATACTCATCTTCTGTCAACTTAAACGAAAAATTAATCATCTATTATACAAAATTTAAAACAGCTAACCTCATCATCAAAAATAACAATTCATTCACAAGATCCAAACTATAATGAAACAATATTATTTATGAATTTACATGCCCTATCATGAACTGTGTTCTTGATTCACCTAATTTCGTAAATAATTATATCGACCATACAACTATGAAACTGACTCGAAGACTCACGCTGCATCTCTCTGAACAGAGCTCAGTTCAATCTCATTTAAACACACACAAAGACCTACCAAACCCTATTTGTAACATACTTGTTGACAACACAAACATCATAGCATCATCCACATGCAAAGAAAGACGAAAAATAATGGAGGCGTTATTGATAAAAAAGAAAATTCCAACACTCAATGAAATATCAACTACAAATATGCTAACGACATAACGACTGTGCTCGGTACATACACACCCTGCTCTACACACATACATAATACTACATACATTCTGTTACATATAAAATAATATTCATCTTTGAAAATGGCTAAAAGTATATCCAAAAGCTCTCGGATATACAAAATATTTGGACAATTTTTATATAATTTATGTCCTCAAAAAAATATTGTTAGATCACATGAAAAATTACATAAAAATTTAGCCATAATACTTTGTTTATCATTTTTAATGAAACCTACACGCACACACACACACACACACACACACACACATATATATATATATATATATATATATATATATATATATATACACACATAAGAGCACTGAAAACATTTCAGCCCAATCAAGACAAGATCGACAAATTTTCTGATGTGTGTTTGGTAATTTGGTCAGATTTTAGAAACTAATTCAATACTTGAAACTTTTTAGCACCCATTTAGATAGATAAATACAGTGGGGGCAGAGAAATTAGTACTGAATGGAGACTATCACTTTCATGCTTTTGTTTGTCAATTGAGCACTTTGAGGAAATGGCAGATTTGAAAAACAGTAGCTACCCACTGCTATTTATATATTATTCTTTAGCAATGAATTGAACACTCTTTGCTACTGGCGTTTGTTTACATCATGTATACAATATGCAAAACATCTGCCTTCCTCCACCATGCACCAATAACTTAGAGGTAGAATCTTTGATTGTTATCAAGCCAGTTGGTTTCCAATCTTGGTTAGAAGCAATTGGATGTCTAGCCATGCTGATGAGCTGTGATACAGCAAAATAAGACTGTATGTGCATCATGTATATATATATATATATATATATATATATAACACTACGTTTGTATTGAGCACTCTTTATAAAAGTAAATGCATGAACAGCAGGTTAAAAAACCTACGAGTTCCACAACTTAGTTACAATATATATATATATATATATATATAAATATAAAGACAAAATTAAACCTTTTCTTAGCCAGCACTTTTCAGTCTGATTAAAATTTTGGCTAATATATCAGCTAGTTTATGGAGGTCATTACATATTTCTGGCATAATGGGTTTCATTGGGGTATCTTGTTTTTATATATATATATATATATATATATATATATATATATATATATATATATATAATCATTTTCAGTTAACCTGATGAATATTCACGTGCGGTTTTTAAATTTAATCATTTTGAAAAACTAAACACATTTTTGCCTTTTATTAATAAACACTTGCTGTAATATAAAATCTTCACATTTGCCTTGATAAAGTCCATGAGAAGATGAAACATGTCAGCTAACACAATTTTTTTATTTGTGTTCATTTATATTGTCTTTTACAGACATAATTTTAGTAAAATCAGAAATTTTATGCTCACACACACACACACACACACACACACACGCACACACGCACATATATTCAAATTAGGAAGATCAACCAATTATGCAACTATGGCGTTATAGATTAACTGATTTCTTAATACTTTATTTTGAATGCACAGCAGGAATTTTAAAATGCATTGCAGGAACTTTAAAATAAGGAGAGGAGTTGGTCAAGACTAGCAAAATAATATTGTATATAATTTCAGCCAGGTTTGTACAAACAAAAAATATATTTTCTAATGTGTATATATCCAGACATTATTTTAGAGCTTTCATTTAGCAATCTTTCTTGTTCTGGAAATGATACAATAGCTAACTTTTCTTCTTGACACAATCTGCAGACATCACCATCACTGCAAGGTATGGTTTTTTTTAAATATACTCCAGATCACATTAGGATTTTCGTCATTTTTTTTTAATTTTCACACATATTTGGCTAGTTTAGTACAATTCAAAGGCTTTCTCACTTGAATGCTGATCTGTCATTCTTTCAACATTTTTTAAAATTGCCTTCAATTCCATGTTATATTTTTGTTACAATTCCATGTATATTTTGCTCTGTCCATTTATATCTTGAACTTCTGCTTTGTAAATAACTTCTTTGGTTTTACAAACACCATCATTTACTTTTATCTCTGCAGTTACATTTATCATTATTGATATCTTGTTGTATATTATCTTTGAAATTCTATTTTATTTAATTTTCTAAATTACAAGTATAACTGTAGTTCTGTTTAATAACTTGTTTAATTCCAAATTTTAAGGATGTGTTTGTTAAGCAATTTGAAAAATATTTTCCCTATTTTAAACTTTACCTCTAAATTAAAAAGTGTGTTAAACCAAATAATACTTTGTTTTCTCGTATTATTTTTAATTTTCTTATTTATTCAAGGTTTATATTCCAATTTATTTTATGTTCATTTTCTTTAAAAAATGTTTTTGCAATCTTACTTTCTTTCATTGGAAATTGTTTTATAAGAGGAATTTCTAAACAACCTGTATTCTATTCCTTTAGGGATTTGATTATACTAACAGGATAGTTAGATTCAGCATTCCTATATCTCAATTTTGTGTTGGGTTTCATATATGGAAAGACTGCCAGTTTGTAGATTAAATTCTATTTATTTATATATATATATATATAAATGTAAACTTATCCTTCCCTGAAGATCCTGTTAGGTGAAACCTTGGTAGGTTCGTTGGCACTTTAGGTTAGCTATATATATATATATATATATATATATAAAGTAATAATTTAACCAATAAACTTATATATTTTTTAAATCATTTTTTATAATGAGCTGAACAATATTATCTGAGCCTGTGTAGACTTAAATAACTTTAAATTTTGTGATCCTCCTTCTCTTCAAATTCATGTCTGGCTTACAACAAAAAATGTGAAAATATATTTTTCACAGAGAAGAGGTAATATTTTTTTTTGTTAAGTTAAACACTATTTTGAAAAAGTTTGAATATTAATTGAT
Organism: Ascarosepion bandense; assembly: GCA_037127315.1. NCBI lineage: Eukaryota > Metazoa > Mollusca > Cephalopoda > Sepiida > Sepiidae > Ascarosepion > Ascarosepion bandense. The sequence goes on along the minus strand of JBBBDQ010029769.1, from coordinate 11,437,948 downwards.
TGCTGTTAAAAATTTACTTAGGAAATTCATTTAATAAAATCTTTAATGACTCCCCCCCCCCATGATATTAATTAAGAAAATAGATAAACTGTTCTCTACACATGTCACAGATGTGGAATGATGCAAGCAACAAAAGCTTAGAAGGATCCTCAAAAGCAAAACTTCTGACAGAGTTCAAGCCAAATAAATCATTCTGATGAGAAAATAAGCTTTGTTTCATGGAAGCACTTAGTAATTAGACATATTTATTGGGAGGATTCAGTCCCCAGGTTGTTTTCTGGCAAAGTGTTTGACATACATTCAGAATCAGGTTGCATCCCTTGTGGCTTATCCATCATCATTCTAAGGTACAACATGGAATTATTCTGCTATTTTTATACATACCATCTGATTAATGTTGCGTTTTGAGTCTAAAACAGTTCTTGTTATCAGTATTAAAAACTGTAAAAGAGAACCTATTGACATTTTAGTGGTTGATGGATGACAGTAATCTGAAGCTAATAAATAAAGATAGAAGGAAAACAGTATCCTTTATCTTTGTTATGGGGAAATACACCTATTCCTCAGATAATAGACTCTCCCTCCTAGATTAATAAGAGTTAACAGGAAGTTAATGGGAGAAGTTCTTGAGAGTTCTTTAGAGTTCTATTGGAGTTCAGTAGAACTATTAGTTAGTTTCAGTTTGGACATAGTTGGACTAAGGCAGTTGATATTAGTTCGGCAGTTAGCCGAATACTAAGGAGACAGCTTTCAGTGGAAGATTACCAAGTTCCTAACATTTTGAGTGCGTTAAGTCGATTAGCAACCAACATAGCCTGATTATAACCTTCAGTGCAAAAACTACTCTACAACAATCTTCTGTCTATATTTCTAAGATGAGGTGTTGTAACTTTTTAAACAATTTACATCACTCAGACTTTTCTCTGTACCTTTATTGCTATCATGATGAAATTTTGGCTGTTGTGCACTCTGACCTTTTATCAGGTGATATACATTAGAATTTCAAACTTAACCTAACTGAACCTACATTTAGTAGATGAGGTAGATTATTCTAATTCCTTGTTCAATGTTTATTTTTTGTGGGTTTTTTTCCAGTTTCAGTTAATTCTTTTAGTAATTCACCTCTCCAAGTTTTTGTTCTGTAACCAGGTATTGAACTCACAACTCTTTGTGTAAAGTTTACTCTACCAGTGCATTTATCTACAATTGATGAATAAAAATATAGTAAAAACAGTGTTTCATAGATAAATTTTCAAAAAGATTTATTTAAAAGTAAATAAAATTTGTTTATTCTAGAATTCCTTCTACATTAATGATATATACAAATTATTCCATTTCCAAAATATTTTATAAGTAAAACAGTGAAGAGTTTGATTTTTGACATTTTTGGTGGATTCAGCCTTGCAAAGATTTAACAAATTATTTTACTTCTGGTGCAGGTCTACCAGTGGCTGATAAGACTAATGGCTGATAAGATCAACATAGAACAGATAGAAAGATGCCTTCCAAAAAACAGACAAAACATTAAGATACAAACACAATTTGAAAAGAATACTACAGAAATATGTACAAAGATTTTGAATAAAAGCTTTTATCCATATCTTAATTTATTTTTATTAAAAATTCACCCAATACAAGGCCAAAAAGCCACTCAAGACAGAGGTTAGCAAATGAGACTATTGTGTGGATGTAAAAGATACACTTAATAAGTAACGGTAACTGTAATAAAAACGGAAGCCAGAATAAACTTAAAGATAAGGTTTATTCTACTTTGTTAGTACTAGTAGTTATACATGGTATAATAGTCCACTTGCTTATATAGGCTAGACAAACGTTGTCTATTGTGACTATTCCAGTTCATAACAAAATGTTGAGATTGGTATCAAGTACTCTTGATACTATAGTCACCTAGACTTGAAGAGGATAAGTTTATAGTGCCAAGTTATCATGTATCACTGATACTTTCATCTGTTTTTCATAAATCAATATTAGTAAATTCTTTGAACTAAACTGACACCAGTTTCATTGGTTGAAAGCTTTCGACTTGACAAGTCTTGTCTAATTTTGACTGGTAATCTACAATCGACAGCTACAATCTTCAAGAATTTAAATGTAATGTCAATAGTCATCTCCTATCTCACTAACCTGCATCCTCTCTCTCATGCTCCTTTCTCCGTCCACTCTACTCTCATCAGTATTCTCATCCTTCTCTTACCCACTTCCTGACACCTTCTATAACCTGTCACTCTTTATCATAACTTTCCTTCTATATAACCTCTTTCACAACAGTGGCAGTAAAAGGGGCGATATGATTATAAAAAAAAAATCAGCATCTCCTGTCTTCTGGATTCCGTTCCTTTATTGTCCCTTCCTCCCCCCTCTTCACTAAATTCTTCTCATTCTCTTCCAACCCCTACAACCCCCTCTTACATACTAGTGGCATTAGCCTCTTGTTTGGGGTGAAATTAATAAAAATCAAAATTATATTTCAATGGGTATCAATAGCTATGAGATAAGGTACAACTTTTAATGTTTAGCATGGACCAGGCTTGCCTCCCAGAGAGTAAAACACTACGCCTCCTTAGTCTCACACTTTCAGCGGACCTCAAGTGGAATGACTATATCGAATCCATTGCTAAATCTGCTGCTATGAAAGTCGGTTCTCTGTGCAGGGCCCGGAGTTTTTTTTCCGTCTGAAGCTATCCTGCAAATTTATAAATCTACCATCCGCCCATGCATTAAATACTGCTGCCATATCTGGTCGGGTGCCCCTGCTATTCTCCTTGGGCTTCTCGACAAGGTATAGCGGAGGGTCTGTAATGTGATCGATACTAACTTGGCCTGCAGTCTCTCTCTCACCGGCACGACATGGCTTCCCTGTGTCTCTTCTATAAATATTTTCATGGCTTCTGCTCCAATGAACTTAGATCACTGGTGCCCCCTAGGTTCGAATTTGCATGAGATACTAGATTAGCAACTAGATTCCACCCTTTTACAGTGAAACCGATAAAATGCAACTGCAACTTCTACTCCAACAGTTTTTTTTCTCGCACTTCCCGACTGTGAAATTTCCTTCCACATGACTGCTTCCCTGTTGGATACAATCTCCAGGAGTTTAAATGTAAGGTCAATAGACACCTCCTAACACACTAACTTGCTTCCATTCTTTCAAACACTCTTCCCATTTTCCCAACTATCTATCACCCCCACTTCTGACATTTCCTATATCTAACCACTCTTTCTATTTACCTTCCCCCTATGTAGCCCCAAGCGCAATAGTGGCAGTGGAATGCCCTTGCTTGGGGTGAAATGATTAAAAAAAATAAAAATAAGAAACATATTTTATGTAGTCTAAATGTATGTGACAAAAATATGACTGTTGGTATGAACGCAAAGATATGTACGTACAAAATGTGTACACAGCTATATAAATATCAGCCCCTGTCACTGTCAACTGAACCACTGATACCCACTCTAGTGCAACAGGGTGGTGCAGCATCAGGCATCTGTTACCCTGAATCAGGTACCTCACAGTATTTTATTTTTCTCAACTGTATATAGAAATAGTGAGCTGCACTCTACCTGAAGACAGAGATGCAACTGAGACATGATAATCACTGCCTGGCAAGTCTATCTACTCTGCTCACCATGAGGCAAGTTGTTATACAAGGTCAGTTTTTAATGTGGGGGACCCAAGCAGGTATTCTTGGACTACTGGTCAAAATTTACCCAGCAGCCCCTGCATACATGATAACTTGGCACTAATCATGTTTTAATTGATCATACCAACCCACACTAGGTGGCAGGGAATTACAGTATTTTCTTTCTTTTTTTTCTTTTTTTTGTCTCTTCTACAAATAGACTCCATTTGAGAATATATATATATATATATATATATATATATATATATATATTTAAGATTTATTAAATATCTGTGGTTGTTTCTTTCTGTTGGTGTGTGTGTGTGTGTGTGAACATTTCTGTTTGTCTCTGTCTAGCCTTGTATGTGTGTTCATGCCCATCTATATTGTGTTTCTATTCTGGTATATCTCTCTCTATCTCTGCCTTTATCTATAGCTACAATTGTATGTCACTGTCTCTAGATGTGTGTTTGTACATTTGTGTGTGTTCACCTCTTTATAAGGCTCATTTTATGACAGCCAAAAAGGATTTTCCCTTTTAAATGAATATTCTCACATTTGTCATTGATTTTCATCGCCTTTCATTTGCTGTCAAAATGTTTCATATTTTTTTTACTCATGAATTTTTATAATTTTTCTTGTCTCTTTTCATCTATTTCTATAGGACTGCATTTGCTTTCTATGGATTTTTTTTTTTTTTTTTTTTTTAATCGTATCACCCCGAGCAAGGCGGTAATGTTTTCTTATATTAAATCAGGTGGGGTGTCTCACTCTCTCTCTACCATTACTTATAACCGAATAGTGATGTCATAAGAAATTATTCAATGAAGGTGAATAAAGGTGATATTGCAAATAAAAGCAGAGATCGATTATAAAACTAAAGTAGTTTCTAAGAAATAAATTGAACCAATAGATTATATATAAAAATATATAATAGTCATCCACATACGAGCCTGTTTTGTTGTATCACAGCTCATCAGTGTGGCTAGACACATCCACATGCTTCTGGCTGGGATCGAAACTCGACCGATTTTGTGTCAGTCAGAGTTGCTACTCCCTAAGCCATAGGCACATGGAATCAGAGAAGGGAAATTTTAATGTGTTATATATAAACAGGGTATACACACACCAGTCACTGAAAGAACTCAATTCATTTCTGAAGAGTCACACTTATATAGCAGAAGTGGAAATTGTTTTTAAAATTTTTTTCTCTAGAGAGTTCAATCATAATGAGAGCATAATATATTCGTCATCCACATACAAGCCTGTTTCGCTGTATCACAGCTCATCAGTGTGGCTAGACTCATCCACTTGCTTCTGGCCAGGATCAAAACTTGACCGATTTGGTGTCAGTCAGAGTTACTACTCCCTATATATGTGTGTGTGTGTATATATGAATAAAAAAAGAAATAAGAGGGAAAACTATTTAGCCAATTAAGAAAATTAAGTGCCAATTTAAAAAAAACTGTACTTAGCCATGCTAAATAGATATTTACCTCATCTCTCTACTAAGACACAATGTGACACAAAGTTAGGTTTAATATGAGGAGCCTGACCGTGTATGCTCGGGCCAGAGCAAAAAATTTCCCAGCCCCTGTCACTGTCAACTGAACTACTGATACCCACTCTAGTGCAATAGGGTGGTGCAGCATCAGGCATCTGTTCCCCTGAATCAGGCACCTCTCAGTATTTTATTTTTCTCAACTGTATATAGAAATAGTGAGCTGCACTCTATCTGAAGACAGAGATGCAACTGAGACATGATAATCACTGCCTGGCAAATCTATCTACCCTGCTCACCATGAGGCAAGTTGTAATACTGTGGTGATATCAACTGAGCAAAAGCGATGGACCAGATGTTTGCGCTTTCACGACCAAAAAGCAAATGACCAAAAGTCGTCAATGCACAGCCGGCCTTGCGCAGATGTTCTGGTTGAAAACTAAAAATTAATTAAATATTAAATTTCCAGTTGGCGAGCCTACGTGAATTTTATTTATCGGCCAATGGGAAACTCAGAAGCAAATACGGATATGAATTCCCAAATGATCACCTGCGATCCAAAAAGTCGAAATAAAAAGCCGATACAGAAAGCATCGCCAGACAGACCAATGCAGAGACCCAGACAGAGGAGTGTAATTAGTATCCCCCTTGACCAAGTCAAGCGGCTTACTATGCTAGCCTCCCTTACCTCTCTTTTCCTTATTCACTGTCTCAAAACTACTTACTGACCTAAGGAGTGAATACATCAAAGACATTCCTTACTTACAACGCTCCCACATTCCTGAGCATTAATTCTCTTTCAGCATTTTATTGCCATGAACATTTTAATGTCTGTTGGACCTATACTTCGAGTATTACTATTATTGATATGTGTATATATAAAATGTTATTTTTCAACTCAATTTGCTTTTCTTGATTTATAATCATTTTATAACTTATAGTGGGCTATCTATAACGAGACCAAATTCCATCAGTCTTCAACAATACACAACTACCTTTCACTAGAATGGACTCTCCACAATAATCTGGAAAAGAATGGATAACCCGGTATAATACAAGGTCAGTTGGGGACCCAAGCAGGTATTCTTGGACTACTGGTCAAAATTTACCCAGCAGCCCCTGCATACATGATAACTTGGTACTAATCATGTTTTAATTGATCATACCAACTCACACTAGGTGGCAGGGAATTACAGTATTTTCTTTCTTTTTTTTCTTTTTTTTTTTGTCTCTTCTACAAATAGACTCCATTTGAGAATATATATATATATTTAAATATATATTTTTAAATATAAAACTTTAATCCAAAAGGGAAAAGCAGGAAGGTAAATCCCAAAGACCCGATCCTAATTAATATTAATTACATTAATATTAAAGCTCATCAAGGTGGAGAGCTCAATGTAATTAATAGTTAAATTACAGAGCCAATTATAAAATAAAATAAATTTTGATGTTCAAATCAGTTGTATGGCCATTTCTGCATGAAATTCTTAAGAGAAATTTCACACATCAGCAATTTCTTTATTTCAAAATAAACCAAGATATTTTACTAGCGGAAGTTAAAAAAAATATACATCACAGAAAAATTAAAGGGGTGGGATTAATAAGAAAGCATAATATTAATATATTAATATTTCACAATTGATATATTGAATATATATTTATTATATATATATATTTATATATATATTAAATATATTTAATTTTGAAATATAGTATTTGTATTTTCTTACTTAAATTTAATTGTGAAAGACCACAAAGATGATTTTAACAACAATCCATCATACAGACTAATTAACCCTACAAAAACAGAAGTGGGCAAAATAAGCCATCAAATATTAAAAAAAAAAATTTGCAACTTGTTAAAAACAGCCACTCAAGTGAACCAGTGAAAAAACACTAGTGACTGTATTTCCTGGTTCCAAAAAATTAAATGCAAAAATAAATGCACATTCATCAAATATGATGTAAAAAACTTTTACCCATCAATATCTGAGAAAGGTTTACTGGAATCATTTCATTTTGCTAAAATGTACATAAAAATACTATCAGAGCATATTGACAATATTACAATATTATATATATAAATCTATACTTTTCCACAAAGGTATAGCATAGATCAAGAAATCCAACAACAGAACATTCGATGTACCACAAGGATCGTATGATGGAGCAGAAATCTTAGAATTGATGGGAATATACATTTTAAGCAAAATAAACAAAGTAATCCATATTGACAACCACAGAATATATAGAGTTGACGGATTAATACTAGCACCAGACAACAAAAGAATGAATGATAAAATAAGGAAACAGCTTTTTAAATTATTCAAAGAAATAGAATTTGATATTACAGTGGACACAAATAATAAAGTGTTATGATATTTAGATGTTGAACTGAATTTACAAACTGGAAAAATTAAAAATCAATACAAAATTGGCTAACCACGTTTGGAAATTGAAATCAAAATATGAAAAAAATCCACACATAACATGGAACATTGTAAAAACAGCCAAGCCTAACAATGGGGGACAAATATGTAGACTGTGCCAAGAAGAAAAATTAGAAATTATGACATACCCAAATAAAGACAAACTGTTAAATGAAAGAACAGAAATTATGACAAAATGCATCCACACTAAGAAATACCTATTAGGTTCATACAAACATGGATGAAAACGTCATAATTCGTTTGAATTTAAACAATGCGCGTTCATAAATTCTCTGCCATGTGAACGTTCAAATAAAACACCATTACAAGTCAGTCAGTCAGTTAAGTGCCATATGTGATACATGCTTGGGCGATCATGTCTTGAAAGAGACATGACTGACTGGGCAGAATATTATCCCGCAGTAGGTTGCCATTGCTTTCTGCGGTAGACTGGTTGCTGACCAAGGCTATAGAACCCAATTGTATATATTTAATATGTTTCCTCTCAATTTTTTCCCCCTTGTTAATTGTTTGCATGCCTCTGTTCTCCCGCCTTTTTGTTCACGTGAATATTTCTTCGTTCTTTAATCACTACCAATGGTTCCCTCCTGATGTGTTGTTGGCGAAAGGGATCCCTTGAGAGATGTTTCTGTTTGTGATTTTTAAAGCAATACATATATATATATATATATATATATATATATGAGCCAGTGTTCCCTGACAATCCACTTTGGTGAAACCTTGATAGGTTTGTTGGCTCACTAGTTATTCTGCTCTGCTTTAGTATTGAGTGCTTTTTTGTTAGTTGATTAATCTTTTCAGGTTTTTTCTTTGGGCTACGTACTGGCTCGGTCTAAATCTCTTTGGCTGATGTTCATGTGCTTAGTTCTTTCTTTTTTTTTTCAACCATTTTTTCCTTCCACATAGATATGTGGAGGGATTTTCAAAACGAGTATAGTTATAAGTTTGTGTTTATATATATTTATATTTATTTATTTATATATATATTTATATATATAATGTGGCAGAAATACTTCCCACATATACCTCCCTGATAGTAGTAAGGCATTGGTAGCAATGGTGTCATCATCTAGCTAATGTCATACTATTTCTGAGAGGTATACGTTGGATCTATTTCTGCTGCACTATATATATAATCTATTACAAAATATATTAACTCCAATATATTTTTAATTTATTTGTTTAAACATTATTTTTAATGGATACTCTGTTTTATACAATTAAAGAGCCTATTTATTTACATCTACCAGCCTGAATAATCAAGAAATTTTTTAATTATTCAGGCCAGTAAACTTAAGTAAATATACTGTTTAAATAAAAAAAGCAGAGAATATGAGTAGCCGTCAAAAATAATGTTTTAACCAATAAATTAAATATCTGTATGGACGTATATTTGACAGGGACTAATGCTTTTACATATTACAGATTAGTTTCGAATGTCTGTTAACAGTGAACAGCATTGTGAAACCTAGTCACTGCAGTTTTAGAGGTTTCAATGGTTTTTGGGAATGGTTAATAATGGTTCATTTTATTTTCCCTACTATTTTTTTCACTGTACATTGTTGTAGACAAAGCATTTTTTATTGTCTGTTATTCTTTTCAAAATGGGTTGTCTTCATTCTGTTTGAGCACAGAATTGCAGATTCCTCTCTCTTCATAATTCCTGTTCATTTATTGTTCTCTCTCCCTTTTTATTTTAAAATTCTCTCATACTCAGTAATCCTTTGCATCTTAGTGGCTATATTGCCTTGCTTGTGGTTAAATAATAAAAAATATGTGAAACAAAAATGTGGATTCAAATGCCGCCGACTGAAAAATGCTACAAGCTTTTTTCCAACTCAGTATAGATTTGCGCTGAAAGTATTAAAATGATGAGAGTTTGCACAATGATTTTGTCTAACACAATTTTATGGCTATTTATATCAAAATATGTGCATCGTGGTGGAGTGGATATTGGTTTAGAATGAGAAATCGGAGAACCAAATTCAAATTCCAATTGAATTCCTTGCATTCACTTATGTGGAAGAACTATTGAGAAATGTATTAATCTATACCAGGTATCCATTCTTTTCCAGTTTATAGTGGAGAGTCGTTCCTTTGAAGGAAAGTAGTATGTTGTTGCAGATTAATGGAATTTGGCCTCATTTTAGATAGCCCACTATAAGTCATAAAATCATTACAAATCAAGAAAAGCAAATTGAGTTGAAAAATAATATTTTTCATATACACATATCAGTTAAGGTTTTTACAATTAAAGTAATACTTGAAGTACATGTCCAACGGATGTTAAAATGTTCATGGCAATAAAATGCTGAAAAGAGAATTAATGCTTAGAAATGTGGGAGCACTGTAAGTAAGGAATGTCTTTGATGTATACGCTCTTTATGTCAGTAAGTAGTTTTGAGACAGGGATGAAGGAAAGGGTAGGTAAGTAAGGGAGGCGAGCATAGTAAGCCACTTAACTTGGTCAAGGGAGATACTAATTACATTTGTCTCTCTCGAGTCTGTCGGTCTTTCTGTCTGGCGATGCTTTCTGTATCAGCTTTTTATTTTGACTTTTTGGGTCGCAGCAGATCATTTGGGAATTCATATCCATATTTGATTCTGAGCTTCCCATTGGCCGATAAATAAAATTCGCATAGGCTCACAAACTGGAAATTTAATATTTAATTAATTTTTAGTTTTCAACCAGAACATCTGCATGAACCTGGATGCACACCGACAACTTTTGGTCATTTGCTTTTTGGTTGTGAGGGTGCAAATATCCGATCCATCGCTTTTGCTTGGTTCATATCACCACAAATCCATTGCTCCTCCCACCAGCTATGAGTTAAATAGCAGGATAAATTGGGTTCTTTAGCCCTGGTTGGTAACCAGTCTACTACAGAATATAATGGCAACCTACTGTGGGAAAATCTTCTGCCCAGTCAGTTATGTCTTGAAATAGACATGATTGCTCAAGCGTGTATCATGTATGGCACTTAACTGACTGATATAAAAACACATATGCAAACAGATGGATTTCAAATGACAATCAAATCATCTTATTCGTAATTATCTTATTTTTTATCATTTTATAAATGCATGTAATCTTTTTTTATCTCTCTGTTCTTATAATCCAGCCTAGAACTGTTTCTCTGTATTTTGACAAGAATTTTTAAGACAATCAACACTTCATAACATATTTTTATTTTCTATGTGAATATTTTATTTTCAACCTTGAGAAATAGAAGTTTTTCTTTTTTTTACTTTTTATTTTTTTATTCTGTTTCTCTGGATGAAATACTGTATGATTAGATGTTGCTTTTTATTTTTTTATTCCCCCTCCCCATTGTTTTTGTTTAATTTAATGTTCCTTATTCTCTTTTGTTTTATATTTAATCAAAACATGACAGTTGTTCTGAGAAAATAAGGTTTCATTTATTTCTGAACTTAGCAAGAAAATAATGCAGAACTGATATTGTTCAACTCTAAAAGAAATCAACTCTTGTACAGCCACACCTCACTTAACAATTTAACAATTTAACTGTTTAACTACCCCTCCGTGAAACTTGTGATGTTATAAAATCTGATCCAATAAAAACATTTGTTTTTTAATCCAATCAGTCAGTATTGTATGCTGTACTTAAACTTTCTAATTGTTTTTTTTCTTTAAATCAAATAAAGTGAAAGATAAATAGAAATTTACTTATATATAGTATGCAAACCAAAGTAATACACACAATATAGACCTGAATTCTAAATTTATTGATTACGTTTACTGTTCCGTAAACGACTGTACTGTGTACATATTTAAAAATATATTAGTGTTGTGGATTCTGGGTGAGGAACCGCACAAAATAATGAACAACAAAACAGATATGGAGATAGAAAAGTAGGTTACATTGAACGTAATATACAAACTTGAATGCAGGTTAGTAAATCCAGGAATACTATTAGTAAGAAATAAATATATACAAGTTTTGAAATAGTATATCCATGTATATTATTCTAGCTGGGTGGAGCTGAGAGCTAGTCCGTCTTCTGATGCGGTAGTCTCTGGGTAACTTCAGTATCCCCCGGTAACTTACGTATCAGTTCCGGTACTCTCCGATAACTGTAACGGATCTTTATGAATACTCTCCCTCTACTGTTCTCTCTATGGCAAGAGTACATATATACACGCATGAGTCCATTATCATATATAAAGGGGAGATCCCACAACAATTAGAAATTTTACAAATGGTACACAAGTGACACTAAACCCATCTTAAGCTGGTTAACACAAACCCATTGCATATGTAGTATGTTGGTCAGACACAACTTATTTAGTAACCAACTTGTTGGAACAGAAACCTTGTTGGTAAGCAAGAAATAGCCGGACTATGTTCAAATCATCTTATTATGTATTTTCCTGTTTAAGGAGAGAGAGAAGCAATCTGTCATTACAAATACATTCCTCTTTTTTTTATCAGAAAGAACTATTAAACAAAGTAGTAGTGAAAATAAAGAAGAAAGAACTGACCTTTAATTTTAAAAGGCAAAAACATTTTAGTGAGCAAAAGGGACAGAATAAGATATAAGTTACCCATTAGGGATGTCTAAGTCACTGGTGCCTTTGCAACAGGTGTTTACTCGTGCAACCAGACGGGCAATTGGAACTCACCCTTTCACAGATCAATCAAATGCAGATGACAGTTCTACTCCTGCAGCTTTTTTTCTCGCACTTCCCGCTTGTGGAACTCGCTTCCTTATTCTTGCTTTCCTGATGGCTACAACCTCCAGGAATTTAAATGCAAGGTCAATACTCATCTCTTAACCACTTGATCCTAGTTCTTTCTTCACTACCCTGACCCGAGTTCTTTCTTCACCTGTATAACCTTTCCTTTCTCTCCACCTCTGCAACTATCATCACCACCTATATTCCCTTCCTTCTCTTGCTTTTTTCTAACTGGTTCATCCCTCTCTTCACTCTCTTCTTTCTAATTTTTACTCTTATGTAGCCCCCTGCACATCAATGGCGCTACCACCTTGCTCGGGGTGATATGATTAAAAAAAAACAAAAAAAACGAACTATTGTGCAAATTCAAATATCTGAGCAGTGTGATAATAGACAATGAAAAATGTAACACAGAAATTTAAGGACATGTAATGTGCTTTCTCACCAGATTTATTCAACCTTTACAATGAAGCAATCCTGGGATTGTTGCCAGGATTCATCATTAGCATCCACAATCTTACCAACACATATGCAGATGATACAGTATTGATGCCAGGCACAAGAAGAAAACTACAGAAAGAAGTTAACATCAACTGTAAGAAGATAGAATGTATGGTTGTCAGTAAATGGAATAGCTCAACAAGCAAATTACAAATTAGACAGACCAAAATTAAACAAGTACAAAAATGTAAATATCTAGGAAATGTTTTAACAGATGATGAAAAATGTAAAACAAAGAACCAAAAACACATTTGAATAGCTAAGCAAAATATTAAGAAACAAGAAAATGTTGTTAGAAACAAAGAAAAGTATTATTGAACTGTTATGTAATATCAGAACTACTATATGGCTATGACTGCTAGATAATTTCCTCACAAATGAAGAAAAGACTTGAGGCAATAAGAATGTAGTTCTACAGAAAGATGCTGAGAATACCATGGACAGAACATGCAAATAACAAAGTTTTTGAGAAAATGGAAAGAAAAAGAAGACTTATATAGCATCAGAAAGAGTTGAAATTTTTGGGAACATAATGAAGAAAGAGGGTTCAGAAAACTTAACACTCATGAGACACATTGAAGGCAAAAATGATAGTGGAAAACAGAACATAACCTGCTTAATAATCTTACGTAAATGATTGGCAGAAGAGGAATGAGGAAATTTTAAAAAGAATACCATGGGCAGAGAATGTGATGAATGAAGAAGTTCTAAGAATAGGAACTAAGGAGAAATTGTTAATAACAATCAGGAGATGGCTAAAATAAATGCCGTAATGAGGAAATAATGCTCTCACAGGACATCTCGAAGGCAAGAGAAGCAAAAGGAATTTCTTTTTAATTGTATCACCTCGAGCAAGGCGGTAATGTCACTGATGTGCAGGGGGTTACATAAGAGTAAAAAGATTAGATAAAAGAGAGTGAAGAGAAAGACAAACCAGTTAGAAATGAGCAAGAGAAGGTTGGGAATACAGGTGTGATGACAGCTGCAGAGGTGGAGAGAAAGGAAAGGATATACAGGGTGGTGAAGAAATAACTAGAGCCAAGTGGTTAAGAGATGAGTATTGACCTTGCATTGAAATTCCTGGAGGTTGTAGCCATCAGGAAAGCAAGAATATGGAAGTGAGTTCCACAGGTGGGAAGTGCAAAGAAAGAAGCTGCTGCAGTAGAATTGTTGTCTGCATTTGGTTGATCTAACTGTGAATGGGTAAGACGCAGTTGCCAATCTGGTTGTATGAGTAAACACCTGTTGCAGAGGCACCAGTGACTTAAGTTCATTGGAGCAGAAGCCATGAATGCAGGAACAAATATAAATAAAAAGAAACAAACTGTTGGCTGGTTGCTGAAGCTGTGGAGAACCATGACACCCCTGTATACTCTGAAGAAAAATAGCACAAAGAAAGAGAAATCCCATATTGATATCAATGCTGAGCCTCAACTTAACCATCTCACCATGTCTGACGAGATTGTCAAGTGTCAACTCAGCTTCACTGATCAAAATATTGACAAATTCTTTTTTAACCATCAAATGTCTCTAACCACACCACTGGCTGCACAAAGATGGCTGTTACCATTTTAGAACTCAGGATTGTCTTTCTCCTATACTGATTGCCATGATTCGAGAGCTGAGTCTACCCTGCTATTTAAATCATAGCTGGGAATTATTGACCCACTGCTGGCAAAAGACACGCCTTTCATTTAAAGGTCTCAGGCTCAACTCATGGGTCAGATAAGTGCAATTCCAGGAATTTGCTGGCAGAGATATTAGATGTAAGGTGTTTGAGAAGGAACCTATAGGTCCTCAATAAAATATTCTAAAATATAGGAAACAATGAAAAAAGGCAGGAGTATATAATTGTCAAAGAAACTCTCAGGATAACTGACCATTTTAGCAACATAGATGACACAGTGTTGATAGAAGACACAGAAAGAAAACTGCAAAAACTTTCACAGAAGGTAGTAAAGGAAAGCAAGAAGAAAGGACTAACCATCAAGGGCAAGAAGACAGAATACATGGTTGTTAACAAAAGGATGAACCCAAAATGTGAATTGCAAATCTGAGATACTAAAATTAAATAAGTGCAGAAGTTTAAATACCTGGGAAGTGTTTTAACATAGGAAGGAAACTGATATCCATCAATATCTTGGGATTAGCCAAGTAAGTATTCTAAAAGCTAAGCAGAGTACTGAACAATTTTGCTAGAAACGAGGAAAAAATTGCTGAACTGTGACATGATATCTGTCCTCTATGACAGTGAGTATTAGACAATCTCCTCAAAAATGAAAAGAAGACTTAAAGCAACAGAAATGTGATTCTACAGAAAGATGCCAAGGAGACCCTGGATCAAACATGTGATCAACGACAAAGTTCTGAAAAAAATAGAAATGAAAAGGAACCTAATACTTAACATCAGGAAGAGACAGTTGAGGTTAATGCAGAAGGGGGGCTTGGAAAATTTGATACTCATGGGATAGATCGTGGGTAAGAGGGACAGAGGAAACCCATGCATAAAATACTTAGTAAGCTTGAGTGAAAGGATGGCAGAACAGGGCATAGAAGGAATAACAGAAAAACAAAGTTTACTAAGAGCAATAATGGACAAGAAGCTGTGGAGTGCCCTGTTCGCCTACATCCTGAGGAAATGTGGTGCATAAAGTAGAAGAATGTTATTATTTGGAATTTTTAATCTTTTTGCTTTGTATAAATATACTGTAAACAAAAAATACACCAAATACCAGATTTTATTAAAAATATGATGCTCAGAATCACTTTTAGTTTTCAGGTTTAACTTTATAATACAAGTTTAAAAAAATCAAAACATAAACAATGAATGAGTTAATAAATTTTTCTTGACATAAAGTTTTGCTTTTTTTTTTAGCCTTGAGCACAAAAAAAATTACCTGTTAAGGAAACAATGTTTAAATCTAAATAGTAATGATACTGAATCTATGAATGTGTGTATATATATATATGCATTAGAAAATATCTTATTCATATTTTATGTTTGTATGATTGTCTGTAAATGCATCTCCTCTGAATTACTTGTATGAGTCTGTGTGTATGTCTTACCTGAGTCATATTTTCTATACATTTGTGTGATTGTGTGCATGTATGGGCATGTTTCATCTGAGTCATATTTTCTTTATATTGATGTGATTGTGCGATTCTCATCATAATTATATTTATATAGCTTTCTATGATTGTGAATGTCTTGTCTGAATCAAATTTCTATATGTGGGTCTGATTGTGTGTGTCTCATTGTATTTATTTTTATATAAATTTGTATGATTGTGTGTGTATGTTTCATCTGAGTCATATTTTTTGTGCATTTATGTGATTGTATGTATATCTGTTTGTCTACAGCCATAAATGATGATGAAAATATATTTTTTTCTGTACTAGTACAGTATAAGGTTGGCGAGATATGAGGTTAGGAAGATTGTGTTGCACCATTTATTCATATGATAGGTGGAGTATTGTTTGCCTAGATAAAAATTCAGTAATTTAAATTCTAATTATTTACTATCACAGCACAAAGAAAACCATTGTCGTCACTTTGGAAAGACAGGATTTTCTCAGATAATAACAACCAAAGGACCCAAAAAATTGAAAATTTATATTTATTGTTGTCAACAACTTTACAATATAAAAATTAATAAAACAATTAATTGATTCAAAATTATTATTTGTCTTAATAGAACTTAGCATATAAATTGTTTAGGGTTGTATAAATGTATAAATAAATTTGCATTATGCGATGATATTAGAGGAAGTTATATAACACTTTTTTTGAACTGTAGAAGAGAAAGGAAAGTTCCTTGTATCCTTGCAAGAAGATCAAATGCTCATTTGATGACCCCAAGAAACCACATACTCATATAGTTGATGTCACTAAAAAGTGAATGGATAATAATTTTATATGTAAGTTTCTAGTGGTTACTAACAATGTTACAGGCTTACGACCTATCACGTTGAATACACCGGTTCTCACTCGATCACCGAAGTTAAGCAATGTTGAGCCTGGTCAGTACTTAGATGGGTGACCGCTTGGGAATACCAGGTGCTGTAAGTGTATAGTGATGGATATGCGTTGTGGTGCAGTGGATATCAGCTCAGAAAGAGAAATCGGTGACCCGAGTTTGAATTCCAGTTGAATACCATGCATTCACTTAAGCACTGGTACCCTTGGAAAAGGTATTAATCCGTCCCTTCCCTCCAGTTATGGGTTAAATAACAAGGGTAGGACTTGGGGACCCTGCCTTTAAAAACAAATCCCAATGAATCTTGATACAAACAAAAACAATAAAACAAATAAACTAATTAAAACAAATCAAAATGATTTTCAGCATTAAATGACCAAATGAAGATTGATATGCTGGTTAAATAAACCAACCAACCAACCAACCAACCAACCAACCAACCAACCAAACCAAACCAACCAACCAACCAACCAACCAACCAACAATGTTACAATTATGTTATGCATAGATTGTTGGAAATGGTCTTAATTTGCTATCAAATATGGTTTTCTAAATTAAATTTTTTTCTCACATTTTTTCACACTAAGTAACCTTTTGCATTTTAATATCTTTATTGCCTTACTTGAGATGAAATGATTAAAAAAAATTAGGAAATCAGGAAAATAATTTTATTAGGTAACAAGTAGTTACTCTTTTTTTCCATTTGTTTATCACTTGAATTCACCATTTTTACTTCTATGTTTAACTAATAGAACTAACTAATTTGTGAGTACTTGAGGCAATAGAAATGTGTTTAACTAATAGAACTAATTTAACTAATTTGTGAGTACTT
This sequence comes from Ascarosepion bandense, assembly GCA_037127315.1. NCBI lineage: Eukaryota > Metazoa > Mollusca > Cephalopoda > Sepiida > Sepiidae > Ascarosepion > Ascarosepion bandense. Next base: position 11,420,344 of record JBBBDQ010029769.1, on the reverse strand, counting down.
GAGGCAATAGAAATGTGTTTAACTAATAGAACTAATTTAACTAATTTGTGAGTACTTGAGGCAATAGAAATGTGTTTCTACAGAAGAAGGCTGAGAATACCATAGACCAAACATATCGGAAATTAAGTTTTAGAAAAAATGGAGGCAAAAAGAACAATTATACTTCATAACATTTCACCCAAGCAATAAAGCCACAAAAGAAAGAAAAATATTTTGAAGGAGTGAGAACAATGAAAGAACAAGAATAAAGAAGACAGAAAATTGAAATTTCTAGGACATATAAGGAGGAAAGAGTGCTCGGAAAATTTGACACTAACAGGACTTGTTGAAGGCAAGAGAGACAGAAGAAAGCTGAGAATAATTTATTTAACGAGTTTGTGTAAATGGTTAGAAGAACAAGGATTAGGAGAGATAGCAAAAAAAAAAAATCCTTGCTAAGAATTATAATGAACAGGAAGTTATGAAGAGCCATGATTACCCACGAGACACAGCATATAGGAGTTGCGCTTTATGAAAAAAATACTGAAATTCATCAAGCTAATTTTTCCGTAATGAATTTGCTTGTGACAGCAGATGTTGACAAAAAAAATAAACAACAATTTTGAGCCAACTGAAGCACCATACTTTGGTTGAATTGTATTTTTACTATAAGAATGAGAGATGTTAATGCTTCTGCTGACATCTGGTTATTTTTAGCTATGAGTCCAGGCAGAAAAAAATAAAATCTATTCTGTTAATATTCTTTCATTTTTTCTTTCATGTTAAAGAGTGCTGCTACTCAGAAAATGTCTGTAAAACCATTCATGCAGACAAATTTTCATGACACGAAATATTTAAGTTGATATTTTGAGGAAAAAAATTATAATGTCTGGGAGCATTTAACTAATTATTGTTTATAATTACATAATCTATTGTATTAATGGCATACAGGACCAGCCTCTCTATACATTTAATATTATGTTATAATAAAGTTAAGCTAAGTACTGATAATCTGTAGCATCAAGAGCAGCGGTTCCTAAACTATTTTCTGTTATTTCCCTCTACACTGAGTTTAATCACCCAGATTTCCGCCTTCATGTGTACGATAAAAAAAGAATAGTCAAAACACACTGTTTAGTTTTACTAATTTATTTTAAAAATGAACTAATATACCAAACCTGTTAGATACAATACCGCCCATCTACAATAAGCATACTCTCTCTCAGACATTAGAAAATCCTTCAGTATTTCTCTATACATCTGAGATAAGGAAGTATTTACATTATTTACACTATTTGGACTGTTGTTCTCATCTTTATTGTCATGTTTACAACCTTTCAATCATTGTACACTCTGGCTTCTTCAGGTGCTTGGAATTTTGAACTGAACTCTTTATTTGGATCACTAGAGAATTTTTTTATTGTTAGTAAATGGTGTAATTATTTCCCCCTTTGTAGCTTTAACTTTCACCCCAGTTTGGAAAACGCTGATCTAGAAAAATATTAGTTTCTCAGATACAACTTCAAATATAAAAAACAAATTTGGATACAAACTTTTTTACTGGCGACCAAGTAGTTAGCATCACAAAAACATGAAATTGGCAGACCTTGCTCAAATTCCAACTTATTTAATCTGTTCACTTTAAACTAATGCCCTCAGAATGGGTAAGAATATAAATGGATCATGAGAAAGATGGAGAGAAAGTTTTTATTTTAAAAATTAAACAAGCACCAACACACACATAAATTAAAAAATGATAAGCAATAAAAATAAAAATAAATAAGAAAAATAAACAAAAAAAACAATCACAAACAAGACCATTCCCACGAAAATCACACCATGCTCTATATAAACAAGAAAAACACTGAGATTAACAGCAGACCAACCCTGACGAGTGAGAACATCATAATGCTGTTCTCATGAAGTTTCAAAGTTGGTATGAACCTGCTCAGTTAAAGTGATAAACTCTTTGTGCTTATATATAAATATCTATCTATCTATCTATCTATCTATGTGTGCCAAAGGTTTATTCTGTTTTTGTTTTTAGATATCCTATGCATCTTTATTATAACAGAGTTAAAACTACAAATTCAAAACAAAAAATAAATATTATTTTTATTGTCTTGATTTGGATATTTTTAGAACATTGATTATTCTCAAGTAATGTCTTGGTTTGATCATTATTGACTTCAACTGGTCAATTTGAGTGTAGAACATTGATTAGAGAGAATGATCCAACACTTTATATTTGATACAGGAGAACCTTTCACCACAAACTGCAGGGTTTTTTCTTCTATTTGATTAAAAGTGAAATAACAACACAACAAGATAGCTTCTCTCTCTTGTTGATAGAATTAAAAGAAGATTGCTTAAACATTTTAGTGGCATGTTAAATGGTAAAAAATAGTACTCTCAAAATGATATCTCTAGGGGGATATTTATTTAAAAAAATTTTTTTTTTTAATCATTTCACCACAAGCAAAGCAGAACTGCCACTGATGTGCAGGGAACTACACAAGGGTAAAAGTTTAGACAGGAGAAGAGTGAAGAGAAAATAAACCAGTTACAGGGGGTGTCAGAGAATGGGCAAGAGAAGGACGGGAACACAAGTATGAAGACAATTGTGGAGGTAGAGAGAAAGGAAAGCATAATACACTGGGTGATGTAGAAAAGACTGGAGTCCAATGGATAAGAGCTGAGAATTGACATTGCATTCAAATTCTTGGAGGTTGTAGCCATCAGGAAAGTAAGTATATGGAAGGGAATTCTACAGGCAGGAAGTGCAAGAAAAGAAGCTGCTGGAGTAAAATTGTCAGCTACATTTGGTTGATCTAACTTTAAATGAGTGGGACCTTGTTGCCAGTCTGGTTGCACAAGTAAATTCTTGAGGCAGAGGCATCAGTGACTTAAATATGTCAGAAATATTTGTAGAATAGACAGAGAGAAGCCACATCCCGCCAGTGAGAAAGTGGCTAGAGTCTAACTGCCAAGTCGGGACCTATCACATTATATATTCCTTGCCTAAGAAAAAGAGGTCATCCAAAATTCAGTTAGAGCAACTTGATTAGTCAATGCCCAATGTTGCACAAGACCAAAAAACTTTGGAAGCAAAAAAGTTGTGTAAGCTTGCAATTTCTCACAGGTGGAAATAATATAACATGATTGCATTTTTAATGAAATTCAAAAATAATCTCATCTGCTGATTCAGAGGTGGTGAGGACAGAAACTACAAGACCTCCTGCAGAAGGTAGCTGAAGAGAGTAACAAGAAAGAACTACAAATAAACTGCAAGAAAACCAAATGCATGGTCATCAGTAAAAAGGGCAGCCCAATATACCAAATACAGGTTGGGGATACTAGAATCAAGCAGGTACAAAAATATAAATACCTGGGAAGTGTTATAACAGAAGACGGAAAGTGTGACACAGAGATCTGAAGGCGAATTGGCATGGTGAAGAAAGCATTCCAGAAGTTGAGTAAGATATTAAGAAACAGGATAATTTTGCTAGAAACTAAGAGGAGAGTGCTGGATTGCTACATGTTGTCCGTTCTTCAATATGGCAGTGAATGCTGGACAATACCATCAAAGATGAAGGAAAAACTTGAAGCAACTGAAATGTGGTTCTACAGAAGGATGCTGCGAATATCATGGATCGAGCATGTGAGCAATGATGAGGTTTTGGAAATGATGGAAACAAAAAGGAAATTAATACTGGAAGAGACTGCTGAAATTCCTGGGACATGCAATGAGGAAGGAGGGCTTGGAGAACCTGATACTAACAGGCCAGATAGAGAGAAAGAGACAGGGGAAAGCAACAGATAACATATTTGAAGGACCTAATCAGGTGGATGATGGAATGAGGGTTGCATGTTGTAACAGGAGAAGGTGTGTTAAGAGTCACCAGAGATAGGGAGATGTGGAGAGCCATGATCACCTACGTCCTGAAGGGACATGGCACATAGAAGAAGAAGAGGACAGACAAAAATATAAAAAACTTACAAAGATATAGTGAAGTAGTAATTTTTTTATGGCTCTCCACAAATTTTCTGTTTTTCTTGCTTTGTTGTGCATATTAATCTGTAAATATTGAGAATAGAATTCACTTTGAATATTTAAGGTGAACGTTTTCGTCATATCAATTCTGGTGCCTCTAATATGTAGTTAGAGTGCAGTAATAGATTGGCGGTTAATTTTTGTTATGTCGTGAGTAAGAATAAATAACTCAACAACAGAAATAGGTTAATTGTTGTATTCCGTGAAAATAGTATTTACAAAGGTTATTAGTATCCAATACAAGAATAAATGTTAATCGTCTCAACCGCCGTAAGACGTAGTATGAGCAATGGGTACTTCCGGGTCATCACCAGAAGTATACGACTGACTTGTCGATCGGCTGCTCGGCACACTCTCCGACGTAGATGCCACCATTACTTTACATAGTAATGGAATAGTCCATTATAGCCGAATAGGCGCGGGCGTCCCAACAGTTTTCATCATTTTACAGTTGAATTTTTTTTTTTTAATCATATCACCCCGAGCAAGGCGGTAACACCACTGATGTGCAGGGGGCTACATAGGCATGAAAAGATTAAAAAAGAGAAAGCTGGGAACCACATCCTAAACAGGAAACAAGGGATGAGCCTCTTCACCTGTTCAATAGATGTGGGTGGAGTGTGGCTAGATGTAACCATAACTTCTCAACTAAAACCTTTTTTTCTCTTATTTGTGGAACTCTCTTCTGGATTCTTATTTCCCAGTCAACTTTGATCTTCAAACATTTAATTGCAATGTCAATTGTTATCTTATCTCTTCTTAATTCCTGTTCTTTTCTCATTCTCTCTCTTTAATAATGTTTTTCTTCTTTTTCTTATTCTTTTACACTCAGTAACCCTTTGTATCTTAGGGACTTTATTGCCTTGCTTGGGATGAAATGATTAAGAAAATGTAATATTTGAAGAAGTGTAAAATCTTCAATTGTCATTCTTCATAACTCATTCAAAAATGTCTAATCTATCAGCTATATAGAATTGTTTTATTGTGTTTTTTGTAGATCAGTTATTCAGAATGGCTTCAATCGAATGAATTGAAGTAGACAAACCATCATCAGATCTTATAAACTGATGCTATAGTATCACAAACAAAGAAGTTTAGCAAATAACAAAACTTACATCATTTAAAGACTTCCAGGGCATGTAACTGGAAGGTAAAATAAGGATATAATCAAGATGCTGACAAAAGGTTAATAATAAAGCCCACATCGATGCTAGAAAGAGTGATGCCAACAGTTGTGGAATAACCCACTGCAATACCTGGAATTTCCCAGTGGGCTACAAAGTGATGGTCCATCATTTTTAGGAATAACCAAAAAAATGTAAAACTAAAGAAAAATATTGCGTAAACACTGGGAAGATTTAAATAAGGCTTCTTTTGTGCTATAAGTTCTTTCAGGAGATAATAGATATCCTCAGTTTCTTTTTTGTTGAATTATCTTGGGATTAAGTGGGTCTTTTTGACTGGGCTCTTTTATATGTTTGCCCTGTAGAAGCTTTCAACCCAGTCCACCACTGGATATCAGTAGATTTGAGAAACTTGTTTTCTTTAAAAACTGTTTCAAGAGAAAGATTTTATAACTAAAATAATTGAGAGTAATATTAATTGTTTGATCAATAAAAACCAAATATCTCACCATTATCATTAAGTTACCATTATCAATAATTATCAGTCCAATACTGAATTTTTCAAATCTTACAGTAAATGATTCTGAAACATAATTTAGAGCTGCAATTTTTTTGTTGTATATGGCAACGAATGCTGGACAATCTCCTCAAACATGAAGCAAAGACTCAAAGCAACAGAAATATGGCTCTACAGAAGGATTCTGAGGATACCATGGGCCAAACATGTGAGCAATGATGAGGTTTTGGAGAGAATGCAAATGAAAAGGAAACTTATACTTGGTATCAGAAAAAGACAACTGAGGTTTATGGGACATGTAATGATGAAAGAGGGCTTGGAGAATCTAATACTCACAGGATGGATAGAGAGATAGAGGAAAGCAGCGCATGACCTATTTGATGGGCTTGAGCAGGTGGATGGCATAGCAAGGTTAGAAGAGATACCAAGAGGAAAAATATTAAGATTGACAAAGAAAAGAAGCAAGTGGAAATCCATGAACGCTCATGTCCTTAAAAGACACGGACATAAAGAATAAGAATAACATTTTTTTTTTACTTTTTTGAATTTGTATAACAGACAATGGCATGAAATGGTGAATAACTGACTTAATGAGTATGTTTGTCCTTGTTCTGTCATCATCCATTTAAAGAGGAATTCTAAAGGGATAAAATTTACTTAACAAAGGAAATTGTGGAGAGCCATGGCTGCTCATATTCATAAAAGGAAAAGGTGTTGAATGATTTTACTTTCATACCTTTTGTGTTTAATATCAGTAATAAAGTCATCGTTATGTCCTTCTATTTAATTAACACCTAAAAGTCAGTCAATTAAGTGCCATAAGCGATATATGCTTGGAGGATCATGTTTCTTTTGATTAATGACAGACTAGGCAAAAGAGTTTTCTGCAGTAGGTCACTATTTCTTTCTGCAGTAGACTGGTTGCCAACCAAAGCTATAGACCCCAAGCTGTCCAGCTATTCAATCCATAGCTGGAGGAATAAGAGATGGATTAATACCTTTCCCAAGGGTGTATGTGCATAAGCGAATGCAATTTTCAACTGGAATTTGAACTCGGCTCCTTGATTTCTCAAACCAAGCTGACATCCATTGCACCACAACACACATTTAACAACTAAGAAATTTTCCTTAAAGAAATGAACACATAGTCAAAAAGCCTAGTTAAAGGTCACAGAAAACTGATCTAAAAATTGTATTAAACATCAACTGAAATTATGATGAAATAAATAAAAGTTAAAAAGTTAATCACTTTTTGCAATGATTCTTTGAAGAAACTTGAATACTGTTGTGTCTTATTATAAAAATCAACAGAAATTAAGATTAAATAACCACAAATCAAAAGTGAATAATGTTTGACAATGATTTATCAAAGAAAGTTGAAGATTATTGTCTTATTGATGAAAATCAATAGAAATACAATGAAGGAAATACTAGTAAAAGACTAATAACAGTTGATAGTGCTTCATATTATAAAAATTAAAGATAATGTTATTACTAATAATACTAATAGTGAAAAAAAACCCAATTGAAATTAGGATAAAAGAAATGCTAAAAAACAACTGCTCATAGTTGGCAATGCTTCATTTAATAGTAAAATAATAATTTGTCTGTGTAATTGCGAGGAAAAGCAATAAAAATTAAGATGAAATGAACACTAGTAAAAATTGTTTTATGCAAGTGTAGATAATTACATTTGATAAAATTGGTAAAAATAATAAACTAGTCATCAAAGTAAGGACTATAGCTATATAGCTTCATTGAATGCAATCCAAGAATATATTTTTGTAACCAGGCAAAAATGCTGCCATAGACAAACAGTTTTCTAAGAGTAAAGGATGTGAGTTCAAATTTTGTTGGAATCCTATTCTTTATTTCTTATCAAAACTGATTTTTTAAAGATTTAGAAAAATGACATGAAAATTGCAATAAAAAGCAAAAAATATGGTGAAAAAAATCAATGATTGAAAATGCTTCATGTAAGAAATTTGCTTGACTGTTACATCTAATGTTAAAAGAATGAAATAGATTTCACCAAATCATTGAATATTAACAGTATCTTAAATATATCAATCAATAGATTTTATCTTCTGCTTTTCAAATGTCTAATTATTCTACTTTTATGTGTTGTGTCTCTTTGAGACATAAACGATTATAGCTTTCCACATCTTCCTCTTCCTTGTAGCTTTTAATACCTTTTGTCTTGTTATTTCTCCCAAACCTTGCTCTTCTATCCATTTGTTCAAGCCCATCAATTATCTCTCACAATGTTTTCCCCTGTCTCTCTTTCTCCCTATCCACCTTGTAAGTATCAGATTTTCCAAGCCCTTCTTCCTCATTACATGTTCCAGAAACTTCAGCTGTCTCTTTCTGATTTTAAGTATAATTTTTTTTTTTTGTTTCCATTCTCTTCAAAACCTTGTCATTGCTGATATATTCAGTCCATGGTATCTTCAGCATCCTTATGTAAAACCACATTTCTGTTGCTTCAATCAAGTCTTTCCTTCATCTTTTAGGAGATTGTCCAGCATTTACTGTCATATAGGAGGACAGATATCATATAACAATCCACTACTCTTTTCTTTGCTTCCAATGAAATTTTCATGTTTCTTAATACTCTGCTCAGCTTTTGAAATGCATCTTTTGCCATCCCAATACGCTTTCAGATCTCAGTGTCACACTTTCCTTCCTCTGTTAGAACACATCTCAAGTATTTAAATTTCTGTACCTGCTTGATTTTAGTATCCCTGTCCTGCAATTGGCATTTTTGGTTCCTCTTTTTGTTGGTGATTATGCATTCTAATTTTAAAAAATAATGAAAAGACTTAAGGTAATCAACATGTAATTCTTTTGATAAGTGTTAAGATTATCATGGATTGAGAATGTGATGAATGATATCGTTCTGACAAATTAAAGGAACTACAATGAAACTCTTGAAATATTGGGATATAATGAAGAAAGGAGGCTTGGAAAATTTAACATATACAGGATGTACTGAAGCAGAGGGTAAGCTATAACACAAGTATATCTAAACTTATTTATAAACTTTAATAGTGTAGAATCTTTCCTTCTAACTAACTCACCCGATATCTTAGCTATATGTGAGACTAACCTTGACCCTTCTATCCCCTCTTCAGAGCTGTTTGTTCCTGGTTACCTTCCTCTCTTCAGGAAGGACTCCAGTGTCCATATGCATGGGCTTGGTGTATATGTCAGCGAACAACTCCCCCTAGCCAGGGTCACATCTCTTGAATCCCTTGATCATTCCTTCATGTGCTTCCGTCTCTCACTTCTAAGCTTGGTTAGCTATCTCTTCTTCCTCTACCGCTCCCCCTCCTCCTCTGACTGTAAGGTACTTGATAGCATCTCTACTAATATCGACAGGGCCATTTCTTCTCACCCATCTGCCCATATATTTGTGTTTGGCGATTTTAACGCCCCCAACACACCAAGTGGCTTGAAAACTCAGCCACCGACCTTGCTGGGATCCGCACCATGCACTTTTCAATAGCCCAAGCTCTAATGCAAGTGGTGGACTTCCCCACGTGTTTCTCTAAAAACCCTAATGGAAGGGACTCTTTACTCGACCTTTGCTTTACCTCCATCCCAGACTCCTGCACTACCAGGCAACTCTGCCCCCTCGGAAACTCTGACCACGCCGTAGTCTCCGTAAACATATCAATCAGCACTAACTCTACCCAAGAAAACCAGACCAGCAGAATATCATACTGCTACCAAAGAGCCGACTGGGACTTGTTCAGGGACTTCCTCTGCGGCGTCCCCTGGAACAACGTCTTCGATCTTCCTGTCGAAGACTGTGCCTCCGAAGTCTCCTCTTGGGTTAAGGCTGGCATCGATGCTTTTATCCCGGCCAGGAAATTCCAACTAAAATCAAATTCATCCCCCTGGTTCTCACCCGCTTGCTCGGCCGCCATTGCCCACCGGAACCATTTCTTCCGGCTCTATCGAAGCTGCTCGTCGAACCAAAACAGGCGCCTTTTCACCTCAGCACGGAACAAGTGTAAAAAAGTACTGAACGAAGCCAAGAGGGCGTTTGCTACCAGAATTAGGCAACGCATAGCATCCTCTAAGTTTGGCTCCAAAGATTACTGGCGTCTGCAAAAGCGTGCTCAGCAGGAACAAGACTTCAATACCCCCACTAATCAATGAATTTGAAGTTCTCACCTCCCCAGCCGACAAGGCTGAATGCTTTGCCCGTAGATTCTCAACCAATTCGACACTGGACTCGTTAGGAATACCTACACCAGACTTCCCACCCAGATCTAAGGCTCAACTAAATAACGTCCACATAACACCCTCGCTGGTCGCCAAGATAATTGCACAACTTGATCCACACAAAGTGAGCGGCGGTGACGGAATCCCAGTCATAGTACTGAAGAAATGTGCCCCAGAACTCTCCTCTGTCCTCTCTAAACTCTATAACCTCTGCCTATCTGCTTCCTGCTTTCCTGCCTGTTGGAAGTCCTCCTGCGTAGTTCCTATATTTAAGAATTCTGGCGAACCCTCAGACCCCACCAATTACCGTCCTATTAGTCTCCTTCCAATCTTTGGCAAAGTTTTGGAAGCCATTATCAACGCCGAGGTGATTCAGCATCTTATGGCCAACGGGCTTCTCTCTGACAAACAGTACGGGTTTCGCTTCACCAGGTCTACTGCTGATATGCTAACGACCATTACCAAGTACATATACCAGGCACTCGACAAGAATGGTGAAGCCCGAACCGTTGCCTTGGATATCTCCAAAGCATTCGACAGGGTCTGGCATGCTGGCCTCTTGTGCAAACTGCGGAGCTATGGGATAACTGGACATCTGTTTGACCTCATCCAGTCTTTCCTCTCTAACCGCACATTGAAGGTGGTATTAAATGGGCATGCCTCCCAAAACTACCATACGAACGTGGGTGTCCCTCAAGGTTCCATCCTAGGTCCCACGCTCTTTCTGATCTACATTAATTATCTCCCGACACCATTAGATCCCAAGTTGGCATGTATGCCGACAACACAACAATCTACTCTCGCATCGATCAGAAACCAGGTCTGGACGACAAAGTGAACCTCGCTGCCGTACTTGAAAGGGACCTCCAATCCGTAGTGGCCTGGGGTAGAAAATGGTTGGTAAATTTCAATGCCTCTAAAACAAAGCTGTTATCAACTAACCACCATAGACAATCACATCTACCTCCCATTAGCATGGGACAGGCTAGCCTCCCAGAGAGTAAAATACTGCGCCTCCTTGGCCTTACACTCACGGCGGACCCCAAATGGAATGACTACATTGAATCCATTGCCAAATCTGCTGCTATGAAAGTCGGCTCCCTGTGCAGGGCCCGGAAATTTTTCCCACCTGAATCTATTCTGCACATATACAAATCTACCATCCGCCCGTATATTGAATATTGCTGCCATATCTGGTCGGGTGCCCCTGCTGCTCTCCTTGGGCTTCTTGACAAAATACAAAGGAGGATCTGTAACGTGGTTGATACTGACTTGACAGACCGGCTGCAGCCGCTCTCACACTGGCGTGATGTGGCTTCCCTGTGCCTCTTCTACAAGTACTTTCATGGCTTCTGCTCCAATGAGCTTAGATCACTGGTGCCGCCTAAGCACGAATTTACACGAGATACTAGATTAGCAACTAGGTCCGACCCTTTTACAGTTAAACAAATAAGATGTAACCGTAAATTCTACTCCAACAGCTTCTTTTCTCGTGCTTCCCGCCTGTGGAACTCCCTTCCACAAGTCTGCTTTCCCGACAGTTACAATCTCCAGGTGTTTAAATGTAGGGTCAATAGACACCTCCTATCACACTAACTCCCAACTATTCTCACAACACTCTCATCTACCCAACCCTCATTCTCGGTATCCTTACCCGCCTATCACCCACCCTCTGTCATTTCCTATATTTAATCAGCCTTTCTCCACTCTACGTAGCCCCCTGCACAGTAGTGGCAGTGACATGCCTTGCTCGGGGTGAAACGCTTATAAAAAAAAAAATTTTAAAAAATGAAACTTTGTGTGTGTGTGTGTGTGTGTGTTTGTGTGTGTGTGTGTGTGTATCCGTTACCTATAGAATCCAAAATGGTTGAACCGATTTTCTTGAAAATTTACACAGTTCTATGTTAAGCATCTGCGAGTGTTCTTAGCTACATTTTGTGTCAAGGTACACCCGATAAATATCGAAAGTCGATAATCGAAAAAATCGGGTTATAGAAGGAGTGGTCTGATTTTAATCAAATTTGATACACTCATAGACAAAGATATAAGAAACGATATTCAGAAGTTTCAAGCTTGCAGTTCTTACAATAGTGCAGAAAATTGATAATATACATACACATATATATATATATATATATATATAAAAAAGGCAAGATGTTTGTGTGTGTGTCTGTTTATCTGTCTGTATGTCATTTATACAAATCTACAATTTTTATGCAATTCTCACCAAACTTTACACAAATATTCTTTAGGCTGAGTCTGAGCTCCAGGACCATAGATTAGTTTTAAAGCTTTCATTATACCCAAGCAACGCCGGGCTATACTGCTAGTTCTACATGAATGAAATGTTCTACAATTTCATTTACAAAAGAACAATGACATAAAGAAGGTCATACTCTTTGGAATTGATTCCTCATATGGTAAATGAAAAGGTAAGCAACAGGTGTCACCAGGCCCAGCATCCAGCAACTGTTTGCATCAAATAAGAAATAGTTCTTGGGATATTGAATGTCAGAATGCTAAATCAATGTGGCCTATTAGAAAATATGAAGCAAAAAATGAATAGGTTAAAGGGTAATATTTTAGATGTATGTGAAACTAAGTGAGCAAACAATGTCGAACTAATCAGTGACGAACAGAGGATCATATATGTAATAAGAGAGGTGTAGGAATCATATTAGATCAAGGCACAAAGAAATACATTCTGGGATGCTGTCAACACCCTGAAATAATTCTTTTTGTTAAACTGAAAGGAAAGTGTTTTAATATATCCATGATGGTTGTACATAAACTGACAACATTAAGTATGAGAGAAGAAAGTGAAAAGATTTACTGTACACAAGACATCAATGTTCAATGCAGATCATAAAAAATTACATTTGTCATGAGAGACTAAAGTAGGTAAGGAAAGAAATGATGAAATAGTTGGCAAATTTGGACTAGGAACTTGTAATGAACCCAAAGAAAAATAAGTTCCTTTGGTGCATGACAAAGGATCAGCGTGTTGCCAAAAATCAGTTTCAAGAACATCTACGATGTATAGGGACATGGAGAAGAACTGAAAAATCAAACTATCTAATCTAAATCTAAACTTATTTATAAATAGAACTTTGCCTCTGTGTGTGTATGTATGTGTGTCCATTATCTATCGACTCCGAAAAAGCTGAACCGATTTTCTTGAAAATTTACACAGTTGTACTATAAGCGTCTGCGAGTGCTTATAGCTAGGTTTTGTGTTGAGGTACCCCCGATAAATATCCAAAATCGATAATCAAAAAAATTGGGTTATAGAAGGAGTGGTCTGATTTTAATCAAATGTGATGCACTCATAGACAAAGACATAAGAAACGATATTCAGAAGTTTCAAGCTTGCAGTTCTTACAATAGTGCAGAAAATCAATAATATATATATATATATATATATATATATATATATATATATATAAGGTAAGATGTTTATGTTTGTGTCTGTTTATCTACCTGTATGTCTGTATTTTTTCAGCCCTTTTATTTTAGTTTTTGCTTCGGGTTTGGCTCTAAGTAGTTTTAATTGTAGCTCTTAGTCTCAGCCATGATACCATTTACTCAAAACACTTATTTAGCCTTCAAAATTCAGTTTACAATGAAAAAAACTTATTTGATATCGATACCAGGAAATGAAAATTTGACTTACATCCATTGATTTTTCTTTCAGTCTATAGTTTCACTTTAACTGGAAACAACTATTGCTTTTTAGTCTTTTGTGCCAACGTCCAAAGAGTCTGAGCTCCAGGACCATGGATTAGTTTTAAAGCTTTCATTATACCCAAGCAACCCCGGGCTATACTGCTAGTATAACTATGAATAAAGAGATTCAGTTTTACACTATAAAACATACCAGTGATGTGTAAACTTAGAGTGAAACTTCAGAACTTGAAGAAGGCCAAGGTAGCACTTACGATGCAATATGACAGACTCCTGAATGACCCAAATGTGAAGGAGACATACACTACTGGCCATAATTATTAGGCCACCCCAGTGTTTTAAAAAATGATGTATTTCATACTATTCTTTAATATTTATTGCTAAGTGAATAATTGTAAATGAAAATAGAATGGTTCTTTTGTTAATACTGCACAATAATATGTGCATCAAATGACTTTATAAATATTTAATAATTACCTATATTGTAGTTTCATCAATGAAAGAATGAAGAAAATTTGGGGAGATTCAGATAAGTTCATCTTTGCTTCTATACCTTGGAAAATATTGCAAAGTAATAATAACAAAAAAAAACATTCTATTTTCATTTAGAATTATCCACTTAAAAATAGTATGAAATACATAATTTCTATTAAAAAACTGGGTGGCCTAATAATTATGGCTGGTAATGTATATGGACAGTGTTTAAAGCAAACAAAATGAGAATGGAATCTTCATGTGAGATGCATTAACAGAAGCTTTAATAACGTCAGCAATTGAGATGATCCCAAAGAAAACTAGACAAAAAAGGAATAAATGACAGATAAACTTGACATAATGAAAAGGAGATGAAAAACAATGCCAAAGTATGGCACAGAATTTAAGACTTTTGTCCAAAGAAATTAGGAACAAATGTTGGCAGACTAATGAAGAATGGCTCTATGAAAAGTGAACAGAAATAGAAAGAATGAGTATCACAGAAAAAGCAGATATGCATAAAATATAAGAGAACTCACAAGACAATATCTGCTTATCAAATAGATACATAAAATCCAAGGTTGGAATGCTAATATTAAAGAAAGAAAAAAATACTTCAGGAATGGAAGAAATATACACTAGAGAACTCTTTCATGATGAAAGAGGATAGCTGGCAATATACAGAAATATTGAAGGTTTAGAAATATTAAAATCTAAAGTGGAATCAGCACTGACCAAATTGAACAGAAACAGCAGGAGCAGATGGAATTGTAATAGAGATGCTTGCAGGCTTAGATGATTTGGGCATTGACAAGATTAGAGAAATAATAAATGTAAACTACAACAATGGTGATCTATCGGAAGACGTAAGTAGATTTATTTTCATTGCCCTGCCTAAGAAGACAGGTGTAAATAAATGTGAAGTCCATCAGGCAATCAGGCTAATCAGCCGTATAACAAAACTTTGAATTCTGATTAATAATGTGCGCAACAGAATCAGACAAGAACTGTGCCGTGTCTTTAAAAACACTGTAACAAGGAATGCAATATTTATACTCAGAATGATATCAGAAAAAGCAATTTTTCTTGTCTCTCAATACTTTACCCAGCTTCTGGAATGCATTTTTGGGCATGCCAAGTTCTGGGTATGATGGTAAACTGCATCCGGCAGCAAGGCCTCTGATTGGGAGGTTGTGAGGAGCAGGGAACCACCTCTTAATTGCTGTTATTCCCAGGTCCACCCTGACCCAGAGTGGTAGCACCTGTTAGGGTCCCAGCTATGGGCAAATAGTTAACCCCCAAACTGGAGTCAAAACACGATGAAAGTATAAAAATACACTTGTATAGAAAAATAT
Organism: Ascarosepion bandense; assembly: GCA_037127315.1. NCBI lineage: Eukaryota > Metazoa > Mollusca > Cephalopoda > Sepiida > Sepiidae > Ascarosepion > Ascarosepion bandense. Next base: position 11,404,924 of record JBBBDQ010029769.1, on the reverse strand, counting down.
ACATTTTTGAAGGAAAAATATTACCAAAAATACATTTTTGTAAAGAAAATTATTACCATAACAGATTTTTAAAGGAAAAAATTATTCTCAGCAAAACATTTTTGAATACAAAACTAGAAGACATTTTCAGTTTTCTAAAATATAAAAGAATAAAAACAAAATTTTCATTAAAATCTGACTAAATCAACCTTCTCACTATCACCGAACATCAAAAAAAATATTTTAAAACCCCACCTTTTTGGCATTAAATAACCCACAGAGGTTGATATGTCGTTAAACAAAATTCAAACTCAAACTTTGAGCATACCAATACTTCTTTGGATTTCAGTGTCGCACTTTCTGTTCTCTGTTAGAACACTTCCCATGTATTTAAATTTTTGTACCTGTTTGATTTTGGTATCAACAACTTGTAATTGGCATTTTGGGAAGCACTTAAACAGAGAACAGAAAGTGTGATTTCAAAATAAGACATTACATTGGGATAGCAAAAGATGCTTTTCCAAAAGCTAAGCAAATGATTAAGAAACAGGAAAATTTCATTAGAAACAAAGAAATGAGTATTGTGCAAGGTCCAAGAGCCACTTGCAGTAGAGGGTCACAGAATAAGAGGGACCACCCCAAGCAACTCCTGTTCAAAAGATCAAGGAGGAGTGTGAATGAGTGTTGAAATGTGTAGGGTTTTTTAGGTTTTGAAAAATATAACACTCACACACAGAATATGTTGAAGGTAAGAGAAACAGAGGAAAAATAGAGCTTAACCCACCGTGTGAAAATAGTTGGGAGAACATGCTTTAGAAGAGATATAAAAAATAAAAATAGGACTTGCTAAAAACTACAAAAGGCTGGAAATTGTGGAGATCCATCATCGCAAATGCCCTGGAGACAGGAGGAGGAGGAGGAGGAGATGAACTATTATACTTTACAAGGTCTATTTGAAAAGTAATGTGACTGGGTGTGCTTTGTGAGTTATGGACAACATCTGCAGTGAGTTTTTACCACAGGTTGTTGCTTGGTTGTTTTGTTTTTATGGCATATCAACCTCGGCCCAAAGAATGCATTCCAGAAGCTGGGTAAAGTATTGAGAGACAATAAAAATTGCTCTTTCTGGTATCACTCTGAGCATAAATATTGCATTCCTTGTTCCAGTGTTTTTAAAGACACGGCATAGTTCTTGTCTTATTTCTTGCCTGATTCTGTTGCACACATTCATTCTAAATTTTTATTTATTTATTACAGGTAATATCTTTTTCTTTCAACAATTTATTGTTGTTTTTATATAAGATTTGTATCTAGTAATACTTTTTTCTTTTCAAGTATCAAGATTCATTGGGATTTGTTTTTAAGAGCAGCATCCCCAAGACCTGCCCTGTTATTTAACCCATAACTGGAGGGAAGGGACTTTCTCAAGGGTACCAGTGCTTAAGTGAATGCAGGGTATTCAACTGGAATTTGAACTCGGCTCACTGATTTCTCTTTCCGAGCCGATATCCACTGCACCACAACACACATCCGTCACTATACGCTTACAGCACCTGGTATTCCCAAGCAGTCATCCATCTAAGTACTGACCAGGTTCAACATTGCTTAATTTTGGTGATCGAGCAAGAACCAGTGTATTCAATGTGATATGATCGTAAGCCTTTTACCATAGGCCCATGCAACTAATCAGCAAGTCTACAAAAAGATCCTGCTGCATTTGCTTTGCTCAGCACATGAAAAAAGATGAGAGTTGTGACAGAACAAATCATGGCTACTTTGGCAAACAATGTACCTACTGAGAACGACCTGAGCATCTGACAGTTTCTAGCCAAGAAGAACATTGCTGTGCTGGAACAACCTCTCTATTCCCCTGATCTTGCTCCATGTGACTTTTTCTTTTCCCCAAGCTCAAGATATTCATCAAGAGTAACTGTTTTGTAGGCATTAAAAACATCAAGAGAGCCATAACAATAGAGGTGAAGTATACCCGAGAAAAATCCTTCAAGCTTTACATAGAAGCAAGGCAAAATGGAAAAGTGCATTGGACTTGAGGGAGGATTACTTTGAAAGAAGTACCCTGCAGTTTTCTGCTTGAAATTGAAATAAATTGTGTTTTGTGACACCAGTTTGATACTTTTTGGACAGATCTCATATATGCGCATAATTTTTCATTGCAGAAACCCTTATACATCTTCCTTTTAAATGTCCAAATCTTTCCAAATTGAGGATTTTAGATTGCCTTCTAAAATTGTTACAAACAGAAAAATGATCTTTTCACACATTGCATGCATCCAAAAAGTGAGATTGACATTGTATTTGTAGATATTTATGCATTTTGCATAGAAAAATAAAGGTTTAAAGGTCATAGGGATTTACTAAGTGTAAATTAGGTGTGGCACAAGTCCAAAAGAATAGAGCCCGAAGTGATGTTTGAACTCACTATACACTTTCAATGGATTTAGCAAGACACACTTGCTGTAATTAGCTTCTTCTGGTTTGTAATAAAGTTTCCTAATTCCTAATTCAAGACAACCAATCCAACCACATGTCCCCTGTTCATTGCTACAGTCGCTCTGCTTCTTTGCATCTTTAAGCATTTTTATAGATTTAGTGACAGGTCAACTTCACATAGGTCAAAAGTGAGTTGATTTTCTAAGCACTGCTTAGACGTGGCACAAGGCCAAAAATATGGAGTACCCAGTGAGAATCAAACTCACTACTCAGTTGTAATAGATTCTAGCGAGACAAGCTTGCTAATCATTACAGCACGTCAAAGTACGCAAAGGTAGAAAGACAGCTTTGCAAATTTGTCCAACTCCAAGATCTATCCTGAAAGTATAGAGCACCCGGTGAGGATTAAACTCACTATTCAGGCATAACTGATCTAGTGAGACAAATTTTGTAATCATTGCACCATGTCAACGTCCCCAAGGTTTAGATTAGATAAGAGATCAAAATATGTACAAATAAATCTATGGAAAATGTTTTGACAAATTACATTCTCTCGTTCTATCAGTTAAAACCCCCCACCATGCCATAAAATAATTCTACTACTATATTTACATTATTTGGACTATTGTATGATTCTTTGTTGCCATTTGTACGCCCCAGCCTTCTTCAGGGGGTAGGAATTTTAAACCAAGCCTTTTATTATGATCACTGGGGTATATCACTTTCATTTCTTGTGCAAAGCCTCTTTTGGTAGTCATGAGTTATCTCCCTCTAACCCAACTCTCTAAATTACTTGTTCACCATTGCTGTAGCCTAGTATTGAAATCACAACTCTTTGGGTCAAGTCACTTCCACAGCTATTAGTCCGATTAATATAAATAGTGTAAATACTACCTCATCTCAAACAAATAGTTCTACCAGTTCAGTTACTTACAGTTAAGACTCATAATGCCATATACACAGTGGCAAACCATCCTCATTTCTTTTGTATTCATTTTGTAAAAAGTAAAATCCATTTGGTCAACTGTTATCTATCACAAATATCCTCGTCGTAATCTGACTTAATTCTCCCATCCACCTCCTACAGACATACATACAACAACCTCATTTAGTAAGCCCCCTACTTTGAGTGGTTCTATTTTAGGGCTTTGTGGTAAGTGAGATGATCACTTTGGGATCTGTGGTAAGTAAGGCAGAAGAAAGAGGACGTTAGCAATTGTTGCTCTACTAAACATAGTTATTTATCTCTTAGTTTTTTTAGTATGAACATTCTAATGATAAGAACAATTTTTGGAAAGTTGTATTTGGAAACTTGTGAAAAATCTGGAACATTGTTGGAAAAAACCTTGAGAATTTTGAGAAAAATATCTTGGAAATTTGGAATTTGATTTATTTGCTATGAACAGGCCTGGAGCAACATTTTTCCACCTTGAAGGTCTAAAGATGACACCCAATTACAAGTTCAAAGCAAACAAATAGAAAACATTTCTGCTTAAGATTTTGATTTCAATCAAATATTTTCATCAACCAACAAGTAACAGTCATGATATCAATGCAAACAGGTAACTAAAATTTCCAGTTTCCACTTTCACACACTCACTCTCTCTCTCTGCCGTTTTTCCTCAGACTCTCCACAGCTTTCTTTCTTTTGATCTCTCAGCATATATTTCTTCTTTATGACGTTTCTTTGTCGTTCGAGTTTCTCTATGGATCTGCCCAAAGTTTTCAAATAGGTAATATGTTTGCTTATCTTACCTTCAATATATCATGTGAGTGTTAAATTTTCTTAGCTTTCTTTTTTACATTATTTATTTTATTTTTCAATTGTAAGCTCTCTCTTTCTGTTTGTTATCAACAGTTAATTTGTAGCTTCTACTCTACTTTTTTTTTCTTTATCACATGATCTCTTCATAGTATTCATTGGTAGAATCATATTTTCTTCATTTATTACTTCTGCCAGGAGGACAATAAAGAAAGAACGTTTAAATCAGAAGTCCATAGGAATGTGACATTTCAATAAGAAGGCTATAGAGATGTGACATTTATATATGAAAGCCATAGAGAAGAGACATTTCAATGCAAAGACTCTAGAGAAAGAACATTTCAATAAGAAGGCTATAGAGATGTGACATTTATATATGAAAGCCATAGAGAAGAGACATTTCAATGCAAAGACTCTAGAGAAAGAACATTTCAATGAGAAGGCTATCAATAACGGATATTTCAACAAGAAGGCTATTGGGAAGGGACAGTTCAGTGTAAAGACCATAGAGAATTGACATTTTAATGCAAATGCTATAGAGAAAGAACATTTCAATGAGAAGGCTATCAATAATGGATATTTCAACAAGAAGGCTATTGGGAAGGGACAGTTCAGTGTAAAGACCATAGAGAATTGACATTTCAATGCAAATGCTATAGAGAAAGAACATTTCAATGAGAAGGCTATCAATAATGGTTATTTCAACAAGAAGGCTATTGGGAAGGGACAGTTCAGTGTAAAGACCATAGAGAATTGACATTTTAATGCAAATGCTATAGAGAAAGAACATTTCAATGAGAAGGCTATCAATAATGGTTATTTCAACAAGAAGGCTATTGGGAAGGGACAGTTCAGTGTAAAGGCCATAGAGAATTGACATTTTAATGCAAATGCTATAGAGAAAGAACATTTCAATGAGAAGGCTATCAATAACGGATATTTCAACAAGAAGGCTATTGGGAAGGGACAGTTCAGTGTAAAGACCATAGAGAATTGACATTTCAATGCAAATGCTATAGAGAAAGAACATTTCAATGAGAAGGCTATCAATAATGGTTATTTCAACAAGAAGGCTATTGGGAAGGGACAGTTCAGTGTAAAGACCATAGAGAATTGACATATCAATGCAAATGCTATAGAGAAAGAACATTTCAATGAGAAGGCTATCAATAATGGTTATTTCAACAAGAAGGCTATTGGGAAGGGACAGTTCAGTGTAAAGGCCATAGAGAATTGACATTTTAATGCAAAGATGATGAAGAACTGATATTTCAATGAGAAGACCATAGAGAAAATTATTCAGTATCCTTGATTCTTAATTTTGGGATGTCTCAAGCACTGATCCTGACCCATGCTATAAGAAGATGCAGCATTGGACAATAATCTTCCGGAACATTCACTTCTTATTGCTTTTTAATAGACTAGTTTGTTAAAACATTTGATTGCTATAAATTAAGACAATGTCAAAACATTGTAAAATGTTACTTATTTTATCTTTTACTTTTACTCACCTGCAAACCAACATTATGACTTTACTAAGAGTTTTTTTGCTAACTTTATAAATTTCCTTCATGTCCAAAAGAAATGTGGCTCAAAAAATGTTCATAGATAATGAATATTTGATTCTTCTTCTATGAGCCATGTCCCTTCAAGACGTAGGTGATCATGGCCTTCCACGTCTCCCTATCCATGATAGCTCGTAGCATGCTCTCTCCTGTTATGTCACTCAAACCCTCCTCTTCCAGCCACCTGCTCAGGCCCTTTAAATATGTTATCTGCTGCTTTCCTTTGTCTCTCTTTCTTTCTATCTGACCAGTGAGTATGAGATTCTCTAAGCCTTCCTTCTTCATCACATATCCCAAGAACTTCAGCTCTCTTTTCCTGATGCTCAGTATTAATTTCCTTTTAATTTCTATCCTTTCTAAAACCTAATCATTGCTCACATGCTCAATCCATAATATCTGCAGCATCTTTCTATAGAACCACATTTCAGCTGCTTCAAGTTATTTTTTCATCTTTGATGATATTGCCCTTCATTCACTGCCATATTGAAGAATAGACATAACATAGCAATCCAGTACTCTTTTCTTTGTTTCTAGCAAAATTTTCCTCTCTCTTAATACTCTGCTCAGCTTCTGGAATGTGTTCTTTCTATTTTCATTATTTTCTTTTTTTAGAAAGTCTTGTAGTTTTCTTTCTGTGTCTGCTATCAGCACTGTATCATCTGCATATCTTATGTTGTTCAAATTATGACTGTCAATGACGAATTCTGGCATAACTTCTAGAGTTCTCAGAATAGTCTTGCTGTATAACTTGAATAAATGTGGTGAAATGATACATCCTTGTCTTACACCCCTTTCTATCTTTGTATATCTGCAGAATTAATTTCCTGTCTATATGCAGGTGGTTTGCTGCCAGTAGAGGTTCTAAATTACTCTGATGTCTTTGCCAAATATGTCGAGGTTGCTGAGCATTTCTATCAATTCCTTGTGGCGTACTTTGTTGAACCTCTTGGCATAGTCTACAAAACACAGGTAAACTTCCTTTTTCATTTGTATTGCTCTTTCTGATAGCATCCTAAGCATAAATATTGCATTCCTTGTTCGAGTGTCCTTGACAAAATCGCACTGTTCTTTTCCTATTTCTGGTCTGATTCTGCATCACGCTCTGTTCATCAGGATTTGGACAATGAGTTCCATTATGTGGCTCATCAAACTGATTATTTGGTGGAGTTTGCCATTCCATTGCACCTGGCTTCTTAGGCAGAGCTATAAAAATTGATCTGCTTAGGTCATCTGGTATTACACCACTGTTGTAGATTTCATTTATTATTTCCGTAATTTTCTCTATGCTGAAATCATCAAAGGCTGTCAGCATCTCTATTACAATGCTGTCTGGTCCAGCTGCTTTGTTCCTATTCAGTTTGGCCATTGCAGCTTTCACTTTGAATTTTAGTATTTCCAGTCCATCAGCATCTTTTTTTTACTGTCGGTTGCTCTCTCTTGTCATGGAAGAGATCTTTTATATATTCTTCTCATCGCTGGAGTATTTCCTCTTTCTCTAATATGATCATTCCATCCTTGGATTTTATACATCCTGTTGAGGAGCATGTTCTTTGTCCTGTCAGTTCTCTTATTCTTTATAGAAATTATTACGGAGTAGCCAACTGGGTGCCCCGTGATTGGATGAAAAACAACCAATCATGGGCTACCTTTTTATATTTTCAACAAACTCCTCATGTGAGCGGGTTTTACAAACTCACTTCCTGTTTTACTTGTTGGGAACATATAGACAAGACGTCCCCGTCTGCTCTTCGTCATCTAGACCCAGGATACGTGAGGGGATTTGACAGCAACCGAAGCACAGAAGTCATGGCTCTAGTTTTTTAACCCAGCCATAATGACTCGGGAAATATAAACTGTTAAAAGGACGCATCTTTCAGATAAGTTCCGCAAACCCGACTGTTTGCAAGAGACTATCCTTTCTTCTTTTCTCTCTTTTCCTGTAAAATACAAGTTTATAACATTTTCATCTGTGTTTATGTTCCTTTCTTCTCGCCAGTGTCACAATATTGTTACCAATTAAAATTGGGAAATTCCCAATATTCTTTATGCATTTCTCCTTTTTTAATCCTGCTCAATCATTCTACTTCAGGTTATTTGTTGTTGAGTCATTCCTCTTTAGCACTCGATCCTTATTTCTTTTTGTAGTTTCTTGTATTCAGTTACATGTCTTTGCCTAGTTTTCTGTCTCCTTTGCAGCATGTCAAGAATCTCTTCAGTCAACGACTCGTTTATTCTTCTGCGTTTGATTTCCAGGTTATTTGCTGATATCCTAGCACTTCTTTAAGTGTATCCCATTTTGAATTTTCATTTTCCATTTGTTCTTTGTATATTTTCTGTCTGAATTTTGGGGAAGATGAATCATCATTATTTACAGTATTTATGGTTGGACTAATATACTCCCATAGATTAAATAGAGGGTTCAGTTTAAAATTTCCCAAAGTTTACCTGGAGCAGTAGACACCTGAAGAAGTCTGAAAGGAATAATGACAACAATGAAGAGGAAAATGTAAAAAACATAAATAATGATTAACAACATACAAACTTTTGTAAATCAACTGGTATTTTTAAGATTTCTGATTGATAATATTTTTTTATTTTAAACATCTTTATCTGTTTCTGCTTCTTCTACCTGTCATGTCTCCAGAATTTCCTCTTCATTGTAGCTCTTAATAAATTTTGTCCTTTTGTTAAACCCTGACCTGAACATTCATTTATACAAACTCATTAGGTATGTTATGAGCTGTTTTCCTCTGGCCTTCATTATTTCCTGTCAGTATCAAATTTTCCAAGCCCTCTTTCCTCATTATGTGCCCTACAAATTTTGACTGTCTCTTTCTGATGTTAAGTATAAGAGTACTTTTTATTTCCATTTTTCTAAAATTTCATTGTTGCTCACATGTTCAGTCCATGGTATTCACAGCATCCTTCTGTAGAACCACATTTCTGTTGCTTCAAGTCTCTTATTCATCTGTGTTGACTTCATCATTGCTCACATGTTCAATCCATGGTATTCTCAGCATCTTTCTGTAGAACCACATTTCTGTTGCTTCAAGTCTCTTTTTCATCTATGAAGAGATTGTTCAGCATTCACTGCCATATGAAAGGACTGATATTATCTAACAGTTCAGTACATATTTCTTTGTTTCTAATGAAATTTTCCTGTTTCATAATACTTTGCTTAAATTTTGGAAGGTATTTTTTGCTGTCCCAATGTGCCTTTGGATTTTGGTGTTGCACTTTCTGTTTTCTGTTAAAGCACTTCCCAGATATTTCATTTTTTCTATTTGCTTGATTTTAATATCTCCAATCTGTATTATGCATGTTGGTCTGTTCCTTTTGCTGACAACTACACAATCTAGCTTCTTACAATTGATGTCTAGCCTTTTCTTTACTATCTTTTTTAAGAATTCTTGTAGTTTCCTTTCTAATTTTTACTTTCTATGCTATCAAGACTGTATCATCTGTATCTATTACATTGTTAAAATTGTTGCTTCCAGTAATGAATTCTGGTAGAACTTCTAATTCTTTCAGAATCACCTCTGTAAAGTTTGAATAATTCTGGTGATAAGACACATACTTGTTTTACACACCTTTCGATTTTTTATATTTATTAAATTCATTTTCTATTCATATGCAGGTGATTTACTGCCAATATATGTACTGGATTATTCTGTAGTACCCCCTTACTAGAGGTCAGAAATAATACTACCAAAACATATTCACTTTGTCTTCTTCTCCCTCCTCTTCTCCAGGTGCTTCTACCTAGGTCACAAACTACTATCCCAGAAATCCCTTCGTCTCTCACTCCCTATCTTTTTTTCTCTCTCTCTCTCTCTGGCCCATCCCTACTGACCAACAACTAGTAGCAGTTCAGTTTTTGTTAGTTCCTCAAAAGATTTCATACCAGTCACACATGCTACTACCACCAGCCCAGCCACTAGGGACTCACACAAGAATGTAGACAAAGTTAAATAAAGTTCGTTTTAACAGGTTAATATTTGTATTTCTTAATTATTATCCAAAACATACTAGGTATAAATATTATAATTTTAATATTCTCCCTAAATATGTCAAGGTTACTTAACAGTTACACAAGTTCTTTGTGATGTACACTACTGCCAATAATTATTAGGCAACCCCAGTTATTTTGTTTTTTTTATTTAAAGAAAACATGTATTTCATACTATTTTTAGTATTAATTGTTAAATGAAAATAGAACACTTCTTTTGTTATTATTATTTTACAAGGCAAGGAAGCAAAGATGAACTCGTCCGAATCACCTTAAATTCTTTTCATTCTTTCATTGATGAAACTGCAATATAGGTAATTATTAAATATTTATGAATTCATTTGATGCACATGTTATTAACAAAACATGTGCATCATTAACAAAAGAACCATTCTATTTTCATTTACAATTATTCACTTGACAAGAAATACTAAAAAATAGGATGAAATACATCATTTTTTTAAAACACTAGAGTGGTCTAATAATTATGGCTGGTAGTGTACTTTATAAAACATTTTTACACAATATAGGAAACTCATTTTAGATTCATATTACTCTTCCTGGTATTCTTCTGAGTATAAATAATGCACTTCTTTTTCCATTGTGTTTAACAAAAACACATTGTTTTTGTCTTATTTGTGGTTTAATTCTGCTGCACGCTCTATTAAGATTCAGATGATAAGTTTTATGATATGGTTCATTAAGCTGATAGTCTGATGGACATCATATTCATTTGCATGTTGTATCCAGCCATTTTGAGTATCTGAAAATTCAGTTGCGATGTAACTTGGCAACCAATTTGAAGGAACCTTACTGCACAAGTGTAAACGGACATTATATGTTTACTCACTCAGCATTAAAATGCCTTTGACTGTTGCAGTTACAGTGACTGAGCGAGTAGATTCTTTATATCTTATGCAGTGTTTTTGACTAAACATTGGAATCAACCAAGTCTGTAAGTCCAGATTTTGATCTCTGGAGTTTAGTACTTCAGCCTTCATCATCACGCAAAAGACTTTAATTGTAGTGATTATGAAATCTGTTCTATAAAGTAACAGTTCTTTATAAGTTTCTACTTAAATTTGGAACATGGAGGCAATTAGGAGTATTCAAATCCATGGACATCATGTTTCAGTCATTTTGTTCTCCAACCTTCAGCAGATATATGTTGATCCGTGTAATTTACAGGGAATTCTGAACTGAACATTTTTTTAATCTATGGGGGTCAACCATTTTGCATCACTGCCCATATCTAGCAATATCTGATCGAGTTCCTACTTCAGATTGACATGCACCTAATGAAAGCCAACATGTACAACAGCTGAAATTTTGTAATAAGAACAACAAAGATGAAGACAACTGTCTGCATGTAAATAGTAAAAATAATGATAATTTCTTATACCAGAAATTCAGACAGAATAAGTAGTTACCCACTAGTTTCAAGTAAAAAAACAGAATTTTAAAGCTGATTTTTAAAACACATAGGCCTAAAAATATCCCCCCAATCATTAGTATATGTCCTGTCTTTGTAATGTTTGCCAACTTATATGTATATGTAGGCATATAAAGAAAAACTAAACTACAGGACTGACTGGATACAGTATTGCTTCAGCTGTCATTATCAATCAAAATCTCTTTTTTTCTTTTTCAAGAGTTAACTCTGGTAACACTCACACAGCATTCCATTTTTTATCCTTCAACTTTGTAATTAAAAAAAAACTATTTTCTAATTATAAAAGTAAGAGAGAATATTTTCCTTTTCACTTTCTACTTCTGTTTCTTTTCTTTTTTCTTTTCATGATTTATCATCTTATTTTCTGATCTTTTATTCCCTCTTTCTTTCCCCAATTTTTAATATCTTTTCACCTCATGCAAAAATTTCCAAAAATAAAAGGAAGTGGTGTTATTTTTAAAAATTAAAAATAAAACATTTATTACCATCATTATTAAGTACCAGAAAATGTACAATTTTGTAGTAGTTTGTTCATGTTCTAAATTAATAATTAATAAACAATATATATATATATATATATATATATATATATATATATATTCTAGAAAAAATTTTTAGATATTCTACAATTTCATGGGTAATACGTATTTCACAGGCAAACCTTGCTGCTCGTTTGGATCTGACGAGCATCAAGGTTTGCCTGTGAAATATGTATTACCCATGAAATTGTAAAATATCTAAAATTTTTTCTAGATTATATTACTCTGTTAAATTAAATAAATAAATAAATTTAACATTGAGTTCTTTTGAGTTCGTCTCTATCTGAATTTATCTGACTTATATACCAAGTATTCTACATTATATATATATATATATATATATATATATATATATATAGGAAGAGAGAGGATTCATATAAAGAAGTTTGTTACTTAACTGAGCAGAGTTCTTCCAACTTCAAAATTTTGTGAAGGTACCGTTATGACTGAAATTTAGCCTTAACAAGTGAAGACCTCATAAAAAGCTTTCACAAAACTTTTGAAGTTAATATGACTCTGCTCTGCTAAGTGACAAACTTCTCTACATTAATCCTACTTTATCTCTATATCGACATCAAGCACTTTACAACAAAAGACCTGTTTGCCAAAATATCTTTTTATCAGTAAACCACTGAAAAAACAACAACCTTGACACTAAGCATCATCACAACTCAACAATATATATATATATATATATATATATATATATTCTGACTATGAAAAAAGATTAAAGAGATTTACATTACCATTTATTCTTCACTACTCATAAAATAAAAATACACATCACTGGACATGTTTGATGCATGTTGCTGACATGGCTTTGGATTTATTGAATCAAATTCAAACAAACTATGACAAAATGACACAAATTATACTAAAATGTTTTTAACAAATATCAAATGCCAGTGAAATGAGATTAACCAATGAAAATCAAACAACATGAAAATAAAAATACCAGAATTTATTTATTTCTTTTTATCCATATCTCTGTTGAAGCTTTAACAAAAGTGAAACATATTAGATTGATAAACCTTTTCTATTTGTTCTTTATCTTATCATACAGGATGTTGCAGCAAAATCTGACACATGACAAAAAGAAAACAAAATAGGCAATAAAAACAAAAGTTTTATATGCAAAGACCCAACAGTTTATTTAACAACAGTTAGAGTTACATACTATGTTATTTTTCAATGTAACTGCTGCTGGCAGTGATGACCATTTCAAAATGAGTCATACACTTTGGTGACCATATCCTTGTCCAAAGTGACAAATGCCTCCATGATGGCAGCTTTCAGTGAGTTGACCAATTTGTGGGTGTGCTTGTTGGCCTTGACCTCGATCACACCCCAGAAGAAATTGTCAAGGGAGTTGCAGTCATGTGAGGAGGTTGGCCACAAGTCCAGCAACCAGTGGTGAGGAACATTGTGGAGCAGCCATGCCTGGGTTGTCTTGGCCTTGTGTGTAGAAGTGGAGTCCTACTGGAAGACATAGGGGTGTCTAGTAGCAATCTCATCCATCCAAGGTTTCACCATGCTCCTCAGCACCTCCTGGTAGATCTCAGTGGTGACTCTCTGGCTCTTTTGAAAGAAGAATATGTTATATATCACTGTACGACGACAAACAACGAGAACACGCGTATATAAAAATATAAGATTATATTTCTATTCCTGATGACGAGCCTGTGTGGAACAGAGAATGGAAGAGTGAGAGCGCACATAGAATGAGTCGACGGGAGTGTAAGTCTTGCCTGTGGTGTCTCTCTGCTTCCACTGGCCATTATCTCTGCTGGCGAATCTGTGTGTCGATTTCTTTTTATAGTCTTCTAGAACCGGGACTTTTCCTTCCGGTTTTGTCTCGCCTACGCAATGCCCACGTAATTCCAAGAGACACCTGTTTTGTTTACTTCCGTAGTCATTTCCGCCGCTGTCGGAAATAAGGTCAAACGAGCCCGACTCATAACCCTGCGACATCCGCTCCAGACGCCGACAGGATGTATTTCTCAAACACCTGTCTTGTCGTTCGCTGACCCCTTCATTGACGGGAAATATCATCGATTGCATCAACCTTCTTCGGGTGGGGGCTAGATTGCTATATTACAAATAGAGGCATAAGATTCTCTCACTGGAGATGATGCCAAAGACCATGATGAAGGAGGGAAACTTTGTATGCTTTATGATGGAAACCTCCTCAATGTCTTTGCAGATCCACCTGATGTTCTGTGTGTTACTCGTCTAGTCCTGGATAAAATTCTTTTTATCAGAGAAGAACTTCAGCAATGGTCGCGGGACTTGTGGTCGCTTTCCACACCTAACTGCAACTCCCTTGACTATTTCTTCTTGGGTGTGATCGAGGCCAAAACCAACAAACACACCCACAATATGACCAACTCTCTGAAAGCTGCCATCATCGTGGCATTAACAAGGACATGGTCGCCAAAGCATATGACTCTTTTCACACCCGCCTTGAGATGGTTGTTGCCGGCAGCGGTGGTTACATTAAAAAATAATGTAGCATGTAACTCTAACTGTTGCTAAATAAACTGTTTGGTCTCTGTATATACAACTTTTCTTTTTATTGTCTATTTTGTTTTCTTTTTGTCAAGTGTCAGATTTTGCTGCAACACCCTGTATATAACCAGAAGACAAATAGAAGAAATGAAGAGAGATCAAAGAAAAGCCAGAACTCTCCATCCCTTGAACCCTGCTACCCTATAATGTGGTGACTATGAATGTCTCTTCAGATCCAACATAGAACTCAGTTCACACAGAAGGAAACATCAATTAGCTAGAGTACTCAATGCCAAGTATTGGGGTATTTTTGGCAATGAGGTCCACCAATGACAATATATACAATAATAATAATTTAAGTGGTTAATACTAATGAAAGTATATTCCACATTTAGATATTTACTTTCGAAAAGTGCTCAATACAGAAGTAAAGCATTACAGTTATTATTATAATATTAGCATACTGCAACTCAATAGCTATATATATATATATATATATATATATATATATATATATCCGAGTGAGTATAGAATAAGGAGAGAAAAAAGAAAACATTTTTCCGTCCAAAACATTAATTTAAAACAGTGCTCGATATATGATGTATAGAGCAGTGAATATTTATTATAAATTATGTTTTAGAACATGTACATAATTTCTTCTATATATGTCCTCTTCTCTACAATCATATGTTTGTTTCAGTGTTTGGATTTAAACACTTCTTCAGGGGAAATAAAGGTTTAGAATCATTCTCTGTTTATATTTGGTTCGTTGTTGTTGTGGGAGTTGGTTGGGGTTATTGGTAATTAAGTGAATGTCTCATTTTGATCATTAGACTTTTGAGGAATTTGGTGTGTGTATATATATATATATATATATATAGATATAGATATATATTTAGTGTATCGAAGCAGCAAATTATAGTTATTATTATAATATTACCATACTGCAAGTCAATAGCTATATATATATATATATATATATTTAGTGTATCAAGGCAGCAAGTAATTTTCTAAACATATGCTGTTAAATATAAGAGACAATGAATGCCTATCATGTTCAATCATGAGCCGTTCTAAACGTTGTATTTTTGCTTTAATTTCAGTTGAAAATAAAGACAAAAATTCTCCTACATTTGGATAATTATTTATTGATTTGCTTCTAAGCTTTCGGCTTGCATGAGCCATCTTCAGAGAGGTTTTTTAGACTGAAATATTATAACATCCACCATCACCGACGATTTTATTTTGTGTTGACATAAAATTCCGCTTGGCAACTATTTTTGGTAGCTATTGCTATTGAAGGGTTATTTAAGCAATGACTTTCTGAGGACAAGATGAATTATCTTAGAATAGTTTTTCTTACTCTTTATTCATATGTCTGTCTATAACTTAGATGTTATTTTTAGTGGATAACCATATTTGAGTAAACTATATTTATTTTCATCTGCTGTTCTGAATATTTGAGATATCTTATTAAAGAAAAGATGCACTAAGTTTTCTCAAATATTGTGACTCGTAGATGAAAATAAATAAATGCAGTGTCTACACAAACATGGGGATTGACTAAAAAATAACGTTTAAGTCATAAAATCTATCAGAATAATAAATAAAAATTCATCACTGTGTGTGTGGATATATATATATATATATATATATATATATATATATATATATATATACATTGACACACATACGTATAACATCCACCATCACCGACGATTTTATTTTGTGTTGACATAAAATTCCGCTTGGTAACTATTTTTGGTAGCTATTGCCATTGCCAAGCGGAGTTTTATGTCAACACAAAATAAAATCGTCGGTGATGGTGGATGTTATAATATTTCAGTCTAAACAACCTCTCTGAAGATGGCTCATGTGGGCCGAAAGCTTAGAAGCAAATCAATAAATAATTATCCAAATGTTGGAGAATATTTGTCTTTATTTTCAACTGAAATTAAAGCAAAAATATGACGTTTAGAACGGCTCATGATTAAACATAATAGACATTCATTGTCTCTTATATTTAACAGCATGTTTAGAAAAAAAAAAAAAAATATATATATATATATATATATATATATATATATATATATATATATATATATATATAGCGGTATTGATGCTTTATATATATATATATATATATATATATATATATATATGTAGTGCTATTGAAGCTTTATCACTATATATATATATATATATATATATATATATTTATATAATGCTATGTTCTTTCAGGATGAAGAGGTTTAACAGTTTCTTTTTCATTAATATATGCAAACCATCATGACTTCTTGGTAAAGATAGAGGAGTAGTTTCCTGTTGCCCTCTCCACAGATGAACATTCCAACTTTTAAATTTGAACTCTACTGGCAAATTTCATTTTTGGCGTTAATAACCATTATGCTACTCACACATCCTTAAATTGAATATTCATTGATTTAAGAATTATTTTTCTACAAGGACAAAACCCAAAACATACCTCTTATTATTCATTAATATTTCAACCACTAAAATGCCCCACAATCAATAGTAAACTGTTGGATGCATGAATAAACATTTATACTGTGTGTGTGTTATAAATTTTGCAAACTGTCTGATGGATAGCGGGCTTGTTTAGAAAATCAATATTTGAAGTTTAGGATTTTAACAAGACTTAATCACCAGTTACTCAGCCATGAAGTTGTGTACCAACAGCTACAGCGATAAATGTACATATATATATATATAAATGGAGGCTCTGCCAGCTCTACAATGTCTAAGAATGTCTAAGAAGCACTACACTTGAATGAATATCTCTCCAACTTTCAACCCAGATATTGGCATGTGACCAATACATGTGGAGGGAGCTGGTCAGGTGCTTAGCTGTATAGTGGCCCTGTGACCAAACTTGGTGGTGGTGGTGGTGGTGGTGGTGGTGGTGATGATGATGATATATAAAAAGAAATGTGAGCTCAATAATATATGAACATTTGAACCCATTAATGCTTGCTATCCCAACAAATGGAACAGTGGGCATTAATGTGTTATTGGTAGAAACCTATAATTAATACCAGATTTTTTTTAGGTACTAATAATCATATGATACCAGATTTTTATTTTACTTTTATGATTGATACCAAGTTTACAGTGTACATTAATGGATTCTGATGCCTAAGCTTTAGTAGATTAACAGATTAAGATGAAAATTTTTTCTGATAGATATGAAATGAATAGCAATGAGAATTTAAATAGATTTAAGCAGATTATGATAGGCAGATATGACTATTTTAATAAAATCTATTATCAATTTTATCAGTGAAATCTAGTTAATTTTACTTATAAAATCTATCATTAATCTCACCTATATAATCTATTGTTAATTTTGCTTCTAAAATCTATTATTAATTTTTACCTATAAAATCTATCATTAATTTTACCTGCAAGATTTATTATCAGTCTTACCTGTAAAATCTATTATTAATCCAACCTACATAATTAATCCACATTATTATTAACTAGCAGTATAGTCCTGCATTGCTTGGGTGTAATGAAAGCTTTAAAACTAATCCGTGGTCCTGGAGCTCAGACTCTTTGGACGTTGGCACGAAAGACTAAAAAGTAATAGCTGTTTCCAGTTAAAGCGAAACCACAGACTGAAAGAAAAATGAATGGATGTAAGTCAAATTTTGATTTCCTTGTATCGATATCAAATAATTTTTTTTTGTCGTAAACTGAATTTTGAAGGCTAAATAAGTCCTCTGAGTAAATGGTATCATGGCTGAGACTAAGAACTACAATTATATCTACTTAGAGCCAAACCTGAAGCAAAAACTAAAATAAAAGGGCTGAAAAAAAATACATACAGGCAGATAAACTGACACACACACAAACATCTTGCCTTTTATATATATATATATATATATATATATATATATATATATATATAATTGATTTTCTGCACTATTGTAAGAACTGCAACCTTGAAACTTCTGAATATCATTTCTTATGTCTTTGTCTATGAGTGTATCAAATTTGATTAAAATCAGACCACTCCTTCTATAACCCAATTTTTTCAATTATCAATTTTCAATATTTATCGGGGGTACCTTGACACAAAACCAAGCTAAGAACACTCACAGACGCTTATAGTACAACTGTGTAAATTTTCAAGAAAATCGGTTCAGCTATTTCAGAGTCTATAGGTAATGGACACACACACACAGAGACAAAGTTCCATTTATAAATAAGTTTAGATAGATCATACCTGTAAAATCTATTATGAATTCTACCTGTAAAATCTATAATTAATTCAATCCCAGTTTTCAGACTTGATTTTTTGTTAAGTATTCTATCTTCTCAAATATAGACGATTAACCTTACTCAAACACTTTATATTCAGCCCAGCAGACTAAAATTGATCTCACAGTCTATTCTTCAAAACTTACCGAGTAAATTGGAATGCTTCAAGAGGCCTCCAATCACAGAGACTTCTACCAAATCACTCTGTTATCCTAACAAAATATTGCCACAAGACTTGAAGCCAAATTTACTTATAGGAGCAAGAATATTCACTGGTTATTTACACAGACTTAATGAGATTTTCCTCAGACTGAAATTCTAATCTTCCTTCTATGAAATCTCATCATGTTTTGTAAAGAATGGTTCACAAAAGAACTGGTCACTTTCATCCTCTCAGATATTTTCCAAAATGTCAGAAGACTTGATGATAAAAGAAAATAGAATTTTGAACAGACATTTTTTGCCCACAGAATGGGCAAAATTATTTTTAATGTAGACTGCCGGCCATAATTATTAGGCCACCCCAGTTTTTTAAAAGAAATGATGTATTTCGTACTATTTTTAGTATTTATTGCCAAATGGATAAATTCTAAATAAAAATAGAATGGTTCTTTTGTTATTATTACTTTGCAAAATTTTACAAGGTCAGGAAGCAAAGTTGAACTCGTCCGAATCACCCTAAATTTTCTTCATTCTTTCATTGATGAAACTGCAATAGGTAATTATTAAATATTTATAAATTCATTTGAGGCACATGTTATTGTGCAGTATTAACAAAAGAACCATTCTATTTTCATTTACCATTATTTACTTGGCAAGAAATACTAAAAATAGGATGAAATACATCATTTTTTTAAAACACTGGGGTGGCCTAATAATTATGGCCGGTAGTGTATTTAATATAATTTGTCAAAAATATATCTAATAAATATACTTCAAAATTATTTTAAAAGATGATGAGCAGCTGTGTTTTGGCATATTTCTTTTTATAATCATTTCACTCCAAGCAAAGCAAGACTGCCACTAGTGAACAGGGGGTTACAGTGAGAGAAAAAATAAGGTAAAGAGGATGTCTTAGAAAGGATAAGGGAAGGGTGGGACTCAAAGGGATTGAAGATGGTAATTGACATTGAATTAAAATTTTTAGAGAATGTAGCTATCAGAGAAGCAAGTAAGGGAGTTCCACAAACAGGAAGAGTGAGAAAAGAAATTGTTAGAAAAGAAGAAGCAGTTACATTTAGCTATTTCAATGATAAAAGGGTGGGACCTAGATGCCAATCTAGCAGCATGTGTAAATACATGGGGTTGGGGTACCAGGGAGAAAAAAAAGCTTGTCAGAGCAGTTGCCATGAAAATACTCATGACTGACTGGGCAGAGGATTTTCTTGCAGTAGATTGGCTGCCAGCCAAGGCTATAAAACCCAATGTGTCCTGCTATTTAACCCATACCTGGTGGGAGAAGTGACAGATTAATACCTTTCCCAAAGGTATTTGCACATAAGTGAATGCAACAAATTCAATTGGAATTCGAACTTGTCTTTCTGATTTCTGGTATTAGGGAAAATGCTCAAAACTAAGAATTTGGTTTCCTCTTTAATCATCTTGCTTTCATCATGTTCATCCTATGTCATCCAAAATGATAGTTTTATGACTTGCACTTTGTTTGGTTCATAATGAAGAGTTGCACAAATTTTCAGGTTCACTCTTTCATTCCTGTCTGTAAAGCTCTGGAAGATAAAGATGTCTGGAAACATTTGGCCTTTTTCCTTAAAATCTGTTCTGAATAGTAAAATAAAAAATGCAATAAAACTATAGTATTATTTAATTAGATAAGCTTTAATTGCTTTTAAAATATATATATATATTTTCTAAATATATTCTGTTAAATATAAGAGACAATGAATGTCTATTATGTTTAATCATGAGTCGTTCTAAACGTTGTATTTTGGCTTTAATTTCAGTTGAAAATAAAGACAAAAATTTTCCAACATTTGGATAATTTTTTATTAATTTGTTTCTAAGCTTTCAGCTCACATGAGCCATCTTCAGAAAGGTCACCAAAACAGTAACACAATAACATCCACCATCACCGATGATTTTATTTTGTGTTGACATAAAACTCCGCTAGGTAATGGTAATAGTTACCAAAAATAACAAATGCAGTTCACCAATTTGCAATGCGGTTCTATGACGTCACACCGTGTGATAGCACAAAATGACAACAGAACCATGTATTCAACTGAAATTAAAGCCAAAAGACGATGTTTAGAATGGCTCATGATTAAACATTATAGACATTCATTGTCTCTTATATTTAACAGTATATGTTTAGAAAATTATTTGCTGCCTCGATACACTATATATATATATATATGTCTGTAAAGATCTGGAAGATAAAGATGTCTGGAAAGGATTTGGAATGCAGTAGATGAATATGTACTTTTTATACTTGACAATGTGCTACTAGTCACTTACAGAATGTTCCAGTTACTAGTTTAAAATTATAGTTGACCATCAGCTAAACTGGCTGCTAAAAAGTCTCACTTGCTCAGCTATTTAACTTATATGCAAATGGATTAGTATGAAATGGATTAGTATGAAATGGATTAGCATGAAATGGATTAGTATGAAATGGATTAGCATGAAATGGATTAGCATGAAATGGATTAGCAAGAAATGGATTAGTATGAAATGGATTAGTATGAAATGAAAAAAAAACTTGTCTCAACTGGAATTTGAACTTGATTTGCTGATTTGATTTTCTGTGCTGTTAACCTTTAGTTGATCTCTATTTCTTTTAATATCTGTTGAATGAGTTTTGTCAATGCTTTTTTCAATGATAATGGTACAAAAGTGAAAACTATATATGTCATCATTTTTCAGATTCAATATTTGCTTTTTGCTTTTGATGACCAAGTAGAAAATTATACAAATGAAATTCCTTGCTTTTTTTTTCTATCTTTTAATACAAAATCTGGTTTTGGTTTGCAAATTTGGAAATAAATTATACAAGTTACACCATGGACTAATTAAGAAACATATGTTAATGACAGGTACCTCTACTAGTTCACTGAAAAAGCAGCATAGCATGAAGAAAAAAGCCCCAAACTTTATGAAAACAAATTTTTTCTGTCAAAACATGTTATTAAAAGGAAAGATCAAAGTATTTCTATCATTTTTTAAGATTTTTTTATTCATTCTAACGCATTCAAAATTTTTGGTAAAAAATCTTGATTTTTTTCATTAGCAAGTGTCCAAATTTTTACCAGAGTTAATTATGGATAATTTAATATTATGAAACTCTTTTTTTATGGTGAAAAACACATTAATTTTGAAATTGTTGTAAAAATCAAATAATTATTGGATTTTAATGAAATTATCAGAACTTATTCACAAATGAATGAAATTACTTTAGAAATTTTTATTTTTTAAAAATTTTGGTAAAGATATTTTTTTATGTCTGTTACCCCCCACCACTCCACATAATTTCATGAAATTTCAAGAAATGAAATTCCGTTGCAAAAATCTGCTTCATTAGTTAAACACGAGACTCTTTGGGGAATGTAAATCATCTATTACTTTTTTAAAAAAACATTTGGTCTTTTTTCTGAAAATCTTTTCTGAATAGTAAAATAAAAAATACAATAAAACTATAACATTATTTAATTAGATAAGCTTTTCATTGCTTTTAAAATATATATATATATATATATATATATATATATATATATATATAATTATATGGTTATGTCAATTTTACATTGCGACATGGAAATTTCTATGTTTAGAGATTAATTCTCATAATCAGGCAACACTGGTGTTGTTGTGCAGATGATTTACATTTAAATGACAAATACTTTTGGTTTACTGTGAATGTATGTGGGTGTTTTTTTTTTGTGTGTCTATGGCTAATCAGAATGGAGATTCACTTTGGGGTTTGACCCCGGAGAATTTCTGTGCTCACCAACTTTTTTCCTCCACTTTTTTTCTTCTTTCTTTGACCCTATTCTTCCCTCACATTCATCTGATCTTATCATTTTCCCTTCAGTTTTATTACATTTTATGTGATATTTTTTTTATTAGTAGTATCAGTCTTCTTTCTGGTCTTCTTAAATCTATTTGTTAAATAAAAGATTTTTTCCAAAAAACCCCGAACTGCTATTTTTTCGCTCCATTATCTATTTGCTGTAAAGGAAAACTAACTTATTCTATTCTTGGCTTTATTTTTATTTTTATTTTTACCTAATTCGTCAGTTAGCATGTTATTTAATTTAGGTTTCATCCATTTTCTAATGAGAATAATTTACAATGTCTACATATGACATTAATTTTGTTGCGTTTGTTTAATAAATTTTTATTTTTAAGGGATCTAATAAATAGTTTTTCATATAAGCATAATGAACATGGTTTCACATAAAATGTAATAAAACTGAAGAGAAAATGATAAGATCAGATGAATGCAAGGGAAAATAGGCAAGGGAAGAATAGGGTCAAAGAAAGAAGAAAAAAAGAGGAGGAAAAAAGTTGGTTAGCACAGAAATTCTCCGGGGGTCAAACCCCAAAGTGAATCTCCATTCTGATTAGCCATACACACACAAAAAAAAAGACCCACATACATTCACAGTAAACCAAAAGTATTTGTTATTTAAATGTAAATCATCTGCACAACAACACCAGCGTTGCCTGATGATAAGAATTAATCTCGAAACAGAAATTTCCATGTCGCAATGTAAAATTGGCATAACCATCTAATTATATTATATTATATCAAGCTCTATAATACTCTTTATATTGAGCACTGTTTATAATAAAATAAATGCCAGAGCACTCAAAATATAAAAAAAACCTTGAGTCCTCTTCACTTGGAATTATATATATATATATATAAATTAGAGAAAATTTTCAAAATTCAAAAATGTCGAATGCACATTTCGACATGAAATCTCTAATAGAGAATTCACGTCTCCTCAGCGACACAGTTCTATTTCAAAATGAAGAAAAAAATGGGATAAAGAAGAGGACAAAAATAAATAACAGTCAAGATTTGAGAAATATATGTCACAAAAATTCTTTTAAGATCAGTCTATTTTTGGTTTTTTCCTTATAAGTCAAGGGATGGGAGATTGATCTGAATAGACTGATCTTAAAAGAATTTTTGTGATGTATATTTCTCAAATCTTGAACGTTATTTATTTTTGTCCCCTTCTTTATCCCATTTTTTCTTCATTTTGAAATAGAACTGTGTTGCTGAGGAGACATGAATTCTCTATTAGAGATTTCATGCAGAAATGTGCATTTGACATTTTTGAATTTTGAACATTTTCTCTAATTTATATTGGTTCTGTAATCTTAAGTACATTGAACTCTCCTCCTGCATCATTTTTTAATATTAAAAATTTTTAATATTAATTAGGATCAGGTTCTTGGAATTTACCTTCCTACTTTTCCATTTCAGATTAAAGAAAAATAAAAAATAAAAAGATATCTATATATATTTATGAAATAAAATTTATGATGAATAATGAATTTTTACAAGAACTGTTTTCATTTTTTCTTTTTTAATTATAATTATTTTAAAATTTCAAAAATGTTTTAAATACTTCAGACTTTGTGGCAGTTAGGTTATTAAGTTATTTACCATATTTACTAAGCAAAAATTGAAAAGCTTAATGCAAATCTTTGAGCCAAAAGATAGTTTTAAAAAATTTTTATTTTTTAGTTTGTTTTAGTTTAGTTTATTGTTTTTTTAGTTTTGTTTTCTTAAGTATGATATTTTGTGTGTGATATTAAAATGTCATGTGTTTCAAAGTTTCTTCCTCTTACAGGAAAAAAATTGGACAGTTATGTCAATTCTGGTCAACCATACTTAGCTTATCAACACATTTGGCTGTCATCACTCACTTCATGTGTTAGAAACATTTGCCTCCATGATTAAGAAATACTTTTATTCTAAATTTTATGCTATAAACAAATAATACTTTTTTCAAATCAGATTAATTTAACTTTAAGTTTGCTAATTTTTCAAAAATAATGTGTTACAGGTGTATATTTTATTTTTGCAATTTTTTTAAAACCAAGAATAAACTTTTGTTTACAAACATGTCTATCAAATTGGATGAAAAAAATGATAACTTTTGAAAACTCTAAACAAATTGAGATTCCAATCAATATAATTTCTACTTGAAATACACCAGTGTATTTTGCTGACTGAAAATAGTAAATTTAATCACTTAGCTTTCAATTTCAGCTAAAATGAAAGATTTAAGAAAGTGTTTGTTTTTAAAAATTCACTTTAAAACTTAGGTATCAAAAATGAGTAGAGATACCTAATCAATGATAATGGTGAGGTTATCTATTTCCATGCAAGAAACATGTAGTATTCAATGACTGAGTAGTCAGTACTTTTGGTTGAAATTTATAAAATGTTTCCTGAAAAACATTTTTTTTTTAAATCACATCTCAAATCCACTGTTATCACTCTTTCTAGTACTGATGGGAGTTTCTTTCCTAACATTTTGTTTAAGTTAGTGTGGAAAGTAAACATCTTAATGATAACATTATTTCCCTTTCTAGATATCTATGGAACCCATTTTAGTTGTTGCTGCTGCTGCTGCTACTATTGGATGCTTTCCAGTTTTTCATATTTTTGTTATTTGATAAATTTGGGATTCTGTAAGGCAATTCATAAGATCTGATGAAGGATTTGTTTCTTTACTATCCACAGGTTTCATTCACATGTAACCGTTCTTATTTATTGATCTAAGAAAATGCTTATATAAAGTTGACTAGCATTGCTCAGATGTAATGAAAGCTTTAAAACTAATCCATGGTCCTGGAGCTCAGACTCTTTGAGCAATAGTTGTTTCCAGTTAAAGCGAAACTGAAAAACTGAAAGAAAAATGAATGGATGTAAGTCAAATTTTGATTTCCTGGTTTCGATATCAAATTTTCTGCACTATTGTAAGAACTGCAACCTTGAAACTTCTGAATATCGTTTCTTATGTCTTTGTCTATGAGTGTATCAAATTTGATTAAAATCAGACCACTCCTTCTATAACCTGATTTTTTCGATTTTCAATTTTCAATATTTATTGGGGTTACCTCGACACAAAACCTAGCTGAGGACACTTGCAGATGCTTATAGTACAACTGTGTAAATTTTCAAGAAAATCGGTTCAGCCGTTTCAGAGTCTATAGGTAATGGACACACACACACACACAAAGTTCCATTTATAAATAAGTTTAGATTAGATTTAGATTAGATAGTTTAAACATTTCTGGACATGTTGGAAACCATACATAATTTCCATATTAGAGTCTAGATCTGATGAGCTTATTTAAGAAAACCAGTTATGAAGATATAAACATACATTTACCTATATTCATATCTGAGCTGACAGATATTTTGATAGACAGATTTATAAGAATAATGCCCTGCTTTTGTTTGTCAGTCATGTTTGCATTAATTTCTGATCACTAACAATGTCTTTTCAATGCATTACTATAGTAAAATAATTTCCAGTGTATTTCTATAGTAAAAGCATTTTCAGTTAATTTTACATTAAACATCATTAGCAATATTTGTCTCTAATTCTGAGATGAAATAGTCTTTATATTATTTACATTGCATTATTTACAATTCCTTGCATTCACTTATGCGCAGATACCCTTGGGAAAGCTATTAATCCATCTCTTCCCTCCAGTTATGGGTTAAATAACAGGACAGATTGGGTTTTATAGCCTTGGCTGGCAACCAGTCTACCACAGAAAGCAATGGCAACCTACTGCAGGATAATGTTGAAACTCCATGATGTTGACTAGATATTTGATTTTTATCACTCTCGGCAACTGCACTCTCCTAAGATTGATACCTAAACACTCTGAAATGTTCCTTTTAGGGATTCTGGCATGAATTCCAAACAGTACAACAGGCTGTTTCCAAATTGTGGCAGACTGAATTGCGTCATGGTGCTCTTTTTCGGCACCCAACTGACCTTACTATACTGTGCAGTTGGCAAAATCAAAAACAAACAACATATATGTGTGAAATTAATGATGGCTTATGGCTACATCACACTGAAACTCTAGTCGCCATACAGTTACCAAAGTTAACCAACATCAAGCCTGGTCAGTACCTAGATGGGTGATCACCTGGGAATTCCAGTTGAGTTTATTTGTATTCACTTACTCCCTTGGGGAATGTATGAAGCCTCTCCTCCCCTAGCCATGGGTTACTTAGTGAAATTAGTATCACTAAACCTTTATCTAATCTAAATCTAAACTTATTTATAAATGGAACTTTTGTCTCTGTGTGTGTGTGTGTGTGTCTGTATCCGTTACCTATAGACTCCAAAATGGCTGAACCAATTTTCTTGAAAATTTACACAGTTGTACTATAAGCGTCTGCGAGTGTCCTTAGCTAGGTTTTGTGTCAAGGTAACCCCAATAAATATCAAAAATCGAGAATAGAAAAATCGGGTTATAGAAGGAGTGGTCCCATTTTAATCAAATTTGATACACTCATAGACAAAGACATAAGAAACAATATTCAGAAGTTTCAAGGTTGCAGTTCTTACAATAGTGCAGAAAATTTGATATCGATACTAGGAAACCAAAATTTCACTTACATTTATTCATTTTTCTTTCAGTCTACGGTTTCACTTTAACTGGAAACAACTATTGCTTTTTAGTCTTTCGTGCCAATGTCCAAAGAGTCTGAGCTCCAGGACCATGGATTAGTTTTAAAGCTTTCATTACACCCAAGCAATGCGTGGCTATACTGCTAGTTATCTTTAAAAATAAACTGAAATTAAATGCAAAATATTTAGATTTCAGCATGATATATCAACCTCATAGAGATTGGTATGTTGCTAAACAAAATCAATGAACATATAATAATAAAAGTGAGTCCATTTTAATAAAAACTAACGGCTGTATAACAGTCATCAAGCAGACTCAGAGTTTGTTCTTCACTCAGTGAGGATCCATCTCTTGAGTCTCAAGCTTATTCTAGACCTCAAGTAAAACTAATACATCTAATCCATTGTAAAAAACGCTGAAACAGTCAGTCAGTTAAGTGCCATACATGGTACACGCTTGGGCAAGCATGTCTCAAAAGAGAC
Organism: Ascarosepion bandense; assembly: GCA_037127315.1. Classification (NCBI taxonomy): domain Eukaryota; kingdom Metazoa; phylum Mollusca; class Cephalopoda; order Sepiida; family Sepiidae; genus Ascarosepion; species Ascarosepion bandense. The sequence goes on along the minus strand of JBBBDQ010029769.1, from coordinate 11,377,252 downwards.
ATGACTGACTGGGCAGAAGATTTTCTTGCAGTAGGTTATCATTACTTTCTGCGGTAGACTGGTTGCCAACCAAGGCTATACAACCCAATCTGTCTTGTTATTTAACATCTCTGTTGCTTCAAGTTTTATATTTATCTGTGAAGAGATTGTCCAACATTTTTTGTCATATAAGAGATTAGACAGGCCGTGACAACACTCTTCTGTTTGTTTCTAAAGACATTTTTCTTTGTCATAATAGTTTTATGGGAGACGTTCTCCTTATTACTATCAGCCAGTCAATTAAGTACCATACATAATACACACTTGGGCAAGCATGTCTCGAAAAAGACATGACTGACTGAGCAGAACATTTTCTCGCAGTAGGTTGTCATTACTTTCTGTGGTAGACTGGTTGCTAACCAAGGTTATAGAACCCAATGTGTCCTGCTATTTAATTCATAGCTGGATGGAGAAGAGGTAGATTATATTACATTATTATATTAAGTATAATTAGTGGGGGATCAGTTTATCACTTTATAACAACAGAAAACCGATCCCCTACTTTATGCTCAGTAGAAGTTTTAATTATATTTTCAACTATTATATTCAGTTATAAGGTTATAGAACCCAATGTATCCTGCTATTTAATTCATAGCTGGAGGGAGAAGAGATAAATTCATACCTTTTCCCAAAATACCTTTGTGCATAAGTGAATGCAACAAATTCAACTGGATTTCAAACTCAGCTCTCTAATTTCTTGTGCCGACCCAGTATCCATGACATTACAAGACACGTCCATCCATTGAAACAATAGTCAGCTCATTTTATCACTCCAGAAAGTTTCTGATACCTTCTGACATGATTTATCTTTACAAGAGTCAGATTAGACCAAAAACAGAGTATTGTTGCCATATCTGCACTGAAACTATTCAGGCCTTTCTTTCCAGCTTTGATAAAGTACAAAATCATTTACTGGAAAATTTATTCCCTATTCTAGAGTTTCTTACAAACAGACTCAATATCACAAACCTATCACTAGTCTGTTGCTATTTCTAAGATAAATGTTTTCTTTAGTTCTACGAGTTCAGACTTTTACAATTAGGAGTGGACTTGGATCTCCTTCATTTTATCTATATTCCAAAATGTAAGGAGAAAGTTTGATTCCAACAGCTTTTTCCCCCGAATACTGCTATTTAATGGAACAGATTCTTACAAGCATATTTCTCTGAACACAACAATTTTAATCTCCACAGCCCAAGGGTCAATTGTTATCTATCCTCCTTATCCCCGTGATCTTCACTTTCTTATATCTCCTTTTTCATTCATATCATACACCTCATTCATCATAATCAGACAGTATAATGCATTGTCTTGGGTGGCTCTCAAGCCTTGTATTTGGTGTATAACAGGTATATAGTACTTTTTTCTTAATATAGCCTGATGACAGCTAATTTCAAAAGACCTGGTTTCATTCAACCTTAAGAGGAAAAACGCTTACACTTTGAAAGATGGAGATACAAGTTTCTCTTCATATGAAACTGTATTATCCATTATGCACATGCAACCATTGGCTAAAAGTATATTTCAACTGCTCCAATGACCTTCTGATTTCTGTTCATATCTGAAGTAATCATGGATATCAATCATATGGAATCAGGTAATGCAGGGGGTGCAATTGTTTGGGGAGAGAAAAGGAGGGAAGCTATTTTCAAACTGCTAAAATGGTTCCGTATACATTAAAAATAGACTTTTGAATCTGTGAACCGTTCTCTACTTATGATATTGATTTTTTTTATAATTGGATTGTGGAACGTTGATATTATTTGGGTGGTGAGACATGCCATTATACTGTGAATGGTTTTTGAAAAGCATCTATCACTGCCCAGTTTAGGCCCAAAGTTGAAAGAGGCGAGCCAAAATTAGATTGTACAAACATGGTGGCTTTCATTCCCACCCAACAAACAGTTATTTTTCACTGCAGTGATTTTTATCATTTATTTTTTAAATTTTATTTCTCTTATAAAAAAAGAGTTTTAAGCTTTTATTGTTTCTTTGTGAGTGAATGAATTTCTGTATTGATTTTCCAGTTTATATTTCATTTACAATATTATTTATTATCAGTAATTATTATGAGTTATTTTAATAACTCATTTGAAGGCTGCCAAGGGAGGCTCTTAAGCTCAATTCCAGATACTTAAACTTTACAGAATTTATATTATAATTATTTGAAAATAAATAAGGGGAGATTACTCTATAATAAACCAAACACCAAGATACATAGCCCTAGTTAAGAATAAAAATATAAACTTTAATGCAAGTCAGAAACACTAAGTGGAATTTTAGGGAAGTGCTAGTGCTCATAGCAAAAGAAATTAACCTGAGAATAGAAAAACGAGAAAAGAAATAAATGACTAGCAAAATGCCCACCCTAAATAGATATCAGAAGTAAATAGAAAATTGAAAGACTCATAGTTAAATGTGCAAATTAAACTCATTGACAGCCACTTACTATTTGCAGAATTTATATTAATTTTTTTTTTAATCACATCACCCCGAGCAAGGCGGTAACATCACTGATGCACTGGGGGCTACGTAAGAGTGAAAAGATTGGAAAAGAGAAAGCCAGAAACCACATCCTAAACAGGAAACAAGGAATGAGCCTCTTCACCTGTTCAATAGACATGGGTGGAGTGTGAACCGAGCAATAGTTTAGTCTATCTACTTCAATTATTATTATTTGCAAATAAAGGGATATTACTCTATAATCAGCCAAACTCCAACTATATTTAAAATTTAAAGTTAGCTTTATTTGTACTTCTACTCTGATCAGCAGGAGTCTAGTATTAAATAATTTTTAAATATAAATGTTTGCAAATTAAAAAAAATCATTTCTTGGAATAAAATATGGAAATGTCCTTGATAGTAGAGAAAAATAAGAAATTAAATGGTTAATAATGAATGATAGCAATAAAATAATGATTCAGTTATTTTGTATCAAAAATGTTATTTCTTATGTAATGAAAATATTTCTTATTGAAAAGAAATGAAGGTAGCAATACTGATTATGTTTATGTAACATTCATATGCATACACAGATTAATTGTTTTTGGGCCCTTCACCGTGGTGTAATGGTTAGCAAGTTTCTTTCATGAGCACATTTATGATTAAGTAGTGACTTCAATCCTCATTTGGGGCCCCATACTTTCGATCTTTTTCCACTTTTAAGCTTTGCTTAGAAAATCACCATATACATACATTTAAATCTAAATCTAATCTAAACTTATTTATAAATGGAACTTTGTCTGTCTGTGTGTCTGTGCATGTGTGTGTGTGTGTGTGTGTCCATTACTTATAGACTCCAAAATGGCTGAACCGATTTTCTTGAAAATTTACACAGTTGTACTATAAGCATCTGCAAGTGTTCTTAGCTAGGTTTTGTGTCAATGTACCCCCAATAAATATTGAAAATCGATAATCGAAAAGATCGGGTTATAGAAGGAATCATCCGATTTTAATCAAATTTGGTACACTCATAGACAAAGACATAAAAAACTATATTCAGAAGTTTCAAGGTTGCAGTTCTTACAATAGTGCAGATTATCAATAATATATATATATATATATAAAAGGCAAGATACTGGGTTTGATCAAAATCGGTTTTTCAGCCCTTTTATTTTAGTTTTAGCTTCGGGTTTGGCTCTAAGTAGGTATAATTGTAATTCTTAGTCTCAGTCATGATATCATTTACTCAAAGGACTTATTTAGCCTTCAAAATTAAGTTTATGAGAAAAAAACTTATTTGATATCGATACCAGGAAATCAAAATTTGATTTACATCCATTCATTTTTCTTTCAGTCTACGTTTTCTCTTTAACTGAAAACAACTATTGCTTTTTAGCCTTTTGTGCCACAGTCCAAACACTCTGAGCTCCAGGACCATGGATTAGTTTTGAAGCTTTCACTACACCCGAGCAATGCTGGGCTATACTGATAGTAGATAAATAAAATATGAATGACAAAAGTGGTTTGTTATTTCACCTGAGATATGAAGTCACATGACAATACAGTAATCACATGATCCATTAGTTTAAAAGTAATGCCAAATCTCTCTTTCCTGATGAACTTCCAAATACCAAACAAGGTTTGTGTTATAGATTATATAAGCTGGTGATTAATTTCCTGAAGAAGTGTATTTTTATGAAACAGTAAAAATATGTACCCTGGCTAGGGTACATATTTTTTTGATAAAAATTGTTTTGATAAAAATTCAATTGTTGTCAAAGTTAAGGATGTGAGCAAAATTCTTCATGTTGGGAAAACATTTGATTGTTTTGAAAATTGCATAGATTATTTCAGGATATAAAACAATGAATTATATTTTAGACAAGGAATATGTTTTGATTGCAGGAAACAATGATATAAAGATGCATTTGTTGCGTGTCAAAGTTGGAATTATATAAACAATGTGTTTATATAATTCCAATATGACGTAATTGCTGATATAAAAGGCAGAAATTATTAGTAGTAAGCAGTTGGTTAAGAGAGGAGTTTTGAACTAAGACCGAGAAAGATCAAGGAAAACTGTGGGCAAGTGCACCCTCTGGCCCCTCGACGCCTGTGTGCTGTCACCTTCGAACATACCTCCACTTTACGACATGTCATCTGATGAGAGAGTAAACTAAGTGAATATATTTTTTATACACACATTGTCTGTTGTTATATCTCAAGATATTACATTCTCAGATGCAGTATATAACATATGGCTAGAAGTAAGGTAGAAGCTAATTTTATTTTGTTTGTTCCTCACATTTGTCATATATGTAGACACTCTACACGCTTTGAAATATTTAATTTGAATAGATGTAAAACAAATTTTATGCATTTATACTTTATTTTTGTTATCCTTCCTTTATATTTTTTTATAATCCTTTCCCCTCAAGTAAGGCAGTACTGCCACTGATGAACAGGGGCTACATGAAAAGAGAACAAAAAAAAAAGAACAAGATACAAGGATTGTTGGAGAAAAGAAAAGAGGAAGATAGGAATCAGGGAGATAAAAAATAGCAATTGATGTTGCACTTAAATTTTTAGAGATTGTAACTATCAGGAAAGAGAGTTTCACAGGCAGAAAATGTGAGAAAAAAAGCTGATAGAGTAGAAGTGGCAGTTATATTTTACTGTTTTGAATGTAAAAGGGTGGGACCTAGTTGCCAGTCTAATAGTTTGAGTAAATTTGTGGAGATGGGGCACCAGAGAGATAAGCTCACCAGAGCAGAAGCTGTGAAAATATTTGTAGAAAAGACAGAAGGAAGCCATATCCCATTGGTGAGAAAGTGACTGAATTTAAGCTGTCAAATCAGGATCAACTACATTGCAGATCCTCCTTTGGAGTCTGTTGAGAACTCTGAGATGAATAGCTGCAGCACACAACCAGATATAGCAGCAGTATTCAATGCACGGTCAAATGGCAGATTTGTATATGAGCAAGATTGATTCTGATAAGAAAAGCTTCCAGGCCTGACACAGGGACTTGACCTTCCTAGCAGAAGATATAGCTATTGATTCAACGTACTCATTCCACTTGAGGTCGGCTGAGAGAGTGAGGCTGAAGAGGCGCAGTGTATTGCTTTCTGGGAGACCAGCAAGATCCATACTGATGAAAGGTAGGAAAGTTTCTCTATGGTGGTTAAAGGAGAGCAGCTTCATTTTGGAAGCATTAAAATTTACAAGTCATTTCTTATCCTAGTCCACCAAAGGTTGCAGGTCCTTTTCAAGAGCAACAGCAAGGTTGACTTTGTCAGCTTTGGCAGATTTGCTCAGTTGAATACCTGACCAGTGCCCTCTATATATATCAGTTTAAAACTGGAGAGATATTATTCATGAATAGCATATCTTGAGCAAGTGAACTTGGCAGTACAACCACAGCCAATATCCTCTAACTTCAAGGTGCACGTTGGTCACAGACATGTGGATATTGACTCAATTTGGGAAACCCTGTGTCTTGGCTGGTGACTTCAGTCTCTCAAATTCTCTACCTAGTGATGTCATCTCATCATTGGTCTGGGTACATATACATGTATGGAGCCCTGTCTATCTCACTGGGCAAGATGGCCATATCTATATTCACAGTATCTGATTACATACAAAATGTACGAAGGAAATGTTAGCATCTGTTTATAGTAGTGCCAGAGTTGAAAATAGAATTTTGAGTCATCTTTCCCTACCTATAGTGAAAGGCAGATTATATTTCAAATATCTTAGAGAACAGTGAAAGTATGGAGAACCAAAAATAATGAAACCTTATATTAGCCACAATGTATTCATATTAAAACATCATTATACAACATTCTAGTACTTTATAATAATCCATTTTTTAATTACCCTTTTCATTTGGCATATGGTTTAGTTGCTGAAATTTAATTTTCTTGAGAGCATTAATAATTTCTTTTCCAACAATATATAACTGATGATGTTTTTTTTTTCAAAAATCTGTTGTGGGTAATTTTTTTTTTTCAAAATTGTTTTTCTGGTAATTTTTTTGTTATAGAAATGTACTTCTGGTATTTTTAATATAAAAACGTTTTTCATACTTTCATGGTATTTTGACTCCAGTTTGGGGATTAACTATTTGCCCATAGCTGGGACCCTCACAGGTGCTATGTTAGGCATTTCAGTTGTGGTTTCCATCACAAGTAGGTTTCAATGGGATGGAGCTGCACACCCATGTTCACTTACAGTATCACTTTAATCTAACAGCAAGGGTCATTCACAAGCTATATTTTCTTAATTCATTTTGCTCAAAGCAAAAGGTTAATCAGAAAGAATAAAGTCTATGCTTCTGCCAGATAGCCAGTTATTTTCCATATATTTAGAACCAGTTGTGGTTTTGATGTAATTAGACAACTAATCAAATGGGCCTTTACTTGATATGCATGAATAGATGTTCTCATGTAGGATGTCTCAATTTGCATCAAGATATGAAAGAGTTTATGTACTGTGTTGTTTTCAGATTTTTGTATTGGATTTTCTTAGCAAAACATTGAATCATCATGTCACCCCCCTATCACACACACACACACACACACACGCACACACACACTTGAAATGTGGCTCCTTGCAACTTTTGTTTTTTTCTAAGCTAAAAATCTTCATTAAAATACAATGGGTGAGATTAAGAAGAATTTAATGAGGTAACTGATTTCAGTATCAAAGGAGGATTTTGCAGACTGTTCTATAAAGTAGAAAAAATAAATTCTTTTCATCATTTCACCCCAAGCAAGGTGGTACTGCCACTGATGTGCAGGGGGCTACATAAGAGTCAAAGTTTTAGACAGAAAAAGAGTGAAGACAAAGACAAACCAGACACAGGGGGAGAAAGAGAAAGGGCAAAAGAAGCATATGAACAAAGGAGTGAAGACAGTTATGAAGGTAGAGAGAAAGGAAAAGAACAAGATACATAGGGTGATATGGAAAGGGCTGGAGTTAAATGGATTAGAGATGGGAATTGACTTTGCATTTAAAATCTTGAAGGTTTAGCCATTAGGAAAGCAAGTATATGGAAGGGAGTTCCACAGGCCGGAAGCACGAGAAAAGAAGCTGCTGGAGTAGAATTGTTGCCTGCATTTGGTTGATCTAACTGTAAAAAGATGGGACCTTGATGCCAGTCTGGTTGCCAGAGTAAATTCATGTGGAGGGGACACCAGTGACCTAAGGTCCTTGGAGCAGAAGCCATGAAAATATTTGTAGAAGAGACAGAGGGAAGCCACATCCTGCCAATGGGAAAGTGGCTGGAGTCTAGCTGCCAGGTGGGGACCAATCACATTACAGATTCTCCTTTCTGGGGTAGGTTTGTGAAATTCCCAAAAGGCTATTTTTCATTAAAATCAACTGACTGGATCCTCTCCAGACAGAATTTTTATTTGTTCACCTGTTTCCTCTAACATAGTGTTGTGGCTAAAATGGTTTCTTTAATCAAAAGGCTTTTGTTTAAAACATCGGGAAATTCATCCCTGATGTTATTCTCACATAAATGAATAATATATTTGTGTAGATGCAAGTATATGTTTTTGATAAAATTATAAATTTATGTCTTCTTTCATTAAATCCTGAAATAAATTTATTGCAAAAATATTACAGTATTTTTTTCTCGTGTCATCTGTTTAATCACAGAAATCTTTCTTTGTGGTTCCTTTGAAGCATAAGGACTGAGAAAAATGGCTGCTGGGAAAATATTCTGAAATAATAATTTCAAGAATTTGATACTAAAAAACTGTTCAGTCATGTGTGACAGAATTATTTATGCACTCACATAGATAAGGACATTAAAAATATACCCACAAACCAATATATTCTATGCATATACTAATGCAGGACTAAAAAATGAAAATATAAATTACAAATGAACTAAACAAACTCAATAAAGAGCTTATGATAAGGACAAATTTATAATCCTCTCTACTATAAGAAAGACCATTGTGTGTGTGTGTGTGTGTATATATATATATATATATACACACACACACACACACACATATATATATATATATATATATATGAAAGGATTTGTTTGAATATTATTTTTTATCGATACTCGTATTTAAGTAGATATTCTGTTTTTAATTAAACAGTATTATATATTTATATCTACTGGCCTGATTATTTACAATAAATTTTTATTACCAAAATGTGTGCCATTTGGCAGGATTCGAACCTGCGACCCCTATCCACATTAGGGAAGCTACCATGTGATCTGGCACGTCTTAGACCTCTCGACCACAAATGACCATTAGTCTAAACGAGGTTTTAATCAAGCCTATATAACACAGTTTTTGATCTATTGCAATGACCATATCTGCTCTGAAATGTTTCATAATATCAACAAATGTAAACATGTCACAGAAATTCATGAAGATTATCAAAACTTGGTTATAAACAACCGACAATTTTGAATCCTGCCGAATGACATACATTTTCGTAATAAAAATTTATCGTAAATAATCAGGCCTGTAGATATAAATATATAATACTGTTTAATTAAAAACAGAATATCTACTTAAATACGATTATCGATAAAAAATAATGTTCAAACAAATCCTTTCAAATTGATTGTCCTTCAGAAATGTGCCCTTAAACTCTCCTCTGTCCTCTCTAAACTCTATAATTACTGCCTTTCTGCTTCCTGTTTTTCTGCATGCTGGAAATCCTCTTCTGTGGTTCCTGTAGTTAAGAACTCAGGGGAACCCTTGAACCCATCCAACTATTGCCCTCTCAGCCTTCTACCAATTTTCGGGAAAGTGTTCGAAGCCATTATTAATGTTGAAATAGTTCAACATGTTACTGCCCATAAACTATTCTCAGACAGGCAGTACGGCTTCCGCTTTGCCAGGTCCACAGCCAACATGCTAAAAACCATCATGGAGTACATGTACCAGGCCCTTGCGAAGTCCGGTGAGGCTCGTGCTGCTGCCTTGGATATCTCCAAGGCTTTTGACAGGGTTTGGCATGCTGGCCTTCTACGCAAGCTATAGGGTTATGGTATCACCGGACTCTTGCTTGATCTGATCAAATCTTTCCTATCTAACTGCATAATAAAGGTCGTCTTGAATGGGCATGCCTCCACATACTACTGTACAAATGCTGGTTTCCCTCAGGGCACTATCCTAGGCCCAATGCTCTTCCTTATTTTCATAAATGATCTCCCAGATGTGATCAAGTGCGAAGTAGGCATCTACACAGATGACACCAAAATTTACTCCCACATCAGTAAGAAATCCAACGAGGCAGACAAACATAGCCTCTTAAGCCTCCAGCTGATCTTAAGAGGAATCTATATTCTGTGGTGGAATGGGGTAAAAAGTGGTTTGTAAATTTTAGTGCATCTAAGACAAAGCTGCTATCTGTCAATCATCCATGCAATCTCTCCTGCCTCCCATCAGCATGGAGCAAGCGAGTCTCCCTGAGAGCAATATACTGCACCTCTGAGGCCTTACCCTATCTTCCGATCTCAAGTGGAACCATTACATTGAGTCAGTAGCTAAATCCACTGCTAGGAAGGCTGGGTCAGTGTCGGGCTAGGATGTTTTTTTCTCCTGAATCCATCTTGCAGATATACAAATCAACCATTTGTCTGTGCATGAAATACTGCTGCCATATATGGTCAGGTGCCCCTGCTGTTCATCTCAGTGTTCTTGACAGGCTCCAGAGGAGAATCAGTAATGTGATAGGTACTGACTTGGCTGCTCGACTCCAACCACTTTCTCACTGACGGGATGTGGCTTCCCTCTGTCTGTTCTCATGTCTTCTGCTCCAACAAACTTAAGTCACTGGTGCTCCTACCACAGCTGTTTACTCGTACAACTAGACTGGCAACTGGGTCCCACTCATTCACAGTTAGATTAACCAAATGCAGACGACAATTCTATTTCAGCAGCTTCTTTTCTTACATTTCCTGCCTGTGTAACTCATTTCTATATTCTTGCTTTCCTGATGGCTACAACCTCCAGGAATCTAAATGCAATGTCAATCTCTTAACCACTTGACTCTAGTTCTTTCTACATCACCCTGTGTCTCTTTTCTTTTCTCTCTACCTTTGCAACTGTCATCACACCTGTATTCCCATCCTTCTCTTGCTCCTTTCTAACTGGTTTGTCTTTCTCTTTACTCTCCTCCTATCTATTCTTTTTACTCTTATGTAGTCCCCTGCACACCAATGGCATTACCACCTTGATCGGTGTGATACGATTAAAAAAAAAAAATATATGTATATAGTGTTAATTGTGATAATATTTAGTGCCAATATTGTTGTTTTTCAGTGGTTTTACTGATAAAATGTATTTTGGCAAGAAGGTATTTTATCATAAAGTGCTTGATATCAAGGTGTAGATAGAGTGTTGATAGGTACAAACAGTCCTGATGAGTGAGAACATCATAATGGTATTCTCACAAAACTTAGAAAACAGCATGCATCTGCTCTATTCAAGAGACAATCTCTTTGTACTTAAACATACATATATATATATATATATATATATAATTTTCTCGATCATAATAATGTGTATTTATTTGTATGTTATATATATATATTCGACAATGAATTGGAGCACTCTAGCTATTGAGCATGTTTATACGCACTAAAAGGGCTGCCTTCTTCTACTGGATGCTCATGGCCCAGGGGTAGAATCGCCGACTGACGCCAATTCAGTTGGGTTTCAATCCTGGGTTAGGAAGCGACCAGAGTCTAAGCTGTACTGATGAGCTGTAATACAGCAAAACAGATCTGTCTGCAGATGACTATAGTGTATATATATAAAAATTTTAAGTTTTTTAAGTTTTTTAATTTTTAATTTTTCTTTTTATAATTTTTATGTATATGTGTGTTTGTGTGTGGATGTGCATATTTGTATATATGTGTGTATATATGTATTTATGTGTGAAAAAATTTTTTTAACTATTTAAATGCTCTTTTTTATAATATTCATTAATTTTTTATATATTTTTTTTATATATATATGTGTGGGTACATATGTATAATGTATATATGTGTGTGTGTATGTATATGTATGCATGTGAATTTTTTGTATATAGGTGTGTGCACATATATATGTGTGTATGTGCATGTATGTGTTTATACGTATATAAGTGTGTATGAAATTGAATGTATGTATGTGTATGTATGTATATATGTATTCATAATCGTAGAATTGTGTGTGTGTATATGTATGTATGTATGTGTGTACTTTTATATGTATGTATAATTGTAAATGAAATTTTTTTTTTTTTTTTCCCTAGCGATGTCTTTATTTAGTTGAATTCAAATGACCTAATTTTTTTTTTTTAATTTTTATTTTAAATCCTATATTTTTTTATTCCCTTTAAAATTAATTATGCCTTTTTAAGTTAAGGCCTTTTTCTAATACTTCAACGTTTTTGGGAAGTTAGGTTTTTGAATATGTCCAGCGTCTGTAACATATAAAAAATTTTTTCTTTCTTTTCTTTTTCCCTCCCTTCCTTCCTTTATCTCTCTTATCTCCCACCTTTTTCCATGTTGCTTAACCTTACATCAATTTCACCACGGCTGTCTGTTAATTTTTAGTTACAATTCTCTTTCCTTCTTTTTCGAACCCATGTCTATTGTTTCTTTTCTTGTTTATTTGATTTTATTTTGTTTTATCTTTTTCTTTTTTTCTTTTCTTTTTTAATTTCTTTGCAAATCTATTTGAAAAGGAAAATTAGACTGATTTTTCTCCAGTTTCTGAAAGGATTTTTCTGTTGCTGAAGTGATGTGATCCCGTGGGGATCTTCATATCGAAATGGTCATTCAACATCATTGAATTAATCCTTTTTTAATTTATATTTGCTCTGTAATATTTTATTACATGGAGCTCTCTTCCTGTATCATTTTATAATATTAAAAAATTTTTTAATATTAATTAGGATCGGGTTTTTGGAATTTACCTTCCTGCTTTTTTCCCTTGGATTAAAGTATCTGAATTAAAATATATATATATATATATATATATATATATATTAAAATATATATATATTAAAATATATACATATATATATATATATATATAACATAGTGATGATCCATGTATGCTGTCTTAATAATATGTATAGGAAAAACTACTAAAAAGTTGTAAGTTTAAAAATGTATTTTTTGACAGTATTTATTTATTTCTATTATTATATTTGATATTTCAGACCGTCCTTTTTTTTTTTAAGTGTATCTAAATAATTAAACATTTTTTAGATACACTTAAAAAAATTTTCTTTAAAACAACATTTATAAGTATTATTAAAGATCAGTTTCCGTTTACAAATATTTTTAAAAATCTGTCACTTTCTGCATCACATGATGTAAACAATCTCTCCATGAACGCTCCTCATGAAAACACTTCTAATTTAAATTTTAAAATCATTTGTTTCTGATGAAAGGCTGAGGTCGGTCTGAAATATCAAATATAATAATAGAAATAAATAAATACTGTCAAAAAAATACATTTTTAAACTTACAACTTTTTAGTAGTTTTTCCTATACGTACATACATAGATACATATATATATATATATATATATATATATATATATTAAAAAAGGATTAATTCAAAGATGTTGAATGGCCATTTCGATATGAAGATCCCCACGGGGGACGACACATCACCTCAGCAACAGAAAAAACCTTTCAGAAACTGGAGAAAAATTAGTCTACTTTTCCTTTTTAAATAGATTGCAAAGAAATTAAAAAATAAATAATAAAAAAAATAAATAATAAAAAAATAAAATAAAATAAAATAAAAATAAAGGGAAAGAAAAAGAAAAAGAAAAAGAAAACAAAAAAGAAAAAGAAAAAGATAGAATAAAATCAAATAAATAAGAAAAGAAAAAAAATTGACATCATCTGGGTTCGCAAAAAAAAGGGGAGAATGTAACTAAAAATTAACAGACAGCCGTGTTAAATCGACGTCAGTTTAAGCAACACGGAAAAAAGGTGGTAAGAGAGATAAAAGAAGGAAGGGAGGGAAAAAGAAAGAAACTAAAGAAAAAATTTTTTTAAATATTACAGACGCTGGACAAATTCAAAAACCTAATTTCCACAAAACGTTGAAGTATTAGAAAAAGGCCTTTACTTAAAAAGGCATAATTATTAATAAAAGTTCCTGCTTTTTTCCCTTGGATTGAAGTATCTGAATTAAAATATATATATAAATATATATATCCCTCCTGTCACACTCAGATGTTTGGATTATTATTTTGTTTTTTTTTCCTCATGTCTTAATGTAAGATTACCAAGTAGTAGATACATCAATATATATGTTGGCATCATGTTGGCATCATGTTGGCATCATATTGATATAAATACTTTGCTGTCATTTTAGATGGAACAGCCCACTCATATCAAAGAAAAGCTTATTCTATTTGCATAAATTGATAATGTTCCACTACCATTGAGCAGATCCTGTACTTTCACGTCCATGATGGATGGCTGTAGTCTCTCAAGGAGGCTCCTTGTCTTAAACTTCTTTTGAAACTCAAGCTCTCCCCAGACTTCAAGTGGAACTCATATACCTGATCTATTAGTAAAGATGCTGAAAAACATCTGGCTCATTGCACCACTCCAGTAAGTATCTGACTCCTCCTTTTATGCTCTCTCTTTACAAGAGTCAGATAAGACCAAAAATGGAGTATTGCTCCCATATCTTGGCTGGAGCTGCCTGTCTTAACAGAGTTGAAATATGTCTGTGCAGCCTTACTAGTAGGTGAATAATTATTTTTCCACTTTACAACCCCTTTCTCACGTCTTAGTAGCATATGTTCTGATGACCTATTCCTTAGCCCACAAACTCTGACTTTACAACTGGGGGACCCACCATGGCTTTTTTTTATTAATAATGCTTCCATTATTTTTTCCTTTTTTTTACCTGTGAATCATGCTATTATATTTCTATTTTTGACGAGTATGTTATAGATAGATTTTGGTAGGTCTTCATGTATATTAAAATGAGACCTTATAGAGCTATGGTCAGAGAGATGTAATGTAAATCTTCTTGTTAAACATCTTATAGTATATCCAATATAATTAATTATGAATTTTAATTGATCAGTTTCATAAAGAACATGTGAATCTGTAACTAATATTGGTTCTCTAATTTAGATTGTGCAGCTGAATTATTATTTTTGACAATCAGGTTAGCAGTTTTTAATTGTTTGTGATCGATAACTAATTTTTCTTTTTCCCTTTTCTTTTTTGTCATCTAGAGTTGTGTATTTCTTTATAATGTTTCCAAATGTAGATTCATCTTGTTTATAGTTACTAGGCATTTGATTTTTGTATAAAATGTTAATCTTATTGCTTCTTTTCTATTTGTTAATTGCTGTTGTTGTTTACCTTAGAAAGAAAAAATCTAATATGGTAATCTATAAGATGGTTTGAAAAAGCATTATTAAGAAGTGTTTGTTTCATGTAATTAAGTTATTTAAAGAAAAGTGGGTAAGAGAATGAATTCTCATGTGCTCTCATAAGGAAATTTTTGATAACACCTATTCTTTATCGAAGAGGACATTGACAAGTAAAATTAAGGTGGCAAGAGTTTTTACTTGTTGGTTTTTTATATAATGAAGTAGTGAATGTATTTTTCCTAGACTTCACAAGACCGTCCAAGAATTGGAGTTTATTTTGGGGGCAAATTTCATAGGCAAAGTTGACGGCAGAATTCTTTTCAAATGTAGTTTTAAGATTATCAATTTTGTGTTTGTTCTCAACTAAAATAAAAATATCATCTGTAGAGCAGGCATATATTTTCATTTTCATAACTTTTTAAAAACCTTGTTTTTCAGTGGAACAAGTAATAGTTAGAGAAGCATGGACTGAGAGGATTTCTCATACTTACTCCATTAGTTTGAGTGTAAATATTGCCATTATGGTCATAGAAAGGGACTTTAGTAGTGCAGGAATGCAATCATTTTTTTGAGAATATTAAATTTGATAGATAGAGGGGAAATTTGATTATTTTTATACACAGTTAAGGATTATATCAATGGTTTCAACAACAGGGATATTAGTAAATAAATTTTCTGCATCAAGGTTAAAATACCTTGGTTTGGTTTGTAGTTTTAAAGATTTATTGCAATTTATTTTATGCTATAATTTGAAGATAGATATGGAGTAATAATATTAAGTAATTTTGAAAAGTGATATATAAGTGTTGGAATATGAGAAATGATACGTAGGTCGTGGTGGGTATCCAGGTTTGTGCATTTTAACATTACTGTAGATGTATTCTTGTCGTTAATCGCCAATAATTTTGTTAATTTTCATCAGCATTGTTAGATTTTATGAGTTTGTTAACATATTTTTTCTGAGTTTTGGTGGTGTTCTTATTTAATTTCGTGAATTTGGAGTGATCATCAATGAAGTGCTGTAATTTTTATAATAATTCAGTTTATGGAAAATTACATAAGTATTGGATTTATTAGCTCTTCTGATGATGATATTAGCATTTTTTTCAATTCTTTTGCAGCAGTTGCATGTTTTATTGTTAGAATTTTTTTATTGCTTTTGCATGGAAAATGTTTTTTAAACCTTCTACGTTGAGAAAATTTCTGAAGTTTGGACGAAGTTTTATTAATTTGTCATTTTTCATTTGGCATAATGACTGGTGTAAGATTTCAGTTTTAGTCTTCTTTGTGAGGAGATAAAATTTAGGCTACAGATTTAGGAATTCTGTCTGGTCATCTGATACTCTATGACTAGATAGGTTTATATATTTATCAATGTTGTTAGGAAGTAATTTATATTTCCTTGGTATAAGTTCCTAAGCTTTTCCATAATTAGTTGTCTGTGTTTACATTCATCATTATTATTATTTAGGTTTATATATATATATATATATATATCTATATATAGTCATCTGCGGACAGATCTGTTTTGCGGTATTACAGCTTATCAGTTCGGTTAGACATCCAATTGCTTTTTACCCAGAGTATATATATATAATGTTAAATTGTGATAGTGCTGCGTGCCAATATTGCTGTTTTTTAGTGTTTTACTGGTAGAAAGGCATTTTTGGCAAGCAGTTTTTTGTCATAAAGTGCTTGATATTGAGATAGGGATGGCACATCAATAGAATTAATGTAGAGACGTTTGTTACTTAACTCAACTGAGTTAAATAACAAACTTGTCCACATTAGTCATATATATATATATATATATATATATATATATATATATAATATTACTATTATAGTTGTAGAAGGAGACTTTATTAGTGCAGTCATACAATTATTTTTTTTGAGAATATTCAGTTTGAGAGATGGAGATGGAATTGAATTATTTTTACATACAGAGTTAAGGATTCTGTTAATGGTTTCAGCAGAAAAAAACACCATCAATGAGTGAAGACATCATAATGGTGCGCTAATGAAATTTCGAAGTGAGCATGAAGCTGCTCAGTTAAAGTGACAAATTCTTAGTACTACATATATATATATATATATATATACACACACACACACACTAAACAGTTATAGGTCAGATTTAAATTAGCCCAGTAAACGATTGTACTGGAATTGTAATTGTAAGGAAATGAAGCTTTAGCATGTGGAGCTTTTAGACATTTAAAAGTAATGCATATATCACAGAAGTGGAAACTGTTTTTAAAATTTTCTTTTCTAGAGAGCTCAATCGTAATGAGAGCATAATATATATATAAATATATATATATATATATATAAGTGGAACACTTGGTATATTAATCAGGTAAATTCTGATAAAGACAAACTCAAAAGAACTCAATGTTAAATTCATTTATTTAATTTAACAGAGTAATGTAATTTAGAAAAACATTTAGATAACCTACAATTTCAAAGGTAATACCTATTTCACTGCTGGATGACCTTGCGGCTCTTCAGACTGAAGAGCCGCAAGGTCATCCAGCAGTGAAATAGGTATTACCTTTGAAATTGTAGTATATCTAAAAATTTTTCTAAACTATATATATATATATATATATATATATATATATATATACTTATGCTAACATAAAATATGAAACTATGGATGCACGAAAAGAAACTTTTGTCTAAAACTGAAATCAACTTCTAAAAACAATAATTGGCAATATTCTAACGTCTATTCACATCCCCTTCAGAATATGTGGATATGAATAATTTATTAAAATATTAACTGCTCTTTCTTTGTCATTCACTCGGAGGCAAAAAGTCGAACTTGGTTGATAGCACCATTTGAAAATGCACTGGGAATTCAGAATATGCATTGATTATTTGTGGTGCTGAAGCAGTAAAGATCAGAGCACCGAATGTCACTTCAAAATCATAACTAATTTGTGGCAATAGAAAGTTAGAATTTGAAAAGTAAAAGTATTGAAGACAAGACCAGATTAGTCTCATGTTCTTATGTGCAGTTAACTAGAAACGGTTTCTTACTCTGAGTGCTGCTACAATCAGTTTGGTATATAAATGTATATAAAGCCTTGTTTTTGGAATTGTGAATTATATCTAAGGTACATCTGGATGTAGGTTGTGGTGCAGTGGATATCAGCTTCGAACCAGAAATTGAATAGCCAAATTCAAATTAAAGTTGAATTCGTCACATTCACTTATGCACAAATACTCTTCTCCCTCCAGCTTTGGGTTAAATAGCAGGACAGATTTGGTTTTATAGTCTTGGTTAGCAACCAGTCTGCTACAGAAAGTAGTGGCAACCTACAGCGGGAAAATCTTCTGCCCGGTCTTTTGAGACATGATTGCCCAAGCATGTATCACATATGGCACTTAACTGACTGGATTACATCTGTTGTTTGTTGAAATTATCATTTGTTTTCTTTTGTTCCACAAACTTATAGAATCAAACACAAATGAAAGTGCAAAACATAAAAACATCTAAAATCATATACAGTCTAACAACACCACAATAGTGCAGTGAATGCTGCTGCTTCTTCTTCTTTCAGAAAAAGAAAAGACAGGATCGACTGATAGATTCTATTTAAAAAACTTCTTGAGGGTTAGAAGTTGGTGTCATCCTGAAATTGGTTAGTTGTAGTGTTAAGTCATGAAATAATAGATCCACAATGGAATTGTCAATCAAAGACAACTCAGGCAGGATATTAACTAACAGTTTAACTAAGGACACAAACTTCCCATTTACCTTTTATCTTTTCACCAATAACCCCCCCATACCCAATCTTTTCTCTCATTGTAACTCATTGTACAGTAAAGGCAATCCTGCATTGCATGTGGTGCAAATCTAAACTTATTTATAAATGGAACTTTGTCTGTGTGTGTGTGTGTGTGTGTATCCATTACCTATAGACTCTGAAATGACTGAACTGATTTTCTTGAAAATTTACACAGTTGTACTATAAGCATCTGCGAGTGTTCTTAGCTAGGTTTTGTATCAAGGTACCCCTGATAAATATCGAAAATTGATAATCGAAAAAATTGGGTTATAGAAAGAGGGGTACGATTTTAATCAAATTTGATACACTCATAGCCAAAGACATAGGAAACGATATTCAGAAGTTTCAAGGTTGCAGTTCTTACAATAGTGCAGAAAATCAATAATATATATATATACATATATATATATATATATATATATATATATATATATATATATAAAAGGTAAGATGTTTGTGTGTCTGTCTGTTTGTCTGTATGTCCTTTATACAAATCCACAATTTTTATCCGATTCTCACCAAACTTCACACAAATATTCTTTAGGCTGAGTCTGAGCTTCAGGACTATGAATTAGTTTTGAAGCTTTCATTACACCGAACAACGCCGGGCTATACTGCTAGTATTAAAATAAAAAAAATAGATGTAACATTTGTTTATAGATTTTTTCCTTCATTCTTTTCTTGAACTATGTTTCAATGTTTTGGCATATAAATATTTGCAAAATTCTGCTTGAAGTAATAGATAGCTGTTAGTCTCAGGAATCTGCAAAGTCAGCTAAGTTGACTGACTAATCCCTATTGCAAACACTTACTCAGACACATTGTTTTTTCAGCACCTAAAGAGACAACCTGTGATTGTTATTACAACTATGCTGAAGAAATGTTGGTTATAGCTAGTAGGAGTGAGTGCATAATCAGATTAGTACTTGAACAAAATTATATCATCAAACTCTCAATCATGATGATAAATGGCTTCCAAACAGTTTTTTGTCTATGCCGTTTCACTCACAAGGCTTATCAAACATTCAAACATTTACCAACAGTACAAGCTGGAAATGTTTCCCCAGGCCTAATAATGTCAAGAAGTTATCTTCTTGACAAATAAACAATAGTGAGAATTGAACCTGGTTCTCATAGTTAAAAGAATAAATAATTTTCTATTCATTTTGCCACATTCTCATGTGTTCTGTCTGTGAAATTGATATAATTTTTTTAATCATTTCACCCCAAGCAAGGCAATAGAGCCACTAAGATGCAAAGGGGTTACTGACTGTGAGAAAATATGTGAAAAAGAAAAACATTATTAAGGAGTGAGAAAAACAAAAGAACAAGAATTAAGAAGACAGAAGATAACAATTGACATTGCATTTAAAATTTTAAAGATATGGTTGGCTGGAATTAAGAAAGTGATATAGCAAAGGGAAGACTACATTCCAAAACAAAAGAGGGTGAATCTTTTACTTTTACAGTCCTGAATAGAATGCTTTCTAGTGGGCAAATTAGCAAACAAGGCAAATAATGTTTTATAAGTTTTTCACTTAACTGGCATCAAAATGTTTTCCGTTATCAAGAAATAAGCTTTTTTTCAATATCTGTTTATATTTTCAAGATGAAGTATTGTTATTATTTACACTATTTACATCGTTTGGACTGTTGTCTTCAACCAAAACTACAAACACTTGTAGAATGTCGAAACATCTTGAATATGGTAACAATAATGAGAACAACAGTCCAAAAATTTAAATAGTGTAAATAAGATTTTCTTATTTTTGTTTATCAACAATGCAGAAAAATAGAAATAAAATTAGTTGAAAAAAAACAAACTTATCTTTTTAGAACTGGAATCAATTAAATTCAGAGACAACATCAAAATAGTTTATTAAAATAGATTACTTTAACTAACTCACTAAAAATTTTGAAGATTGGAAGGTAAATAAAATTGCCATCTAATCTGTCTATATTTCTGTGAGGTTTTCTATGAGTCTTCTGTAGGTTATATACATTGGAATTTCAAACCAAACCCTTTATTTAGTCTACAGGGGTAGATTGTTCTAATTCCACATGCCATGCCTTTTTCTGGATATCTTAATTTCCATTATTTCTTTTTAGTAACTCAACACTCCAAGTTCTTCCTCACCTCTGCTGTGGCCAGGTATTGAACTCACAAGTCCCTTTTTGAATTACTTCAACTGACGCTCTGATCCACTGAACCATATCTCTTAGGTGAATATTGAATATGGCAATAAAGATGAGGACATAAGTTCAAAAGATATAAATAGTAAAACTTATTTTCATTTAGTCATTATAGAATTATATATTATGGACTCTCCCGTCGATTTCAACGTATGAGCGTCTAACACAGTTAGACAACCACACAAAGAATTGTTTAAAGTGGTGAAGGATTGTGTAGTTTTTTTTTTGTTTTTTTTTTATAAGCGTTTCACCCCGAGCAAGGCATGTCACTGCCACTACTGTGCAGGGGGCTACGTAGAGTGGAGAAAGGCTGGTTAAATATAGGAAATAACAGAGGGTGGGTGATAGGTGGGTGAGGATACCGAGAATGAGGGTTGGGTAGATGAGAGTGTTGTGAGAATAGTTGGGAGTTAGTGTGATAGGAGGTGTCTATTGACCCTACATTTAAACACCTGGAGATTGTATCTGTCGGGAAAGCAGACTTGTGGAAGGGAGTTCCACAGGCGGGAAGCGTGAGAAAAGAAGCTGTTGGAGTAGAATTTACGGTTACATCTTATTTGTTTAACTGTAAAAGGGTCGGACCTAGTTGCTAATCTAGTATCTCGTGTAAATTCGTGCTTAGGCGGCACCAGTGATCTAAGCTCATCGGAGCAGAAGCCATGAAAGTACTTGTAGAAGAGGCACAGGGAAGCTACATCACGCCAGTGTGAGAGCGGCTGCAGCCGGTCTGCCAAGTCAGTATCAACCACGTTACAGATCCTCCTTTGTATTTTGTCAAGAAGCCCAAGGAGAGCAGCAGGGGCACCCGACCAGATATGGCAGCAATATTCAATACACGGGCGGATGGTAGATTTGTATATGTGCAGAATAGTTTCAGGAGGGAAAAATTTCCGGGCCCTGCACAGAGAGCCGACTTTCATAGCAGCAGATTTGGCAATGGATTCAATGTAGTCATTCCATTTGAGGTCCGCCGAAAGTGTAAGGCCAAGGAGGCGTAGTATTTTACTCTCTGGGAGGCTAGCCTGTCCCATGCTAATGGGAGGTAGATGCGATTGTCTATGGTGGTTAGTTGATAACAGCTTTGTTTTGGAGGCATTGAAATTTACCAACCATTTCCTACCCCAGGTCACTACGGATTGGAGGTCCCTTTCAAGTGCGGCAGCGAGGTTCACTTTGTTGTCCAGACCTGGTTTCTGATCGATGCGGGAGTAGATTGTTGTGTCGTCGGCATACATGCCAACTTGGGATCTAATGGTGTCGGGGAGATCATTAATGTAGATCAGAAATAGCGTGGGACCTAGGATAGAACCTTGAGGGACGCCCGCGTTCGTCTGGTAGTTTTGGGAGGCATGCCCATTTAATACCACCTTTAATGTGCGGTTAGAGAGGAAGGACTGGATGAGGTCAAACAAATGTCCAGTTATACCATAGCTCCGCAGTTTGCACAAGAGGCCAGCATGCCAGACCCTGTCGAATGCTTTGGAGATATCCAAGGCAACGGTTCGGGCTTCACCATTCTTGTCGAGTACCTGGTATATGTACTCGGTAATGGTCGTTAGCATATCAGCAGTAGACCTGGTGAAGCGAAACCCATACTGTTTGTCAGAGAGAAGCCCGTTGGTCATAAGGTGCTGAATCACCTTGGCGTTGATAATGGCTTCGAAAACTTTGCCAAAGATTGGAAGGAGACTAATAGGACGGTAATTGGCGGGGTCTGAGGGTTCGCCAGAATTCTTAAATATAGGTACTACGCAGGAGGACTTCCAACAGGCAGGAAAGCAGGAAGCAGATAGGCAGAGGTTATAGAGTTTAGAGAGGACAGAGGAGAGTTCTGGGGCACATTTCTTCAGTACTATGACTGGGATTCCGTCACTGCCGCTCGCTTTGTGTGGGTCAAGTTGCGCAATTATCTTGGCGACCAGCGAGGGTGAAATGTGGACGTTATTTAGTTGAGCCTTAGTTCTGGGTGGGAAGTCTGGTGTAGGTATTCCTAACGAGTCCAGTGTCAAATTGGTTGAGAATTTACGGGCAAAGCATTCAGCCTTGTCGGCTGGGGAGGTGAGAACTTCAAATTCATTGATTAGTGGGGGTATTGAAGTCTTGTTCCTGCTGAGCACGCTTTTGCAGAGACGCCAGTAATCTTTGGAGCCAAACTTAGAGGATGCTATGTGTTGCCTAATTCTGGTAGCAAACGCCCTCTTGGCTTCGTTCAGTACTTTTTTACACTTGTTCCGTGCTGAGGTGAAAAGGCGCCTGTTTTGGTTCGACGAGCAACTTCGATAGAGCCGGAAGAAATGGTTCCGGTGGGCAATAGCGGCCGAGCAAGCGGGTGAGAACCAGGGGGACGAATTAGGTTTTAGTTGGAATTTTCTGGCAGGGATAAAAGCATCGATGCCAGCCTTAACCCAAGAGGAGACTTCGGAGGCGCAGTCTTCGATAGGAAGATCAAAGACGTTGTTCCAGGGGATGTCGCAGAGGAAGTCCCTGAACGAGTCCCAGTCGGCTCTTTGGTAGCAGTATGATATTCTGCTGGTCTGGTTTTCTTGGGTAGAGTTAGTGCGGATTGATATGTTTACGGAGACTACGGCGTGGTCAGAGTTTCCAAGGGGGCAGAGTTGCCTGGTAGTGCAGGAGTCTGGGATGGAGGTAAAACAAAGGTCGAGTAAAGAGTCCCTTCCGTTAGGGTTTTTAGAGAAATGCGTGGGGAAGTCCACCACTTGCGTTAGAGCTTGGGCTATTGAAAAGTGCATGGTGCGGATCCCAGCAAGGTCGGTGGCTGAGTTTTCAAGCCACTTGGTGTGGTGGGCGTTAAAATCGCCAAACACAAATATATGGGCAGATGGGTGAGAAGAAATGGCCCTGTCGATGTTAGTCGAGATGCAATCAAGTAACGTACAGTCAGAGGAGGAGGGGGAGCGGTAGAGGAAGAAAAGATAGCTAACCGAGCTTAGAAGTGAGAGACGGAAGCACATGAAGGAATGATCAAGGGATTCAAGAGATGTGACCCTGGCTAGGGGGAGCTGTTCGCTGACATATACACCAAGCCCATGCATATGGACATTGGAGTCCTTCCTGAAGAGAGGAAGGTAACCAGGAACGAACAGCTCTGAAGAGGGGATAGAAGGGTCAAGGTTAGTCTCACATATAGCTAAGATATCGGGTGAGTTAGTTAGAAGGAAAGACTCTACACTATTAAAGTTACTGCGAATACCTTGTATATTTGTGAAGGTAACGCAGATAGGTTAGTACCATCCACACTTTTTGAAACTGCTGATAACAAACAATCGGTGCAGAAGTTTGCCACGGATCGCATGAACAGCAGACCTCAGATATTTAACCCATAACTGGAGGGAAAGGACGGATTAATACATTTCCCAAGGGTACCAGTGCGTAAGTGAATGCAGAGTGTTCGACTGGAATTGGAACTCGGCTCACCGATTTCCTTTTCCTAGCCAAAATCCACTGCACCACAACGCACATCCGTCAATAAATGCTTACAGCACCTGGTCTTCCAAAGCGGTCACCCATCTAAGTACTGACCAGGTTCAACGGTGCTTAACTTCGGTGATTGAGCAAGAACCGGTTTATTCAACCTGATATGTGTGTGTGTGTGTGTGTGTGTGTGTGTGTGTGTGTGTGTGTGTGTCAGATTAAATAAATTGCAAATATTATGCCTGCTTATTTTTAATAAAATCTGTTCATACTCACAGATAATCTTTCACATATTATAATTGAAAGATTATCTGTGAGTACGAACGGATTTTATTAAAAATAAGCAGACATAATGTTTGCAATTTGTTTAATCTGACATGTCTAAAATGGCCTCGCTATATAGGGAAAAAAGAAGGTGTCAGTTGTTTAAACTGACACCAGGAAGACATGAGTTATGTAGAAGAATGGAAACAATTATAAACTATTATGATAATTGTTTTTCTTTTCATTTAGGTGTTTTAGTAAACATTTAATTTTAAATTCAGTTATACCTTTTCCCTGCTTTTACCATTTATCTGTGAGCATACTATATTGAGAGTTTAATAAAACTCCATCTGTATATTTTTGACATGAGATATTGTAATATAGTGGGTTATCCGTTCTAGTAAAACGTAGTTGTATGTTGAAACAGATCCACTGAATTTGGCCTCGTTAGTAGATAGTCCATTATAAAAGGGGATATAAAACAAGAAGATCAAACTGAGTATAGAAACAACATTTTATATATACACATATATCAATTAGGAGTTTTACAAATAAAGTAATGTCTTTAGGATGGGTTCAAAGGATGCTAAAATGTTTGTAGCAATAAATACTGAAAAGAGAGTTTGTGCATATGTATGTAGAAGCGTTTGTCAGGAATGTCTTTGATGTATCCACTCTTTTGGTTGGTAAGTAGCTCAGGGACAGCAAAGAAGATGAGAGGGAAAGGAGGCGACCATAGTATGATTGCTTGACGAGGTCAAGGGACGTGCTAATCATGTTCGTACTTTCTCTACTGGTGATGCTTTTTTGTGTCGGCTTTTTATTTTGTCTTTGTGGGTCCCAGAAGGTCATTTGGGAATTCACACCTGTATTTAATTCTGGGCTTCCCATAGGATGATAAATAAAATTTGGAATTTTATATTTATTAATTTTTTTGTTTTCTGCTGGAACATATGCATGGAGCCAGGTGTGCAAAGACCAGTTTTGGTCATTTGCTTTCTGGTCCTCAGAGAGCAAACATCCGGTCCCTCGCTTGGCTTGGTATCACCACAGTAACTATTTTGACTATTTATGCCATTCAGACTATCATTCTAATCTTTATTGTCGTACTCACAATATTTTGGTTGCTGTATACCCCAGCATTCTTCAGGTGATATACATTAGAATTTTGAAGTTCACCCACAGAGGTAGATTGTTCTAATTCCTCAAGCTATGCCTTTTTCTGGATGTCTCAGTTTGAGTTATTTCCCTTTAGTAACTCAACTCTCCAAGTTCTTGTTCACCTCTGCTGTTGCCAGGGATGAACAGACAACTCTTTAGACACATGGCTACAATGGATAAAAGGGTTGGTTGAAGTAATCAAGTGACTTGAGCCAAAGAGTCGTGAGTTCAATACCTGGTCACAGTAGAAATGAACAAAAACTTGGAGAGCTGAGTTACTAAATAAGAATAAATAAAACTGAGACATCCAGAAAAGGCGTGACACGTGGAATGAGAACAATTGACATCTGTGGACTAAATAAAGGGTTTGGTTTGAAATTCCAATGTATATCATCTGAAGAAGGCCAGACTGTACAACAGCAAAAATGTTGTAAATATGACAATAAAGATGACAATAAAGATGACAATAAAGATGACAATAAAATATGACAATAAAGATGACAATAAAGATGACAATAAAATATGACAATAAAGATGACAATAAAATATGACAATAAAGATGACAATAAAATATGACAATAAAGATGACAATAAAGATGACAATAAAATATGACAATAAAGATGACAATAAAGATGACAATAAAGATGACAATAAAATATGACAATAAAGATGACAATAAAGATGACAATAAAGATGACAATAAAATATGACAATAAAGATGACAATAAAGATGACAATAAAGATGAGATCAACAGTTCAAACAATGCAAATAGTGTAAAATGCCATCTGATTGCTTTATGAAGTTGATTGATTGCCACAAAAAATGCTGAATTTAGTTCTCTTTAGTCCAACAAGAGTACAAAACTCTTGGACTTATTTCTATCTAAATTTCTATTATTTGGAGTAATCATTATGTACATTATCTACATTCAGACTAATATCCTCATCTTGTTATTGTCAAAAAAAGTTTCTGTTTATCTGTATAAATTTCATGGAATTTCAAACTAAACCATTTATTCCATCTAAAAGAATAGATTATTGGAATGAGAACAGTCTACTCCTGGAGATTAAGTAAAGGGTTCATTTAAAAACTTCTTAAAGGTTATCTGAATTGACAGATACAAGGGATAGTAAGTTGTGGAGAGTCATGATCACCAATGCCCTTAAAGATGCATATGTAAAAACCAGATAATAATAAAATATACCAATATATGTTATCATATTTGATGGCATGGGAAAATAGATAAAATAAGATTAAAGAAGTTCAACTTACCTTCTACCATTGTTTGTTGTAGAAGTAATATGTATTATTTAATTTGAAGGCTGAAAAATATATTGAAGGAAAGAAATGAGATAAAAAATAAAACTGTTATTTGCAATATTGTTTTTATTTTTCTGTAAATAAAGCCTTAACAACTACTGCTACTCAGTCAGTTAAGTGCCATACGTGAAACACGCTTGGGCGATCATGTCTCAAAAGAGACATGGCTGACTGGGCAGAAGATTATCCCGCAGTAGGTTGCCATTGCTT
This sequence comes from Ascarosepion bandense, assembly GCA_037127315.1. Lineage (NCBI taxonomy): Eukaryota > Metazoa > Mollusca > Cephalopoda > Sepiida > Sepiidae > Ascarosepion > Ascarosepion bandense. The sequence continues at coordinate 11,349,996 of JBBBDQ010029769.1, read as the reverse complement.
TCTGCGGTAGACTGGTTGCCAGCCAAGGCTATAGAACCCAATTTGTCCTGTTATTTACCCCATAACTGGAGGGAAGAGATGGATTAATACCTTCCCCAAGGGTATTTGTGCGTAAGTGAATGCAATGAATTCAACTGGAATTCGAACTCGGTTTCCCAATTTCTCATTCCGAGCCGATATCCACTGTACCACAATCATCCTACTGCTACTACTACTACTATTATTAGTTATAGTAATAATAATAATAATTTTTGTTAATATTTATTCTCATTTTAATCATTTAGTTATCTTTTATTATAAGATTATGCTGTGAGCAGACAACACAAGATCAGAAATAATATCTGTTCAGTCATAAAAGCCCACAGGAGCCACTTTTTCTGACTATACCAGTGTCACAGGTCCTATCATAACAGGCATCTCTGCCTGACTTTTGACTTAGAACTGAGTGAGTGAGAGGAATATATCTATTTCCATGGGTTCTTCTATCATCTCTAATATTGACCCCAACAAAGCATGTGGACCTGATGGTATCCTTGTTATGTGCTTCTGAACTGTTCTCTGTCAACTGTATAATAAATGCCTTGCTGCCTCTTACTTTCCTGCTTGCTGGAAATCCTCATTTGTTTGTTTTTCCAGTCTTTAAGAACTCTGGTGAACCATCTGGCCCCTCAAACTATGAACCTATTAGCCTTCTAGATCTTTTTCATAAACTACTCAACACTCTAATCAACTTTGAATTGGTTAAGCACCTAACATTGCAGGGTTTTATTTTAGACAAGTAATATGAGGAGAGTAACAAGAGGATGGTGCAGTGGATATCAACTCGGACCGAGAAATCGAGGAGACGAGTTCGAATTCCAGTTGAATTCATTGCATTCACTTACGTGCAAATACCCTTGGGAAAGGTATTAATCCGTCTCTTCCTTCCAGTTATGGGTTAAATAACAGGACAGATTGGGTTCTATAGCCTTGGCTGGCAACCAATCTACCGCAGATAGCAGCGGCAACCTAGTGCGGGATAATCTTCTGCCCAGTCAGTCATGCCTCTTTTGAGACATGATCACCCAAGTGTGTTTCACGTGTGGCACTTAACTGACTGACTGAATATAGCTTTCGCATTTCTAGGTCAATTGCTGGTGTACTAACAATTATTGCTGAAAGGGTCTATCAAGCTTTAGATAAGTGGTGAAGCTCAGACTGTTGCTTTGGCCATCTCAAAAGCATTTGACAGGATTTGGCATACCAGTCTTCTTCACAAGTTGAAAGGCTACGGTATTTCCGGATTAATTTTTAAACTGATTCAATCTTATCTAATTACAAAAAATAACCTTCTTGATGGCATGAGTTCTCAACTTAGGATCTATGCTGATGACACAGCATTTTACTTGTCTCAATAGTAAGTCTGATTGGTTCAATAAGGTCAGATTGACAGCTGATCTAAAAAATGACCGACAAGTTGTTATTTACTGGGACAAGGACAGGATTGTCAATTCTAACACCACCAAAACAATTTCCCTCTCTAAATCATTTGAAAAACCTCTTCCTGCTTCCCATCAGCATGACTGATGCTAACCTCCATGAGAGTGACTCATTGCACCATTTCAGTCTAACATTCTAGACTGATATGAAGTAGAAAGACTATATTGAATCCATTGCTGGGTCTGCTGCTAATTCAGTTCATTATGTCATGCTAAACAGTTTTTTCTCCAGAATCTATCTTGCATATTTATTAGTCTACCATTCATTCATTCTCTGAATATTGCTGCCAAATCTTGCTGCATATTTAGAGATACTTGCTAAAATCCAAACAAGTATTTGCAATACTGTCAATTCTGAACTGGTGACTCAGCTTTAGTTACTTTCCCACTGCCATAATGAACCTTTCCTCTGCCTTTTCTATAAATATTTTCATGGTAACTGTTCAGGTGAAGCCTTTGCTATGGTACCTAGACTTTATGAATTTAAGTTCAGTACTAGATTAGAGGCAAGGTATTTACATTATTCGGACTATTATCCTCATCTTTGTTGCCATTTGTACGATGTTTCGATCATTGTATGCTTCGACTTTCTTCAGGTGCTAGGAATTTCAAACTGAACCCTTTATTATAATCACTGGGGTATATGAACTCCATTCCTTGTGTAAAGCCTCAATTGAAAGTTATGAGTTATCTCCCTCTAACCCTGCAAGTTACTTAAGGACATATGGCCCAGTGGATATAGACATTGATTAGTTCCTAACTTGACTCTTAGAGTTGTGAGTTCAATACCAGGCTACAGCAGTGGTGAACAAGTAACTTACAGGGTTAGAGGGAGATAACTCATGACTACCAGAAAAGGCACTACTATGCAAGGAATGGAGTTCATATACCCCAGTGATTGTAATAAAGGGTCCGGTTCAAAATTCCTAGCACCTGAAGAAGGCCGAAGCGTACAATGGCCGAAACATTGTACAAATGGCAACAAAGATGAGGACAATAGTCCGAATAATGTAAATACTGTAAATACTACCTAATCTCAGAAATATAGACAAATATTGGAGGCAAGGTCTCATCAACTTGCAGTTGAAGAGGTTTGATATAACTGCAAGTTCTGTGGTAACAGTTTCTTCATGTTTGTGAAATTCTCTTCCAGTTTCATACTTTCCAGCCAACTTTGATCTTCAAAAATTTAAAGGCAATATCAATTGTTATATACTGTCATGATTACTCTTCTATTCTTCTCACTCCTTAACATTTCTTTTTTTTTTTTTTCTTGTTCTCCCAAACTCAGTAACCCCTTGTGTTTTAGTGGCTTTAGTGCCATGCGTGTGTTGCGGTCCAGTGGATATCGACTCAGAACGAGAAAATGGAGAGCTGCATTTGAATTCCATTTGAATTCGTTGCAATCATATACACGCAAATACCCTTGGGAAAGGTATTAATCCATCTCTTCCCTCCAGCTATGGGTTAAATAACAGGAGAGATTGGGTTCTATAGCCTTGGTTGGCAACCAGTCTACCGCAGAAAGCAATGGCAACCTACTGTGGGATAATCTTCTGCCCAGTCAGTCATGTCTCTTTCGAGACATGATTGCCCAAGTGTGTATCACATATAGCACTTAACTGACTGACTGCCTTGCATGGGGTGATATAATTTAAAAAAATTAGATTATTTTATTTTCTCAGAACTTCAATTCTTTAACTCAAATGGAAGTGCTCATTTTAATGTTCAAAGCTCATATGGCAAAAACAGACCTTAATTTCATTCAGTTCTATGCATGCACTTCCAGAATACTGTCCTAAAATATCATGATCATAAATAATCTTTTCTGACCAATTAGGAAAGTCCCACAATTGTTTTTCACAGCAGCTTTTTAGAAGTAATCGACCCATAGCAGATAAGTTTAACTATACCATCAGCAGTGTCACCAAAACACTTTCATCAACAGTAACACTTTCTGCCAATGACAAAAGCAGTGGCAACAGCAGAGAATAACTCTTAACTCTTACAATGCAATAAGATCTTAGCAAAACTTCAACATCCCTTTTCATGTCAGCAAAGTAAAGTGTTATATCCCATGAGGGGATAAACAGGGAAAGAATAGTGCAAGAATAATACTTAACACTGAAGATATAGGAATAGGGATTTATTATACCGCAGTACAATAAACCAATAGACAATACAAGGACACCAACGAATAGTTAACAGGTACAACAATCAATTAGGCAATGTCTCTGTCTAGGACGTATGTGTCCATCGCGTGAAGAATGCTTCTGTCTAGTGACATATGCTCTCGTCTAATGACGATGGCTCTATAGTTCACTCCAGTCACAGTCTTTTATAGACCGGATCATACCCATTCCAGGGTAGGACAGGATATTCCTCTACAACATAAAGTTAAATATGCCACCTGTTATAAATGATTGAACCTCCAAAACACTATGTCTAACAAGATCAAATCTGACTTTTAAACTTAATCTTTATTCTACCTTGATATAATGTCTTTGTTTTTATAATAATAGAAACAATAATAACATCTTTATTTTTTACTAGGTGAAACACTATCAGTGATAAATTGCATGAATATTTTGGAACAGTCTGTCATTGTCATATCAGACCAGCAAGGTGTAAAAAGTACATTCCATGAAAGATCAGAAAATAATGAGTAAGCAAATAATTTCAAAATGACATTTCTTTTGTCAGTGTAAGTAAATTAATTTAAGACAATGTCCAAACTTGTTTTGCAAAGAAAACCTGATGGCTAAAATAAATATAATTTTGTATCTTCAAAACGCACAATGTCTCTGTTTACTTCTTCATTGAATTTTGTATTTTGTTCTTTTTGTGTAACAATACAAATTGTCTAAACCAATTAGAGTTTGACAAAAACAAAAAAAGATATCATATTTAATAGTAAATTAAATCCACAAACAACAAATAGAAAATGAAATAATGGAGAACTTTTCTCATGTTCTTTACAATTTCTTTTTATAAATTACTTAAATTGCATTAATGGCTTTTTTTGTATTTTTGGTGCAAGAGAAAATAATGTTAAAAAACACTCATCAATTTTTTTTTAAATAACAGAAAAAATAAGTATAAAAGTATTTTTACTCTGTCTAAATAATTTCATTTTCTCACAAAGTTTGTTAAATCTTATAAACACATATCATTGATTATATCCTTTGTCTTCTATGTGCCATGTTCCTTTAGTACATTGGTAATCATGGCTCTTCAAAATTTTCTGACCTTTGAATTGCCTAATAATTTTTATCTTGCTGTTATTTTTTCTAAATCTTATCTTGTTATCCACTTAATGAAGCTCAGTAGGTAGGCTATACATTGTTTTCCTCTATCCCTCCTGCCTTTATTATATTCTGTAAGTATCAAATTTTCCAAGCCCACTTTTTTCATTATATGCCCTAGAAATATCAACTCTTTCTTTCTGATGTTAAGTATCAGCGTCCTTTTTGTTTCCATTTTCTCTAAAACTTCATTGTTTCTCACATGTTTGGTCCATGATATGCTCGGCATCTCTTTTCAATGGTTTCAAATCTCTTCATCTATGATAAGATTGTCCAGCATTTGCTGTTATATAGGAACAATGATATTACATAAGAGTTCAGTATTCTTTTCTTTATTTCTACCAAAATTTTTCTTTTTCTTAATACTTTGCTTAGCTTCAGGGAGGTTTCTTTGGCTATTCCAATGTACCTTCAGATTTCAATGTTCCACTTTTTGTTCACTGTTAAAACACTTCCCAGATATTTGAGTTGTTGTACATGTTAAAAAATGAAATCATATAAGTTTACCATTCACCCATGCTTTGAATATTGAATATTTACCGCGAGGTTGTAAAAAATACCAGGTTGGGAAACTGGCGCAGGATATACTTCTCTCAATGAGGGTGAATGGGCCTCTCTTAAGCCGTGGTAGGCAACCCATCTAGTGATGGTGTCACGATAAAAATACCTTTGGTAGCTCTAGCAAAGCATCAAGTATTCAGATACTGACAAGATTTTGAATCTTGGCCGAGGCTGCAGAATGATGATGATGATGATATTGCTGCTACATCTGGTCTGGTTCTTATGCTATGCATTTAGAAACTTCTGATAAAATACAAAGATGAATCTGCAATGTTACTGATCCCGATCTGGCATTTTGGCTTCAGCCATTTTCTCACTGTTATAATGTAGCTTCCCTGTGCCTTTTCTATAAACATTTTCATGCTAATTTTTCTGATGAGCTTTCTCTGATAACTTCTATCTTCAAAAGTTTTAATGCACTGTCAATCACCATGTTCCATCTTCTTGAATCCAGTTTATTTTTTATCATTTTCTCAATGCTCTCCATTTTCAAATCTTCTTATTCTTATTTACTCCCTGTAACTTCCTTGTGTTATAGTTGCATTGTTGCCTTGCTTGGGGTAAAATGATTAAAACAAATTAAAACTCCTTCTAAAACATGATCCTCCTCATTAAGTACTATGTCCCTTCAAAATATAAACAACCGTAGCTCTCCACAGCTTCTTTTTTTGTTAAATCTGTAAATTGTGCCCTGATTGTTCCTGAGTATTTCATTGACTATCTGTACTTTGATCTTCCAGAATTCAATTATCCAGATGTGAAATGAAGAGAAAAATAAAAATCAACTGAACATTTTTCAATTATCTGAAGTAAATCCATTTTATTTCATCGTTGCGGTGCATTGGATATTGGCTTGGAATGAGAAATCGGTAGTCGAGTTCGAATTCCAGCTGAATTCATTGCATTCACTTACACGCAAATACCCTTGGGAAAGGTATTAATCCGTCTCTTCCTTCCCATTATGGGTTAAATAACAGGACAGATTGGGTTCTATAGCCTTGGTCAGCAAGCAGTCTACCACAGAAAGCAATGGCAACCTACTGCAGGATAATCTTCTGCACAGTCAGTCATGTCTTTTTCGAGACATGATCACCCAAGTGTGTATCACGTATGGCACTTAACTGACTGACTCAATGGCAAGTTTTTAAGTTAGTTGTGCTTTCAACCAGAAGCCACCCTTAATATAACCCTCTCAGTCAGTCTAACCCTGCGCTAATCAATATTCCCAGTGGTCCAAGCTGGCTGTTGGTCACTGGTGGCTTCGATCCACACATACTCTGCCCATTTTATATTCTTGATCTCAGAGTAGGAGAAGATTGAATGTTGCAGTAATTGAAGTGCTGGGTTGAACTGTGTCAGAAGCTACATTAAGGGAAGAAATAACTTTACAAACATAAAAAAAGGAGCTGTTGGGTTAATCTTTCGTTGGTTTATGTAGTTCTTGGTACAACAGAAATTAAACCTTCCTGCATCAATCTCTATAGTGAACCTCATCAAAAATTTGGAGCTGGGTTCAAAGTTCTTCAGAATTAGGATATCTAGTGGCAGATAATGTGAAGAGCAAAGGCACTAATGCAGAAATTCACCACGAAAATCTCTGAGTTTCTAAAGTTGACCGTTTATATACATTCCACCCCAAAACTGGCATAGGGCTGACAGGTGCTAGTTATTCAGTGACTCCTCAGTTTTGTATTAATCCCAACAAGAGTTCTTTGTTTGCTAATTCTTCACTCTTAATCAACTTTCCAAATTTGAGGAATTATCCACCTTCCTTAGGATTAGTCACAGGGATCACTTCTCCTCTCAACTCCAACTAGCTTCACTTTACGTCTTCTGCCATCATTCATACAGGTGGTGTCAAATTCTACTTCTTCATTCAACACTTAGCATTCAAAGTCAGCCTAATTCCCAGGGTAGGCATAACATTGTGATGAAACTAATTTTTAAAATATGCAGGCAATAGGGTGGAGTTTTATTTGAGTCGTTAATTTTAATTCTCTTGATTCCTCAAGGAAGAGATAAAATTTTTTCTTAGTTCCTGGATTTATCTCTCTCCCCAGTGAAATATTAACCAGACCTTGTCAACAGGACTTGTTTTCATAACTTACTTGCATCTTTTGTTCAATTTTCTAATTTGTTTTTCATCAGCAAAAATATAAATCAAACCTATCTCTCTCTTTGATTTGTTTTCATAAATTCTTAAGATAGAGATAAAGTTATTTCACAATCCAGTTTCAATGCATGCCAGATCCTCAAATAATAAAAAAATAAACATTTGAGTGCATTGTCTCTGTTCTTTTTATAAGGAGCAAACATTCTAGATGGCCCTTTTTACTTCCCATCACCAGAAAATGTCTTCTCTCACTCACTCTCTCGGCTTATACTTAATATTAAGCATTCCATGGCCTCAGGTTCACATCATGTCACATTACAAATTCATATACTTCATAACTTAGCAACAGAAAAACACAAGGCCAGCCAACCAAAAACAGACAGCTGATTAAAAATAAACTTGACAAAGCCATGAACAAAGCATTTGAAAATCTTTTTTGATAAGATAAATGTTAAGTTTCTAACAAAATATAACTTTTTCTTTCATTCTTTTTTAAAATTTTAAGTATTCAGTTACCTGGAATTTTAAACTATCCAAACATATTTTTCAACCCTTGTTCCAAGAAGTGTGGATAATCAAAGAAGTACAGTATAGAGGAGTGATTTCATATTGCCTTCTCCATAGTTTTGAATTTAGGGCAAGCTCTCTTATAAACTGGTTGCCAGACCAGGCCAAAGATTATCATCTGCTCTGCTATTTAATCCACAGTGAAGGGAGAAGAGATAGATTCATGCCTCTCCTAAAGGCATGAAGGCAAAATGAAGAACTTGAACACAGATTATCAATTACATTTTCTTTGCTATTAACTATTAATCAACTCATCCTTCAAGCATGATTCTAATTTTGTATCTGGCAAGGTTGTTACGACACAGGTTCAGTGATCAAAATAACTTCAAAATGTTTTCAGATTAATCTTATGTTTCCTGTTAGAATAAATACATTAAAATATTTGGGGTATGCTTACATATAACCTTGACAGATGGAAAATGTATGCAAAAACACAGAGTAAACTGATAGTCATCTTAGTAGATTACTGAAATGCATAGTTACTGCTTTGCTGATTGAGGCAAAGTACTTTTGGACAATTAGAAAATAACTTATTTCCAATTTTATCATAAACAAACAACAACTATTCACATTCATTCTTATTCATATATATATATATATATATATATATATCCAAATGAATAAGGAACAAAGAAAATATTTACAATGTTCAAAACATTAATTTAAAACAGTGCTCAATATAGAAATAGAGTAATAAATATTTATTATAAATTATAGTTTAGAATATGTACAAACTACAATCATCTACAAAAGTGTACATCTGGTTTCGACATTGAAAGACCAATGTCTCATCAGGTCTTTCAATGTCAAAACCAGATGTACACTTTTGTAGATGATTGTAGTTTGTACATGTTCTAAACTATAATTTATAATGAATATATTCACACACACACACACACACATATATAGTGTTAAGGTGTGCTATATTTATAGGATAAAGTGCTCAATATCAGAGATAGAGCACATGTAAATATAAAAGTGAACATTGAGGTCAACACTCAGAGGTGACAGACTGTTTCATGTTATGCGCAATAATCAGGCCATATGATTACACCTAGCATGAAACAGTCTGTTGCCTATAAGTAAGCAGCTAACGTAGAGCCAACGAACCTACCAAGGTTTCACCAAATGGATCGTCAGGGCAAGTTTGCTTGTCCTGATGATCCATTTGGTGAAACCTTGATAGAGCCGTTGGCTCTAGGTTAGCTATTTACTTATTTATTTGCTCTGCAAATTGTATTGTGTGCTTTACGTGTCAGGTTCCTCGTCTTTCAACTAGTCCTTTGACTAATGTTCAAGTGCTTAGTTTGTTTCTTTTTTTTGTTTTTTTTTCCCCCTCCACGTTTATACTTGGTGGGTTTTTCGAGACGTGTTCAAAGATAAATTCAAAGTTTATATATATATATATATATAAAGTATAATCCTTGAAATTTGTTAAGGTAAATTCACCTTATAAAGAGAACTCAATGTTAAAATTTATTGTTAAATTTAACAGAATAACAAATCCCTAACACAGTAAATATTAGAATTAATAAATTATCATCCAATAAAAAAATATTTAATGAGAACAAATCAATATACAATGAAACCCTCAGAAAGAAAAGTTTTAATGAAGAATTAATATGCCAGGAAAAGTTAAAAGAAAAAACTAAAAATAGAAACAAGGGCAAAAATAGAAAAAGAAAAATAATATGGTTCAACCCACCATTCTGTAATTTGTCCAATGTAAATATCAATAAATACTTTCTCAACTTAGTTAACAAGCACTTCCACCAAAATAACCCCATAAATAAATTATTCAACAGAAAAACTCTAAAAATAAGTTATTCAACAACCAAATACATTCAAAATATTATTATTTCACACAACAATAAATTACTTAAAAATTTCCACAACAAACCTCACGAACACAAACCTCCTTGCAACTGCATCAACAGAACCAACTGCCTCGTTGATTGCAGGTGTAATTCTGACAAAGCAATTTATGAAGCCACAATTTTTCAGGAAGAGGCGCCCAACAAAAAAAGAGTATACGTAGGGATATCAGTAGGTATATGGAAACAAAAATTTAATAACACTCATTTTCCAATGCCTCCTTGAAACACCAAACAGCCTTATCAAAATACTACTGGAAATTGAAGAACAGAGGACTCACCCCGCAGGTTAAATGGAGGATCATTAAATTTGCTCATACTTCCAGCAACTTCAGGGACAGATGTAATCTATGCTTGGAGAAGAAAATAGCTATTATCAAATATAGAAATCCAAATGAACTTTTAAACCAGAGAAATGAACTGATTTTTAAATGTAGACATAAAAATAGGCATAGGATCACTTAACAGATCAAAATTAAACTTAAAAGTTTGTTTTTTAAAATAATGTAGAATGTCCCATTTAAGACTTTATACCCCACACCAAAATTTTATATCATTATTGCTATCATAGGTACTCTTCTACTATGTTATTATTATTATTATTTTCATTTTTATTAAGAGTAGTTATATATTAAATTTATTTAAATATAAGTATATATATATATATATATATATATATATATAGTCATCCGCAGACAGATCTGTTTCGCTGTATCACAGCTCATCAGTACGGTTAGACTCCGATTGCTTTTTTACCCAGGATTGAAACCCGACCAAATTGGCATCAGTCGGCGATTCTACCTCTATATATATATATATATAATATTTTATTTTTTATTTTTTAAATTAGTTTCTATATTATAAATAATTATTTTTAATTTATATTCACTTATTGCCGTATAATCTTCATTATTAGGATTTTTATTTATATATTTCTCTTTATTATTATTATTATTATTTTATTATTTATTATTTTTATGATTATTATTATTAATTTTTCTTTTATATTTTTAGTTATTTATTTACATCATAAAATTTTTTATTGTTGATTATAATTTATAAATATTTTCTTTAATTATTTTTAATTATAACTTTCTTCATTTTTAATTTTTAATATTTTTAATTTTTTAATTATTATTAATTTTAGGTTTCTAGATTTTAATTTCTTTATTACAAATATAATAAGATAATTCTGCTATTATTATTACGATTAAAATTAAATTGAAAAACTAACAATTAATTCTTCGAGCATAAATTCAACCCCTAATTTTTAGATTTTAAATTTCAATGTCATACATCTAAAACAGACAGCTGGCCACTCAGGTCAAAGTTCATTTTTTTTCCTAATGAAAGTCTGTTGTGAATCAAGTCAAAGACACTAAGCGAAACTAAAATCTAATACGTTAAGTTAATCCCCCTTTCCTCTTATTCTTCTCTTATTCTTTTCTTTCTCTTTTCTCTTCTTTTTAATATTTCTTTCTTTCTTTTTCTATTTCACTTGACTTCATCTGGATAAATCTGAAACATTCATTGTTGTATGAATTAGGCCTGACAAGTGGTTGAAGCCGCGGAATATTTACTACCAATGGATTTGTAAAAAATATCTAACTTTTGTTTCCTGGGTATATATATATATATATATATATATGCGCACACACATTCTAAATATTTTGCCTCCCTTTTTCACTTCCCCTCCTACTTTTCTTTCTTATTTCTTTCCTTTTCCTTCTTTTTAAATGAACTTCCAGTGCATGAAAAGCTTTTGAATTTTTTCATGATAAAAAAGGTCACTGATGAAGCGAATTTATTTTGCCAAAATTATCATCCCACAAATGTGATTTTCAAAGTTTTATTGGTAAATATACATATTTGGTTCTGTAAATAAATAATTTTATTTTCATCAAGCTCTCTGGTTGAATCAATTTGAATATTTGTTTTCAACAATTAATATTAATCGAATCTCCTTTGGAATTTTTCATACATGCCATTTTCCTTTTGGATTTAAATATATGTGTGTTGTTGTGCAGTGGATATCCGCTTGAAATGAGAAATCGAGGCGTCAAGTTTGAATTTCAGTTTAATTCCTTGCATTCACTTACATGCAAATACCCTTGGGAAAGCCATTAATCTGTCTCTTTCCTCCACTTATGGGTTAAATAACAAGACAGATTGGGTTCTGTAGCTTTGGCTGGCAACCAGTCTTTCAAAGAAAGTAATGGCACCCTACTGTGGGATAATCTGCCCAGTCAGTTGGCTTACGGCCTATCATGTTGAATACACCGGTTCTTGTTCAGTCACCGAAGTTAATCAACGTTGAACCTGGTCAGTACTTAGATGGGTGACCGCTTGCGAATGCCAGGTGGTGTAAGCATATAGTGACAGATATGCATTGTGGTGCAGTGGATATCGGCTCGGAAAGAGAAATCGGTGAGCCGAGTTTGAATTCCAGTTGAATACCCTGCATTCACTTAAGCCCTGGTACCCTTAGGAAAGGTATTAATCCATCCCTTCCCTCCAGTTATGGGTCAAATAACAAGAGTAGGACTTGGGGACTCTTCTCTTAAAAAACAAATCCCAATGAATCTTGATACTCGAAAAGAAAAATGTTGTAAAAATAAAATAACCTTACCCAAAATCATTTGTTATGACCTTAAATGATCCCATAAGGATTGATAGGTTGTTAAACCTCGAAACAAACAAACAAAACTGCCCAGTCAGTCAGGTCTCTTTTGAGACATGATCACTCAAAGCGTTTATCCCATATGGCATTTAACTAACTGACTGATACACACACACACACATATATATATATATATATATATATATATTAATTATTTTCCCCACCCCAATCCAGATGATAATGCCACTAATCACCAGGAGTTACTAAAAGTGAAAGAGAATAAGATGTTAGTGAAAATAAAGGACAATAAAAGAACAGTATTTAGGAATGCAGAAGATGACAATTGATATTGCATTTAAATTTTTGAAGATCATAAGTGGCAGGGAAGAAAGAAACCAGAAGAAAGTTCCACAGAGAAAAAGTGTGAGAAAAGAAACTATTAAAATACAACTTATGGTTTCATATAGCTATTTCAGTAGCAAATCAATGAAACCTAATTGCCAATCTAGTCAGTCAGTTAAGTGCCATACGTGATACACGCTTTGGGTGATCATGTCTCGAAAGATACATGACTGACTGGGCAGAAGATTATCTCACAGTAGGTTGCCATTGCTTTCTGCGGTGGATTAGTTGCCAGCCAAGGCTATAGAACCCAATCTGTCCTACCATTTAACTCATAGCTGGAGGGAGAAGAAATAGATTATATTACATTATTATATTAAGTATAATTAGTGGGGGATCAGTTTATTACTTTATAGCAACATAAAACCTATCCCCCACTTTATGCCCAGTAAAAGTTTTAATTATGTTTCCAACTATTATATTCAGTCAGTCAGTTAAGTGCCATACGTGATACACACTTTGGGCAATCAAGTCTCAAACTGGGCAGAAGATTATCCCGCAGTAGGTTGCCATTGCTTTCTGTGGTAGACTGGCTGCCAACCAAAGCTATAGAACCTAATCTGTCCTATTATTTAGCCCATAACTGGAGGGAAGAGGATGTTTCTGCATAAGTGAATACAAGGAATTCAACTGGAATTTGAACTCGGCTCCCCAATTTATCATTTCGAGTCAATATCCACTGCCCCACATCGCACACCCTGCTAATCTAGTAGTATGCTTAAATTCATGCAGTCAAGGTGCTAAGGATAAAAGCTCATCAGGATAATTACCATAAAAATATTTATAGAAATAAGAACAGACGATTTTGGTTTGGTTTGTTTTATGGCATATCAACCTAAGTGGGTCATTTAATGCTGAGAAGATTTTTACAATAGATCCAAATTAATAGAATATGTACTTTTAATAAGAAATAAGTTACCAGATCAGGTTTCATTATTTTTGTAAAGACGGTTTTGTTGAGAGTCAGATGTTTTACTCATATATATATATATATATATATTTTTTTTTTTTTTCAAAAATATATTGTGTTAATATTTTTTTCTTTAAAAACTGTATTGTTGGCAATAAATTTATTGCTGTTAATATTGTTTTCTTCAAAGATGTACTGCTTGAATTTTCATAGTGTTTTGAACTCAGTTTGGGTGTTAACTATTTGCCCATAGTCAGAACTCTAACAGGTGTTACCACTCTGGGTCAGGGTGAACCTGGGAACAACAGTAAAACTTCTCAATTAGAGGCCTTGCTGCCAGATGCAGTTTACTGTCAAACCCAGAACCCAGATGTAGTTTATCATCATACCCAGGGTGCCTAGTTAGTAGTGGGTGGGAGGTTTACTCCTCTGCAGAGGTGCAGTTGGCATATTCTGAAGCTCCAACCAACAGGATAGAAACAATTTGGCAATGATTTTACTTTAAAATGTTTCACCAATGTAATGGTATCATCGGAAAAAAAATTTTATTTCACAAGAACAAAATCATTAGCAAAATGAAACATGATATATGTTAAGCAGTTGAATACTCAATTTTTACTATAAAAATTAAATTTTAACTAATTTCAACTCAGTCTTATATTTTTTTATTATCAATATATTTATTTTAAAGTTTACAATGTCCCACATTGTTACAGTATTAATTTAATTAGTAAGAAGAGGCAATAATCTTGAAAAATCTTGGTTTGCATATTAATCATTGAGGACTCATAGATCATCGAGGACTCATAGATCATCGAGGACTCATAGATCATCGAGGACTCATAGATCATGGCATTTTCAATGCATCTTTCATTTAATAAAATTAAACTTTAATTTATACAGTGATAAAGTTTACATAAATTTCAAGCATTCAGATCCTTAATGTGAATCATATTTTATATTAGTAATGGAGAATTTTTTTTATCATGTGAATTCAATGGCAAGACCTGTCAAAATAGAAATTTTCAAAAAAATTATAAGATCACATGAAAAATTATAAATCTTAGCCATTATACCTTGTATGTCATTTTTAATGAAACTTGCATATATATCATGTGTATATATACAGGCTATATATATAAACTTATATATATATATATATATATATATATATATATATATATTATATATACACATCGCTCATTCAGTAATGAATTAGAGCACTTTAACTACTGGCGTATGATACATCATATGCTAAAAGTCTGCCTCCTTCTACCGAGCGCCCATAGCTCAGAGGGAGAATTGCCGACTGACGCCAATTTGGTCAGGTTTCAATCCTGTGTTAAAAGCAATCGGATGTCTAACCATACTGATGAGCTGTGATACAGCAAAACAGATCAGTCTGCTGATGACTATATATATATATATATATATATAGCACATTTAGTGCTGGTGTTAATAAAATAGTGTTCAGTATAATATAACAGAGCTATAAACTATATATTAATGAATATGTTTTATTTTTTACCAATGGCATGATTCAGAGTTTCATTCACATTGCAATCTTCTGATGCTGAATTGAGACTCAGTTCACCAGCTGAAGATTGTGTTGGGCATGAAACTTCAAGTTGTGTTACCAGTAAGTAAAAAATATATAAATATTAATCAAAGGACAGCCAGAGTCATTAGTCAAGTTTCATGCTCTCACAATCTTCTGACAACTAAAACGTATTTGCTTTCTCTTTAAAATATATATATATATAAGTAGAGACAAAGAGATTGTGTGTGTGTCTGTATGCGTGCGTGCACATGTGAATGCTTACTAAAAAGAATACATATTGATTATTTGAAAACCACCTTCTTCTACGTGCCATGTTCCTTCAGGATGCTTACGATTACGATTATGACTCTTCACAACTTCCTTTGTAGCTTTCAGTAAATTTTGTCTTTTTATCATCCCTCCTGAGCCTTATTCTGCTAGTATTTCAGTCAGTCAGTTAAGTGCCATATGTGATACATGCTTGGACGATCATGTCTCAAAAGATACATGACAGACTGGGCAGAAAATTATCCTGCACGCTTTACTTCTGTCTCTCTTGCCTTCCCTATATCCTTTGAGTTTTAAATTGTTTATAAATGTGTTTCTTATTTTATTTCTCAGTAACAAAAAATATATTGATATTAAAGAGATCCAGTCTGTGTATTGTGATAGCAATCACATTAATGAAAGCTATCTTGTTGAGAGTTTGGTAGACCTTGATGAAATCTGTAAACAGTCAGAAATAATCAAAGAAACATGTTGTGTACATTACAAGTACAAAAGTATTGAGTTTACTATGTCACCTTTAGAAAATAATAATTATCATCTTACATGCATAAGAATTAGATGAGTTATTCTGGAATTGCCTTTTCCAAACTAGATTCTGTAGACCCCCTGGGTTTATATAAAGGAAATTAGAGAACTTGGAGGCGAAGTTTAAAATTTCACCAGTTATCATAATGTTATATCCCATGAGGTGATAAACAGGAACAGAATAGTGCAAGAATAATACTTAACCCTGAAGATATAAGAATAGAGATTTATTATACTGCAGTACAATAAATCAATAGACAATACAAGGACACCAACGAATAGTTAACAGGTACAACAATCAATTAGGCAATGTCTATGTCTTGGATGTATGCGTCCATCTAGTGAAGAATGCTTCTGTCTAGTGACGTATGCTATCGTCTAATGACGATGACAATGA
Organism: Ascarosepion bandense; assembly: GCA_037127315.1. Taxonomy (NCBI): domain Eukaryota; kingdom Metazoa; phylum Mollusca; class Cephalopoda; order Sepiida; family Sepiidae; genus Ascarosepion; species Ascarosepion bandense. The sequence goes on along the minus strand of JBBBDQ010029769.1, from coordinate 11,333,416 downwards.
CAATGGCTCTCGTCTAGTGACGTATGCTCTTGTCTCGTGATAATGACTCTCTAGTTCGCTCTAGTCCCAGTCTTTTATAGACCGGACCATATCCATTCCGGGGTAGGACAGGATATTCCTCTATAACACATAGTTAAAGATGAAGAGAAGAATCATTCTGTGATAAAATATTTACAGAACATCACAAACGTAGGATTTTGGGCTATGACATGAGTTTTAAATATATCATGACAGTGTAAAATAAAAAGTCAGCCGATTCATAATAATGGATAGTCTGGTGTTTTCTATGTTTCTTTGTTTTTCTGTCAGTAAATTTTATCATGGTAAAATAAACAAAAAAGATTAGATCCACTTGTGAAATAATTATTTGCAGCTGATGCAGGTGAAAGGTAAAATTACAGAAATTAAAGAAGTTTAAAGCGAGGGTAAAGTAAAATATAAAATCTACAATGGCTTAATTTGCAAACAATGATATACAGCTCTAGTTAAGAATGAATATAAAACTTTGAAGCAGGTCAGGAACTCAAAGTCGATCTATGGAAGCACTATTCCAAGTGTAGACAAACAAGCAAAAAGAAAAGGATGAAAGATAAAATGTACAATCTAATCTGAAATAGACAGCAGATAATGCTAAGAAATGCTGTAAAATATATTATGTTAAACAAAAACATCAGAAGTAAATATAAGCAAGTAAAGGACAAAAGGGTCAATGAGAAATGTGCAAATTAAGCTTTTTGTCAACCGCTTCCTATTTACAGAATTTATACAGTAAAGAAAGGGGATGGATTTTCTATTTATTTTTTAACAGATTTTTATTACTTAAATGTTACTTTTAGTGGATACTCATATTTGAGTAGATGTTCCATTTATTTATTAAACAGTATAGAATTTATATTCTAATTAGTTGCCAATAGATAAGGGGAGATTACTCTGTATTTTAACCAAACTCCAACTATATTTCAAATTTTAAGTTAGCTTTATTTGTACTTCCACTTTAATCAGCAGCAGTCTAATATTAAATAATTTTTAAATATAAATGCTTACAAATTAGAAAAATTGTTTTTTGGAATAAAATAAAGAAATGTTCTTGATGGCAGAGAAAAATAAGAAATGAAATAATTAATAATCTATTTTTTTCCTGTTGTAGTGAAGGGTAGTTGTATACTGTTGCAGGTTAACGGAATTTGGCCTTGTGGTAGATAGCCCACTATAAGTCATAAAATGATTATAAAATCAAGAAAAGCAAATTGAGTTGAAAATAACATTTATATATACACATATCAATTAATGTTTTTACAATTAAAGTAATACTTGAATATAGGTCCAACAGAGGTTAAAATGTTCATGGCAAATAATAAGCTGAAAGAGATTTATGGCTTAGGAATGTGGGGAGCATGTAAGTGAGGAATGTCTTTGATGTAGTCACTCCTTAGGTCAGTAAGTAGTTTTGAGACAGGGGAGAAGGAAAGAGGCAAGCATAGTAGCCACTTGACTTAGGTCAAGGGGATATTGATTACACTCTTCTCCTTGAGGTCTGCCTGCTGGGGTCTGTCTGTATCCGCTTTTTATATCTGCTTTTTGGATCACAGCAGCTTGTTTGGGATTTCACACTTGTATATGATTCTGGGCTTCCCATTGGCTGATAAATAAAATTCACGTAGGCTCACGAAATGGAAATTTAATATTTGATTAATTTTTATTTTTCGACCAGAACATCTGTGCGAACCCGGATGCGCACTGACAACTTTTGGTCATTTACTTTCTGGTCGTTATAGAGCAAACATCCGGCCCCTCACTTTTGCTCGGTATGTATCACCACAATAGCAATGAAATAATGATTCAGTTATTTTGTAACAACAATGTAATTTCTAACAAAAATATGAAATAAAAACATTTCTTAATAAAAAGATGTGATGGTATCAGTATTGATTATGTTTATGTAACATTCATATACAAACATAAATGAATTATTTTTGGGCACTTTAACATGTTGTAATGGATAGCAAGCTTTTCACACTCACAATTATGGCTGGGTAGTGAGTTCGATCCTCATTGGGAACCCTGTACTTTTGGCCTTGTTCCACATCTAATCTAGGCATAGAAAATCACCATATACATACATAGATAAATAAATAAAAACATGAGTGGCAAAAGTGGTTGTTATTTTACCTGAGAGATATAGTTACATAACAATATAGTAATCTTTGCAACTTTTTCATAATTGTGCTTTCGTCAGTCATTAACTTTGCAATAACCTTATTCCTCTTTTGAAATTACAGCCTTCTTACAATCCATGCCAATATTGAAAATTTTTAAAAAGTAATATGCATTTCTATATATTTATATTTAATTATATGATCTTTCCTTAAGTTCCATAATAAAAATAGTATATCACCAAATAATTTGTTATAAATATTCTTAATAACATCAAATATTAAAATTTAAAATCCATCTGGTTTAATTTTTGTTTTGAAAACTTTTCCCAGCATTCATATTTTTTTTTTGTTTTTTTTTAATCATTTCACCCCAAGCAAGACAGGACAGCCAGTAGCGTGCAGGGGGTTACAGTGAGAGAAAAGACTGGGTACAGTGAGTATTGAAGAAAGGATAAATGATAAACAGAAGATGACAACTGACATTGCATTTAAATTTTTGGAGCTGTCAGGGAAGAAATGAAATGGAAGAGAGTTCCACGGGCAGGAAGAGCAAAGAAAAGAAACTGTTAGAGTAGAACTGAAGATTACATTTAATTATTTTAACAATAAAAGGGTGGGACCTAGATGCCAATCTAGTAGCACATTTAAATTCATGTGGTCAAGGCACCAGGATAAAAAACGTTTGTCAGAGTAGTTGCCATGAAAATATTTGTAGAAAAGACAGAGGGAAGCCATGTCATGTTAGTGAGTAAATGATTGAAGTCAAGATGCCAAGTCAGGACCAACTACATTTCAGATCCTTCTTTGGATTTTGTCAAGAACTACAAGAGGAATGGCAGGAGCACCAAACCAGATATGGCAACAGTATTCAGTGTACAGATGAATGGTAGATTTATAAATATGCTTAATCCTTTTTTATTTCAAAACATTAACTCATAATAAAACATGGTATTATGTAACATTTAACTGTAAATTTTACTGCCAAATCGATCCATCAAGCAGGGACAGTAGATGATTGAAAACAAAATTTTTGTTGAGATTAGAGAGATTAGAATGTCTTTCTTTAGAAATATGGAGAAACATTTAATTCAAGTTCTTAAGTCTTGCTTTAAAGAGTGAAGTAACAGTAGCAGCCATTTTATTCTTTCTCAGTTGAATATTGCCTCAAATTAGACATTATTTTACTATCAGTTCCAGTGTTTGCTACACATTTCATTATTTGTGTCCTAAGGTATTTCTTTTATAATTGTTGCTATCATTTTTATCTAAAAAAACAAAATCTGTTTTTGTCAGGAATTCAATTTGGCTCAGAGGCTGTTTTAAAACTCTCAGCTTTCCCCCCATTGCAGCATTTGTGAGAAGCTTGAAGAAAAGGTGAATTATATGAAAACCTGCTTCCTTAAACAAAAATAATGGAAAAATGTTGATTCAGGGCCCAAATCTTTTAACTTAGTGAAATACCTCTACCCATAGATATACCAAGAAAACAAAAATAAATTGATATATTTGATCCAACATCTGGCAAATTAATTTCTCTTTTCATATCCAGTTCATATTTTCAAATATTTTCATATCCAGTCCATATTTTCAAAGAAAATGAAAAATTATCATTAATAACAGTAATACCTATATTGTTAAAAAGTAATAAATACAAATACATAATTTATAATGTAAAATAATAAAATATAATTAAAGCATGTTGATATAATAAAAAGAATAGAAAATATTAAAAATAACAATTTTTAAAAATAAAATTTTAAATTATTATTGATAATGATGTTGTTTTAATATTGATATTATCAAAAAGTGTAATAAAAAACTTCATACATAAGAAATAATATTAATACATAATAAATAATATAAAATAATAAATTATAATGACAGCATATGGATAAAAGAAAATATATTAATAGCATTAAAAATATCTAAATCTAATTAAAATAATCCCATGATTCTTCTGCCTGGATCAGTGAATACCAATTTATGTAGAAAGAATTGAGATAAACCAAACTGATTAATCTGACTGAAAATTTTAATTATACATTATCAACTTTATTGTTGCTTCATATTCAATGCATGTCATCCCATAGACTCTTTGAACTTTTAATCATATTAAAATTAACCATTTAATGGATGTATTGAAAATAAATGCAGAAAATAACTAAAGTGTAAAGAAATTATTCAAAGCTGCTACTTCTTAACAACATAAAAAACAAGGAGTAAGATAAATTGAACCTAATTAAACCTATAGCCTTGGTCGGCAACCAGTCTACCGCAGAAAGCAATGGCAACCTACTGCGGGATAATCTTCTGCCCAGTCAGTCATGTGTCTTTCGATACATGATCAACCAAGCGTGTCTCACATATGGCACTTAACTGACTGACTGAATATAATAGTTGGAATCATGATTAAGGCTTCTACTGGTCATAAAGTGGGGGGTCGGTTTTCTATTGTTATGAAGTAATAAATTGATCCCCCACTTATTACTATGTAATATTATAATACACCTCTTCCCCCTCTAGCTATGAATCAAATAACAGGACAGATTGGGTTCTATAGCCTTGTTCGGCAACCAGTCTACCGCAGAAAGCAATAGCAACCTACTGCGGGATAATCTTCTGCCCAGTCAGTCATGTCTCTTTCGAGACATGATCGCCCAAGCATGTTTCGCGTATGGCACTTAACTGACTGACTAAAAATGTACCTAACTCTAATCATACCATCACTTTTATCTGTGAGGAGATTGTCCAACATTTACTGCCATATAGAAGGACTGGTTATATTAATACTTAATCAGTTTGAATGAATCTCAATATATTTGTATGTTTGCCATTGTTTACATATGGATTGTTCTTTATTTACTATGCTAAACAAAGTTTGGTATCTTAGCATAATTCTTCAACATTAAGAGATGATTATATCTGCTTGAATTTCTGGGAGGAAGAGTTACCATTATTTACATTCTGACTAATATCCTTATCTTTGTTGTTGTTATTGTAGGGTTTCAGCTGTTGTGCCCCAAGCTTTCTTCAGGTGTCTGTTAATCTTGGTAACATTCAGGGATCAAGGAATTTTAACTGATTTTTATATAAACAAAAAAATTCAAAATAAGTTGAGGCAAAAGCTAACACATCACTCAATAAATTCCTAACTAATAAAACAACAACCTTTAGCCAAAACTGAACTTTATTCATCAACATAGTCTCCTTCTAGGGTGTTACACAGATTCCAATGTTCCTCTAACAATTCGATGCCTTTTTTGTAGAACGATTTGTCTTTGGTCTCAAAATACACCTCAGTTTCTGATATTTCTTCATTGGAGCCAAATCTCTTTCTTTGGAGCATTCTTTTGAGGTCTGCAAACAGCCAGTAGTTGCTGGGGACCAGACCAGGAGAATAGGGTGGATGCTGAAGCAATTCGATGTGCAATTCATATAATTTTGCTATCCTTGTGATTGACTTGTGACATGGTATATTATCTTGGTGAAAGATCACTTTTTCTTCTTCATTTGCAGCCATCTTTTGGCAATTTCTTCCTTCAAATGCACCAAAAATGTTATATAATATTTGCTATTGATGGTTCTTCCTTTCTCAATGTAATTGATGAAGAAAATACCTTGTGCATCCCAAAATATGCAGGACAAAACTTTGAATGCTGATGTTTGCGTCTTTGTTTGCTTTAGATGTCTTTCACTTGCTGCGGTCCACTCAGCTGACTGCCAATTTTATTCTAGAGTGAAGTGCTGGATCCATGTTTCATCCATTGTCATATATTTATACAAAAACTCCTTGTTTGTGCATTGAAACAGTTGCAAACAATGCTCTGAATCACCAACACATTATTGTTTTTGATCGACTAATCGATAAAATGTGTGTGTGGTGGTCCAGTGGATATCAGCTCAGAACAAGAAATCAGAGAGCCGAGTTCAAATTCCAGTTGAATTCATTGCATTCACTTATGCGCAAATACCCTTGGGAAAGGTATTAATCCATCTATTCCTTCCAGTTATGGGTTAAATAACAGGACAGATTGGGTTCTATAGCCTTGGCTGGCAACCAGTCTACCACAGAAAGCAATGGCAACCTACTGCGGGATAATCTTCTGCCCAGTCAGTTATGTCTCTTTCAAGACATGATCACCCAAGCGTGTTTCACGTATGGCACTTAACTGACTGAATCGGTATAATAATATTCATTCTATCACAAAAGAAGACAAAAGAAATTTCCAAAAATACCTATAATATTTTTTATTTTTATTTTTGTTTTTTTATAATTATTTTATTATATTTATAGGTATTTTTCGTAATTTCTTTTGTCTTCTTTTGTGATAGAATGAATATTATTATTATTATAGTTATCATGGACATGTAAGCGTCTATGTAAAATTAAATAAAAGAAAAGAAATTTGGTGGGGGGAATATTTTGAGGACCAGCTGTTGTACCATTTGGGTCTGATGAGCCACGATAATAACATCAGGACGTGGTCAAATATGTATTACCCATTGTAATAATGTAAAATCTTATATATATATATATATATATAGTTGTGTGGGTATGTATCATGATTTTTCCGTTGACATGTTCCCCCAATCACTACATTTGACTGATGAAAAGCTAACTTTCCCTCCTTTACTACTTATGACCTCAACTTTATAACACCCAGAGAAAAAAAAATGTTTAATGTTCTGATAAAATTAAATCTTTTGTAATTTGTGACCAGATGTGATGGGTAACCAAACTTACCCATCAAAATAAATTATAGTTTATATCTGCCTTAGATGATGCATTGATTTTTTTCCTTTTCTCATATTGCTTTGAACAGTAGCCATTGAGCTCTCTGTATGTTTCTATCTCTTTAATAATTTATATTAAAAAGATCTATTTGGATTATCCTCTCTACTTATGGATTTGACATTCTTACCTATATATATATATATATATAATTGTGTATTTGGGCAGCAATTCCTCTTTTATACAGGTTTCATTAAAGGTGACTAACAAGGTACTGGGATTAAGCTTTTTCAGTTTTTCTTGTACCTATATGGGTGTTTAATTTTTTGGAGATAAACTATAAAAACTGCCGAAATTTGATTTTACCTATTCTATTAGCCATTATCAAGGATTTTTGTTGTTGTTGTTGTTTTTAACTGAATATGTAAATTTTTATATATGTGTATGGTTGGTAATGACAATGTTTTTTTAGTTTATAAACAAGGCCAGTACATTGTGGACACATTCAATATATATATATATATATATATATATATAAGAGTCAAGAAAAAATAATAAATAAGATACAAAAGAATATCTGTACTTAGCTGATGCATTTTGTCCTCTGAGGGACTTTATCAGAGGGCAAAAAATGTTGGCTAAGTGCAGTTTTTTCTCTTGACTCTTATTTATTTTGTCTCTTCTACAGATACACTCCATCTGAGAATATATATATATAAAATTGTGTGTATGTGTGTAATTTGATCCTCACGTGTATATTTTTCTCTTGATTCATTGATTTTTGTTAAGCACATCCCTTTTCTGTAACTGGATGAATTTTTTTCTAACCCTGAAAGACCTTGAAAAACAATATTAGCATTTTCAAAAGTTCTTTTAATAAAATAACGTCTTAAAAAAATGTGAGCTTAAAAAGTAAACAAATATTTTATGCGTTTTATATTTTTTTTAATTTTAAAGTAACAATCATTGATCCTTGCATGACATTCGAGGTTAAATGTTCTTCAAGACTCACCCCCTGCATCTGTGACTGATTTAATTTTATACTTCCATTTGCATGAAGTGCACAATATGGATACAATCTAACATGGTCGTGTTTCTTGAGTTATTCCTTCTTTTAAATTGTCTTTATTTCTTTTTATTATAATAAAAAAAATTATAAATTCTTCCATTTTGACTTACAATTTTAAATGGCTATGTTTTTAAGTTTATTATATTTTCTCTTGGCAGAAGTGCCTCTGCTGGAGAGATTGGATGGAACCACTTCTTAATTGCAGTTGTTTCTAGGTTCACCCTGACACGATAGTACCTCTTTGAGCCCCAGTTATAGGTAAATAGTGAACTCACAAATAACAACAAAAAAAAAACAATGAAAGGAAAAACTATATTTTTATAGTAAAATTTCCAGCAACAAATTTTTGTATATAAAAAAATTACGAACAATACATAGTTATAACAGAATTACCAACATTTACATATAGGTATATGTAAATGTCAGGTCAATATAACATTTTTACTGTTGATACATATGTAACTAGCAGTATAGCCTGGCGTTGCTTGGGTGTAATGAAAGCTTTAAAACTAATCCATGGTCCTGGAGCTCAGACTCCTTGGACGTTGGCATGAAAGACTAAAAAGCAATAGTTGTTTCCGGTTAAAGCGAAACCGTAGACTGAAAGAAAAATGAATGAATGTAAATCAAATTTTGATTTCCTGGTATCGATATCAAATAAGGTTTTTTTATCGTAAACTGAATTTTGAAGGCTAAATAAGTCCTCTGAGTAAATGTTATCATGGCTGAGACTAAGAACTACAATTATACCTACTTAGAGCCAAACCCAAAGCAAAAACTAAAATAAAAGGGCTGAAAAAAATACAGACATACAGGCAGATAAACACACACACAAACATCTTACCTTTTATATATATATGTTATCAATTTTCTTCACTATTGTAAGAACTGCAACCTTGAAACTTCTGAATATCATTTCTTATGTCTTTGTCTATGAGTATATCAAATTTGATTAAAATCGGACCACTCCTTCTATAACCTGATTTTTCAATTAGCGATTTTCGATATTTATCAGGAGTACCTCAACACAAAACCTAGCTAAGAACACTCACAGATGCTTATAGTACAACTGTGTAAATTTTCAAGAAAATTGGTTCAGCCGTTTCAGAGTCTATAGGTAATGGATACACACACACACACACACACACAAAGTTCCATTTATAAATAAGTTTAGATAAAGACAATATATACGTTTATTCACTTCAGTCTGTGCATTCATATGTGACTTTTTCAAGAGTTCTGGCATATATAGTAGTAGTTGATAATGAAATAATTAGTCAGACATGCTGAATATGGACAATCATTTGGTTCTTGGAAAACATTTTATTGTTCACCTATTTAGACAACTATGATACAAAAACAATGACTAATGTTACTTTTTGATATAAAAATCTATTTGTACTAAAAATGAGAACAAAACTGAAATTAAGGCTGTTTATTTTTCACTGAATTAGTCAACATTTAAAGATAAAAAACACAAATTCTGTTAATTTATGATCATAGTTCTTATGGGAATATTAATTAGCATTCAATGAGCTCAGTCTGAGTGAAAATTTATGGAGAGAGCTGAGACAGTAAATTCAAAGAAGGAGCCTGCAAAACCTACATGAACTAAAGGAATTTTGTCATGAAGAATGGAAAAATAGGAAATATAGTAGCCAAAAAAACATTCAAGAAATTCATAGGGAATGACTCTAAATGCCTACAGGCTTTACTTACCAATAACCGTTACGCTACTAAATATTAATAGATGAGTTAATAAATGTATTGTAAACTTTTGCATCATTAAATATTGGGTTTTCTTCATGGGATATTTTTATTGATTATTTTTTTAAAGTCTGTTTGACTAAAAGCTTAAACATATGTATTATTAGCAGTAAAAGTTTCATTAACCTAACTGTATTAGAAATAGCTAAAGAAGTATTTTTTGCAATGCATTGTAAACTTTTGCTCAGATACACATACATTATCAACTAGATCCTGCATAGACTAACTAAAATTTTGATACATAGACACACATGAAGTCTTCTTAACCAATGAAAAAAAATTATACAAAAAATACCAGAATTTTTTTCTTCCATTTTTCATTTTCTGATGAAGCTTAAAAGTGAAATGTTACATTTGTAAATGTTTCCTATTTGTTCTTATCATTCTGTTGAATTTTATTCCATATTTGATCCCAATATCTATTTATGTTCACATTTATTATTCTAGTCTGTTCATATCTATCTATCTATCTATCTATCTATCTATCTATCTATCTCAGACTGTTCATTATCTATCTATCTATCTATCTATCTATCTATCTATCTATCTATCTATCTATCTCAGTCTGTTCATATCTATCTATCTATCTATCTATCTATCTATCTATCTATCTATCTGAGTTTGTGCATATCTATCTATCTATCTATCTATCTATCTATCTATCTATCTGAGTTTGTGCATATCTATCTATCTATCTATCTATCTATCTATCTATCTATCTGAGTTTGTGCATATCTATCTATCTATCTATATATCTATCTATCTATCTATCTATCTATCTATCTATCTATCTATCTATCTGAGTTTGTGCATATCTATCTATCTATCTATCTATCTATCTCAGTCTGTTCATATCTATCTATCTATCTATCTATCTATCTGAGTTTGTGCATATCTATCTATCTATCTATCTGAGTTTGTGCATATCTATCTATCTATCTATCTATCTATCTATCTATCTATCTGAGTTTGTGCATATCTATCTATCTATCTATCTATCTATCTATCTATCTATCTATCTATCTATCTGAGTTTGTGCATATCTATCTATTTATCTATCTATCTGAGTTTGTTCATATCTATCTATCTATCTATCTGAGTTTGTGCATATCTATCTATCTATCTATCTATCTATCTATCTATCTATCTGAGTTTGTTCATATCTATCTATTTATCTATCTATCTGAGTTTGTTCATATCTATCTATCTATCTATCTATCTATCTATCTATCTATCTAAGTTGACCTGACTCTCTGAATGTTTGTGAATACCTCTATCTCATACTATACCAATGCATATGAATTGATCTGTATATATATATGCATCATGATAAAATAAAGAACAAAGAGGAAACATATATTGATCTAACATGTTTCACCCTTATTAAATCTTTGTCTAAGATTGAGAAAAAATAGACAAAAAAATAGAAACTGGTATTTTCAATTTTGTTTGGGTCAGTTCTCATTGGTCAGTCATGTATCACATGAATTAAAACTATAGATAATTCTATATGTATAAGTTTGTGAGGATTCTTGTTACCTTATATATAGAATTATTTACAGTTTTAATGTATCAGACAAATGGGAATTGATCCAAACAAAATCTAAAAATTCTAGAGTTTCTGATTCTTTGTCCATTTTCTCTCAATCTCTGACAAAGCTTTAATAAAAATGAAACATTTTAGATTGATATACGTTTTCTATTTCTTTATTTTATCATTCACTAGCAGTATAGCCTGGCATTGCTCAGGTGTAATGAAAACTTTAAAACTAATCAATGATCCTGGAGCTCAGACTCTTTGGATGTTGGCACAAAAGACTAAAAAGCAATAGTTGCTTCCATTAAAAGTGAAACCGTAGACTGAAAGAAAAATGAATGAATGTAAATCAAATTTTGATTCCCTGGTATCGATATCAAATAAGTTTTTTTCATTGTAAACTGAATTTTGAAGACTAAATAAGTCCTCTGAATAAATGTTATCATGGCTGAGACTAAGAACTACAATTATACTTACTTAGAGCCAAACCTGAAGCAAAAACTAAAATTAAAGGGCTGAAAAAATACAGACATACAGGCAGATAAACAGACACACACACAAACATCTTGCCTTTTATATATATATATATATATATATATTATCGATTTTCTGCACTATAGTAAGAACTGCAACCTTGAAACTTCTGAATATCGTTTCTTATGTCTTTGTCTATGAATGTATCTATAACCCGATTTTTTCAATTATCGATTTTTGATATTTATTGGGGGTACCTCGACACAAAACCTAGCTAAGAACACTCACAGACACTTATAGTACAACTGTGTAGATTTTCAAGAGAATCAGTTCAGCCATTTCGGAGTCTATAGGTAATGGACACACAGACACAATCCATTTATAAATAAGTTTAGATATTTAATCTGCATTTGATCTTTAATTCATATATGCATGAAAAAGTGTAGTAGTAGGCAAATTTTAATAAATAAAATAAAAAAAATTAAAATATTTCTTAAATCCCCTGAAAAGTATCCTCTCTTTATTGTTTCATTAACATTAATAGTCATTCCTAATGACAGGTCAGTCAGCCAACATCTTTTCTGATAACAGGTACTTAGGTAAGCTAAACCAGGTATTTAGATAAGTGAAACTCTCTCTCTCTCTGTTCCAACATACTGTGAGCTACAAACTCTGTCTCACACAAAGGATACAATTTGTATTCATAAAAAGACACAATATACTCTGCAAAAAATAAAATGTATACTCAGCGTTCATTCATTCATTCATTCATTCATTCAGATAAAAACCAACGTCCTGTGCCAACCTCTATACATACTTACACACATACATGCAAACCTGATTAAAACATTATTTTAATACAGGTTTACATAAAATTTTTAACATTTTTTTAAATATTAAAGGTAAAATTAAGTTTTTTTTTAAATCATCCAAAAAACATTCAAATATAATTCTGAAAGGAATGCAATATGATAATATAAAACAAACATTATTTAAGAAATTATCTCTGTTAACCCAAAGAATGCCAAGCTTTCCTGCTCAGCCCTATCTTACAATTCTCTAGCTTCAGGGAGCAGCAGGATTGAAAGAAATCTTTTGAAAATATGCAAAGAAATATGTAAAGAAAATCACTTTGAATTCATGAAAATAAAAAACACATGTTACTTACAGTTTCAGACTTGTAAAATCCTTTCAGATTCCAAGAACTGAGGATCAGTTTTCAAGCCTGGCATGCAAATTAAATAATTTCTTGCTTCTTAATTTAGAAAGCTGTAACCAAAGTAATTAACAGTAGTGACGTGACAGTGGTTCACCACTCTTTAGATGAACAAGAATGTGGTTTGTTCCAAGTAGCATAAAAAAAAAAGATCCCCCTCCATGGAATGAGTTTAGATCAATGTTAGAAGATCATGCTTACATTGACCTTGCTATTCAAAAAGGTCACAGTCTTCACGAATCAGCAAGAGGGCAAACAGCATCATGTCTCTAAATACCCACAAGGCCTTAAAGAAAGAAAAGTGGAATTTGCCATTCTTCTTCTGTTTGTAAAGAATGGAACTGTAAATGGCTGATTGTGATATTCTGAAAAAAAGTTCTTTGGAAAATTTGTCTGGGAGAGAAATCCAACTATTATGAATTTGTGTAAATGAGCCAGATTGAATACACTAAGCTAAAAATAAAAGTAATATTAAGTCATGAGACAGAGTATGTTGTATAGCCATGACTGGAATATCTTTATAGACTTCATAGAGAAGAATAAGAATGTCAGAATATATCTATAGCTGATTGAAAATGGATACATATTTCTATGACAGAATATATTTAGTAATAGGAATGTGAGAATATTTATTGTCAAGATGAGAGAATAGGGAAAAAATTAAGGAAGAATAATGGTGAAAGAATCTTTTAGTTTTTTTTTTATATTTTCCTGAAGTATATTTCACTGCAAAAGTTTGTCATAGATTGGTTTTATAAAAGAACCAAAAGTATTTGTAAAATAAAATAAATACTTACAAAATCAACAGTAAAAATACAGGAGCTCATGAATGTTTTGTTGAAATAAAACTGGAAAATAACTGCACAGAAAATAGTCAAATATTCATTTTATTGTTAACTAGCAGTATAGCCCAGTGTTGCTTGGGTGTAATGAAAGCTTTAAAACTAATCCATAGTCTTGGAGCTCAGACTCAGCCTAAAGAATATTTGTGTGAAATTTGGTGAGAATGGGATAAAAATTGTGGATTTGTATAAAGGACATACAGACAGATAAATTGACACACACACAAACATCTGGCCTTTTATATATATATATATATATATATATATATATATATATATTATCAATTTTCTGCACTATTGTAAGAACTGCAACCTTGAAACTTCTGAATATTGTTTCTTATGTCTTTGTCTATGAGTGTATCAAATTTGATTAAAATCAGACCACTCCTTCTATAACCCAATTTTTTCAATTATGGATTTTTGATATTTATTGGGCGTACCTTGACACAAAACCTAGCTAAGAACACTTGCAGACGCTTATAGTACAACTGTGTAAATTTTCAAGAAAATTGGTTCAGCTGTTTCGGAGTCTGAAGGGAATGGACACACACACACACACACATACACACACAGACAGATAAAGTTCTATTTATAAATAAGTTTAGAGTTTAGATAGATGCTTGAATATTGTCATTGCTTAATTTAAGAGAAACATCAGTATGGATCATGCTAGTCTCCCTAAAAGCAATACACTGCGCCTCCTCAGCCTCACTCTCTCAGTCAATCTCAGGTGAAATCACTACATTGAATCAATAGCTACATCTACTGCTAAGAAGGTTGGGTAGCTGTGCCAGGCTTAAAAGTTTTTCTAATCAGAATCTATCTTGCACGTTTATTAATCTACCATTCATCTGTGCATTGAATACTGTTGTCATATTTGGCCAGGTGCTCCTGCTATTCATCTTTGGATTCTTGATAAAATCCAAAGGAGGATCTGTAATGTAATCAGTCCTGATTGGGCAGCTTGAATCCAGTCATTTTCTCAATAATGGGATGTGATTTCCCTCTGTCTTTTTTACAAGTATTTTCACAGGTTCTGCTCTGATGAGTTTCACTCCCTGGTGCCCTGCCTTCATGAATTTACTCATGCAACTAGATTGGCAACTAGGTTCTATTTCTTTTGCCGTCAAAAAAGGGCAAATGTAACTGCCACTTCTACTCTATTTGTTTCTTTTTTAGAACTTCCCAACTGTGGAACTCTTTCTGCAGGCTTTCTTCCCTGATAACTACAATCTCCAAAAGTTTAAGTGCAACGTCAATTGTTATCTTCTCTCTCCTTGACTCCTATCTCTCTCTTACCCTTTTCTTTGACATCCTCTGTACCATTTTTTCTTTTCTCTTTTCTCTCTCCTCTCACTGCAACCCCCTACACTCCAGTGACAGTACTGCCTTGCTTGCTATGAAACGATTATAAAAAAAATTGCTATAAAGACACAATAATATCTGTATGATATTATCAGCTTGCAATCATTTTATTGTTAATATCAGAACATGATTGTTAAAAAATTAAATGATATATATATATATATATATATATATATATATATATTCAATTATTGAAAATTTTTGTATACAAGCATGAATGGATGAATGAATGAATGAATTTTTATCATTGAATGAAAGTTAAAAAACAGAAAGGGTCTAGCCTCTCCTTGAGATTCAGAGACAAAAAGGTAAAAAAAAAAAAAGAAGGGACTGACTGTATTATTATTGTTACAGTCTCTTGTCTCTCGTTTACTGAACATGGAGACAAAAATTTCTGACAAAGAAAAGTGTCTGTATATCAGAGCAGAGTCATAAACGTTTTAGAAATATGTCCATTGAGAATGGCATAATCGTTTTATATAAATTTATGAAATTAAGAATCATTTTTTAAAGTAAAACTGCAGCAAAAATATGAAGAAGATATTTTTTTAAATAACAGACTGAACAAAAGTTTCAAAAGAGAGGGAATATTTAAATCTACAAAAGATTAAGCATGTTTTGTTGAATTACATCAAAGTAACCTTCTCTTTGAGTTCAGAACAGAAATTTTGATGGATTATATACAATTTAGAAGTAGAAAAAAAGCTAGGAAAAGTGTAATGTCTCTTCAAGACATATAATTATGACCCTCTAGAATTTCATCTCATTTATTACTCTAAATAACTTTTATTTTCGTTCTGCCATCTATCCACACTCAAGTTACTCTTAGTTTCCTCCACTTCAATGTGCCCTGTGAGCATCGAATTCTTTCAGTCCCCTTTTTTTATTATGTGTCTTGGAAATTTCAACTGCCTCTTTCTGATTCTAAGTACAAGTATCCTTTTTGTTTTCATCTTCCCTCAGACTTCCTTATTTTTCACATTTTCTGTCCATGATATTCTCATTTTTCCTTCTGTAAAAACAACTTACGGCCATATCACGTTGAATATGCCAGTTCTCACTCGATCACCAAAGTTAAGCAACATTGAGCCTGGTTAGTACTTAGTTGGGTGACCGATTGGGAATACTAGGTGCTGTAAGCGTTTAGTGATGGATGTGCATTGTGGTGCAGTGGATATCGCCTTGGAAAGAGAAATCGGTGAGCTGAGTTTGAATTCCAGTTGAATACCCTGCATTCACTTAAGCACTAGTACCCTTGGGAAAGGTATTAATCTGTCCCTTTTCTCCAGTTATGGGTTAAATAACAGGGTAGGACTTGGGGACCCTGCCCTTAAAAACAAATCCCAATGAATCTTGATACTTAGACACAAAACTTATATAAAAACAACAATAAATTGTTGAAAGAAAAAAAAGATATTACCAGTAATAAAATAATAAAATTTAGTTGGCAATAAATGACCTGCTAGAGGTTGATATGCCATAAAACAAACCAACCAACCAACCAACCAACCTTCTGTAAAAACACATTTCTATTGCTTCAAAATTGCCACTTCATCTGCAAGGAAATTGTCCCACATTCACAGCTACAATATAAAAGTTATATAGCAGTTTAGTACTTTTTTTTTGCTTTTGATTTTAAAGATATGTTTTTATATTTTAATACTTTGTTTAATTTCTGGAAGGAACCTTTTGCTATTCCTACCTGTCATCAGATTTATGTGTCATCTTTCATCCACCTGTCCCTACACTAAAAGAAACTGATAAAATGCAACCGTAACTTCTACTCCAACAGTTTCTTTTCTCGCACTTCACGACTGTGGAATTCTCTTCCACATGATTGATTGCTTCCCCGACGGCTACAATCTCCAGGAGTTTAAATGTAAGGTCAATAGACACCTCCTAACACACTAACCTGCTCCCATTCTATCAAACACTCTTCCCATCTGCCCAACCCTCATCCTCACTATCCTTACTCATCTGTCACCTTCCTTCTGACATCCCCTATGTCTAACCACTCCTTCTCTTTACCTTCCCCTATGTAGCCCCATGTGCAATAGTGGCAGTGGAATGCCTTGCTTGGGGTGAGATGATTAAAAAAAAAAAAAAAAATTTTATTTTTTTATTATAATGACCTTAATATATAACTCAAATTTTGGGATGTTTTTTTTCTGATAACTCTGAATTCTATCTTGCAGTTAATAGTCTTTCCTTCTTGCTTTCCTTTACTACCTTACCTAAGAGTTTTATTCACAGGACAGATTGATGGAAGGAGGGACAGAGGCAAACAGCATGTAACTTGAGCTTGAGTGGGTGGAAGGCAGAACAGGGGTTGGGTGAAATATCAAAAATCAAAACTCATTAAGATTTACTAGAGACAGAAAGATGTGGAGGGCCATGACTGCCTATGTCCTGAAGAGATATGGCACATGAAAGAAGAAGAATAGTAAGTACATGCATGTTGTGGTTCACCATTTTTTTTTATGCTATGTCCCTTCAGAATGTTGGCAATCATAGTTCTCCACAATTTCCTTGCTCTTGTAGCTCTTATTGAATTTTGTCTCTCCTAACCCCTGTTCTCCCATCCATTTGCACAAGCTCGTTAGGTGGGTTATGCACTGTTTTCTTACCTTCAGTCTGTCCTCTGAGTATCAAATTTTCCAAGCTCTCTTTCCTCATTATATGCCTTACAAATTTCAGTTCTCTCTTAAAGACATTAATTATAAGTCTTTTTTTATTTCTCCCATGTTCCATTCATTGTATTCTCAACATTCTTCTGTAGAAACACATTTTTGTTGGTTCAAGTCGTTCTTCATCTGTGTTGTAACTGTTTAGCATTTACTGTCATTTGCTGTAACACACTTATAAATTTCAAAGTGAAAAAGGTTTGCACATGCATATCATATCATCGTTGGAGTTTTTTTTATCATTTTTCTTAATGCTAGAAAAGTTTTTTCATTGATTTTCAGGGTAGATAGTTGACAACCAGATATCCTTCCTCATATCAAACCTTTTAAAGTTCTCCAGTGTCTTTTTAAGTGAGTGGATACACCTTGTTAACTTTAATCAGTACAATGATAGTTTTATGATATTTTAAAAATGTTGAATTTTGGTAAAGGGATGTGTAGTTAATGCAACAGGTATTGGTACAGAAAATGGAATGCTGAGTACAAATTACAAGCTAGTCTGTGATATTCACTTTTTTGTAAATCAGTCACTTAAGTGCCATACGTGAAACATGCTTGGGCGATCATGTCTCAAAAGAGACATAACTGACTGGGCAGAAGATTATCCCGCAGTAGGTTGCCATTGCTTTCTGTGGTAGACTGAACCCAATCTGTCCTGTTATTTAACCCATAACTGGAGGGAAGAAGATGGATTAATATATTTTCCAAGGGTATTTGTGCATAAGTGAATGCAATGGATTCAGCTGGAATTCGAACTCGACTCCCCGATTTCTCGTTCTGAGCTGATATCCACTGCACCACAACACACATTTTTGTAAATGCCTGTAGAAAAAGGCATAAATCCAAATCTTCTTCTTTTATCTTATGGTTAAATAATAAAGTAGACTGGACTCTCTAGCATTGAGTGGTAACCAGTCTAAAAAAAGTTGAAATACTGAATTCCAAACCATGAAGAAGGCAAAAGGAATTATACCACTATTTTGCCAAGACATTGTAGTAATCTACAGAGAATAAAGAAAAAAATGTGTGGAGTGCTATGATCAGCTATGGCCTGAAGAGGCTTAGTATTAAAAAAAAAGTATGTGTGAAATAATTTTTAAAAGCATTTATGAAATTTGATATTATTCAAATATTGAAAATAGGATGCTTAAAAAAGTTTTGTCACAGTAGCCATTTTGAAAGAAGTAGAAAAGACTTTTATTAAATGAAAACAATGCTCAGAATTTATTGAAATTTCAGTCGAATGATGATCCTGAAAATAGAGCATACTGGCAGGAATCAGGAAGTGTCAATATTTTAGCAAAGTAATAAGGGATGTGTATCCATATATTCAAATGCTGAGATTTGTAGTGTGAGTCTAAAATTAAAAACTGAAAAAAAATTTGAATGATTGAACAAGTGAATAATTTTCCACCAAAGCAAGATATATGAGTCAAGCCAATTGCATGGATATTTGTGTGTATGATGGTCCCATATCAATACAGAAAATAGAATAACTGTTACTATTCAGTATTGAATTTATATTTAAATACATACTATTGTAGATATTGAGCATTTTATAAATAAATGTAGTATATCTAAAGATTATATTTTGTCATATATATATATATATATTGTTTGTGTGCAAACTGTTTAATACACTTAATATAATTGTCATCTTTGATAATGGCTAATGTAAGCTGAAAGCTCAAAAAGAAAAAAACATGTATCAATATTGTGATTTTCTTTCTTCTTTTAACGATAATGCTATTAAGCTTATCAGACGATATGAAAAGAATTTATATAAAATAGACAAAACTTATATATATATATATATATATATATATATATATATAATGTATCGTAATGTCAGACAAATGTAAACATGTTACAGAAATTGACGAAATTTAACAAACTTGGTTATAAGCAACCGACAATTTGTAATGAATTATTTTTGAACATTCGAATTACATGTTACGGAAATTAACAAAATTTCATTACAAATTGTCGGTTGCTTATAACCAAATTTCGTTAATTTCCGTAACATGTTTACATTCAGTCTACCACAGAAAGCAATTGAAGGTTCGAATCCTGCTGGGTAGCACACATTTTCGTCATAAAAATTTATCGTGAAATAATCAGGCCGGTAGATATAAATATAAAATACTGTTTAATTAAAAAACAGAATATCTACTTAAATACGAGTATCGGTAAAAATAATGTTCAAAAATAATTCATTACAAATATATATATATATATAAAAGTTGACATTGAAATCAAAACTCAGAGGCAACAGTCTGTTTCATGCTAAACAAAATCATCAAGTCATGTGTGTTGTATTTTTGCTTAACTATTTATATATACAGGTCAGTGATGCATTATGGGCAGTATTATTCTAATGGTTATACTATTGGGCAGTCACAGGTTCAAATTATTTTAGGGGCTATTGAGTGAGAATAATTGTGAGGCTGAACGCAGTTTTTGGTCTACAATGTGTGTTGTGCTGTAATGGATATCAGTTCAGAATGAGAAATTGAAGAACTGAGTTCAAATTCCAATTGACTTTGTTGCATTCACTTATGCACAAATACCCTTGGGAAAGGATCCATCTCTTCTCCCTCAAGCTATCAGTTGAATAGCAGGACAGATTGGGTTCTATAGCCTTGGTTGGCAACTAATCTACTGCAAAAAGAAATGGCAACCTACTATGGGAAAATCTTCTGCCTAGTCAGTCATGGATCAAAAGAGACATAATCGCCCAAGCATATCACGTATGGCACTTCACTGATTGACTGATAATGTTAGGTTACTTTTTTATTTATTCTTGTTATAAAATGAG
This sequence comes from Ascarosepion bandense, assembly GCA_037127315.1. Lineage (NCBI taxonomy): Eukaryota > Metazoa > Mollusca > Cephalopoda > Sepiida > Sepiidae > Ascarosepion > Ascarosepion bandense. Next base: position 11,312,756 of record JBBBDQ010029769.1, on the reverse strand, counting down.
GAACAAGATATTCTTTTTGTCCCCCCGCACATCAGTGGCATTTCTACCTTGCTCGGGGTGAAATGATTAAAAAAAAAAATTTTTTTTCATACATATGTTTGTGTGTGTGTGTGTTTGTGTGTGTGTGTGTGTGTGTGTGTGTGAGAGAGAGAGAGATTAGATGTGTGCTATTCTAAGACCATCAGTGGAGGCCAGAAATTACAGATAATACTCAACCTTACATAGGTACATATATATACACACATATATATGTGCGTGTATTTGTAGTACCTCTCTAATAAAATGAATATTTGCGTTAAGTTTCTTATTGTTTTACCTTGTATGTGAACAAGAACTTTCTTTTTGTGGGGGATTTAGTAAAGAAATCATGCAAATGTTTTGAGCAAATCTATTAGTCATTTTTAAATATTTCAATTGCAATTTTGCAAATGCTGTGCAAAAGCTATTGTAAACAACCAAAACAATCATTTGTAGAATCTGTACACTCACTAAGTTTAAAAAAGAAAGCTTTTGCTTGTATTACAAAAATACAATAGAACACTTGAGAGATGTACACAGTCAAACATGTTTATGATATTTGGTGTTTTTTACCTACACATACATGGCTATGATAAAGTATATTTTATAAATAAAGCTCAATGAAAAGAACAATAAATCATAATAAAATAGAATATTTAAAACAATATTCTATAATAAAATTTATATAGCAGAAGATTCATTCTTGCTGTAGATCTTAGCAATCACAACATAAAGTTTTTTCTTTTCTTGATAACTTTCAACTTTTTACTTAAAAGAAGCACCTAACAATTTCTATTGGGCATATCTGAATTGCCAACATCACGAAAATTGAAGTTTTTTGAATTTTACTATGTAAAACTTATGATTTGTTTATTCTTAACGTTGTCCTTTACTTAGCATGAACGTAATGTCATGAAATTTCACAGGTAGTATTATTATTAAGAGAATGATTCAACAGGCTACACATTTCAGCATATAGTCTTTTTTGTTACCCAGCAATTGTTGCAGTGGCAATTATATGAGGGTTGGGGCAGAAGGGACCAGACATCCCTCTCCCCTTTTAGCCAGTCCCTTAGTTGGCCCCACCACTTTAAAAAACTTCAAAGATTTATGAAACTGATAAATCTCTTATTTTGATAGAATTTGAACTTCAGTACTTTTCCTTCTGTGTTTTCTTTTTCATTTAACTTTTTTAAGGACATATACAAAGTTTTGTAGAGAAAAAAAAGCAGAGCAGAAAAATCACACTGTTCTACTAGTACTGACGTTAGTATTACCCCTTTGATCTTGTTTTGAAATTAATTTCTCTTGTGTTCCAACAGTTTGAGAGTGGAAAAAAAGGACAAGAATAGATCAGAACTCCACTACTATGAATGAAAAGTTATTCCGTTTAATTTAGTGAAGTAACATGCTTATAACTCATTCCTAACTTGCGTATACGATGGGGGGGGGTGCAGTATGAAAATGAAGATGCTGCTTGAGTTTGTCTCTCTGTTCCTCAGAAAAATCTTGGCCCCTAAGTGCCCCCTCATCACTTTCAGAGTTCCACAATCACCACTGATCATGTGTCATGATGGTTAATTTCCTCTTTTGAAAATTAGGCATAAAAACACAATGTCCATTTCAAATTCATTTAAATTACCACTTTTCCTTCTTCATACCCTGTTTATCGTCCAATTTATTTCAGCTTAATATTCTTATATAGATTTCTTGTTCAAAAAATATAACTGATTCCAGTAGACTAGTCACGAAATTTTGATTCAAAATTGTAACCACTGCATGTACAGACAAGTAGAATCAAATTCTTGGCATCATGTTTCAATAATTCCTCTTGGTTTTTCTCTGCACTTATACCATCTTCCTTCTAAATTGTGCATACCATTAAAAACGTTTTTTACCATTAAAAACGTTTTTTACCATTAAAAAGTTTTTTATTCATATAAATTCATATAATAAATTCAGTAATGAAATTATTTTCTTCAGTTTTCTATGAATTCACAACCACTTTCAAGTCAGCTGTGAAAGAAAGATCAGTCAATGAATTGCTTCAAAAAAGTTTTGACATCTTGAAATTAATGAAGCTGTTGATCAAACAAGGAATATTGCATCTAAAGTGATAAAGTGAAGATAGCAGGCTTGGAGAATATGCTGCAGTTGGAATGGCAACAATCCCTGGGTAAAAAAAAAAGGATTTATACTGAAATGTGTGGACTTGTTGAATTATTTTAATAATAATAATACGACCTGTGAAATTTCATGGTTTTTCTTTTTTGAATTTTCTTGGTGGATCTTAATTCTTAATTTAACAGTTGAATGTGCTCTTTGCCAGTTCCATGACTATAAAATATCTGTGGAAGGTTCATTATTGCATTGTTAACTCCAAGACTTTGCTTCATACAACTTGTTTGAACTGTAACATTTTAGTTCTATTAGTTCTTGGACAAATCATTTGAAGGTCAGCTTTTGTTCTTGGATCCTGCATAAAATGAATGTTAACACATGCTGATAATTTTCAATATATTTTAAATATTATTATTATTTTTTTTTTATGCTGGGCATATGTTTTAACTTGTGTATGCATGTTGTTGCACTTGGGGTCTGCTGTTCAATTTCCTTGCACAGTGACAAGAAGTTTTTTTAAAAATAAAATAAATTTGCAACATAAGGATTAGCGTTATCTTTTATAAAACTTATCAGTTCACTTTCATACAAAGATAAAGGGTTTTTTTTTCCAATATGTCAGTCAAAGAAGTCAATTGCTTAATGTCGTATTGGCGCAGTAACAGTTAATCTAGGTTCCATCAAGTGGTAATAAAAAATTCCCTCCATGTTGCACCAAACACAAAAAACAAAGCATTTTTTCTCCATTTTCTTTATGCTGAGACATTGACATTTGACCTTGATGTAGATTGTTTTCATTTTAGATTTTCCAAATAAATTTATTTTACCACAACAGTGACCATCTTGTGCAAAAATAATTTCTCTTTTTCTTCTGTCAAGCAAAAGAAAGACAAGAATTTAAATGATTGATGTTTGTTTCCATAAATTCATGACAAATTTATTTCCGTGCATTTGAATTATTTTGTGTGGTTTACTGCATTTAAAGTTTTTGCTGCATGTACTTTCATTAAAGTATAAAATTACGATGTTGAAGTAAAACATTTAACATCATAAATATTCCAACACATAAATAAACTGAAAGCATGATGCCAAAAATTGATTCAAGTATAAAACATTTAATTTTTAGAAAAATATAATGAAGGGATTCTTGCTGTTTTAAGTGATGGCTGAAGAATTTGAATTCTATTCAAAGGAAGTTGCCAACTTGAAAGGAAAGATTTTAAAACTTGTGATTTGCTCATAATCTAAATTTAATCTAAATCTAAATTTAAACTTGTGCGTGTGTGTGTGTATGTGTGTGTGTGTGTGTGCGTGTGTGTGTTACCTATAGACTCCGAAACGGCTGAACCAATAATCTTGAAAATTTACACAGTTGTACTATAAGCATCTGCAAATGTTCTTAGCTAGGTTTTGTGTTGAGGTACCCTCGATAAATATCAAAAATCGATAATCGAAAAAATCAGGTAATAGAAGGAGTGGTCCGATTTTAATCAAATTTGATACACTCATAGACAAAGACATAAGAAACGATATTCAGAAGTTTCAAGGTTGCAGTTCTTACAATAGTGCAGAAAATTGATAATATATATATATAAAAGGCCAGATGTTTGTTTGTGTATCTGTTTATCTGCCTGTATGTTTTTATTTTTTCAGCCTTTTATTTTAGTTTTTACTTTGTTTTTAGTCTCAGCCATGATACCATTTACCCAGAGGACTTATTTAGCCTTCAAAATTCAGTTTACAACGAAAAATCTTATTTGATATCGATATCAGGAAATCAAAATTTGACTTACATCTATTCATTTTTCTTTCAGTCTACGGCTTCGCTTTAACTGGAAACAACTATTGCTTTTTAGTCTTTCGTGCCAACGTCCAAAGAGTCTGAGCTCCAGGCTCATGGTTTAGTTTTAAAGCTTTCATTACACCTGAGCAACGCCAGGCTATACTGCTAGTTGTTAATATTTTTTAACAAATTATTTTTCTACCTCCTGCATAAATTCACTTGGTATTTGTATTTCTATTTCTGTTCTTGAAGTGGAAACATACATGAGGGTACTTATACAGGTTACTTATACAGATATGATGGTGTCAGATGTTTGTAAAATACATTATATATGATAAATTGCCCAAAGAACGGATAGCTGAGTGTAGTTAAAGATACTGCTATGAGGGAGGGCTGATAAGTTTTCAGCCTAGTCAAGAAAGAATCTCAAAATAAATCTTGATATTTGAACATTTAGTCAAATTTTGGAAAGTTGATAAAGCAAAGAACTTTTCAGCACCTCCTCATTAAATTTCCTTAATACAATGCAGAAGTTAGTGTTTGAAGTTTTTGAAACAAGTTATTAATTATGTGATACAACATGATATGAGTCCTGTAAGCCATTAAGTGTGTTTGGGCACCATATATACTGCAGCCGTAGCAGTAACAGTGTGTCTAGGGTAAGATAGTCTGATGGAGCCTATCCCTCTTCTGGATGGATTTGAATTCAGAGTTTTCTATCACTGGGTTAAAGCAAGTGAGCCCAGTCTGCCCTGCTATTTCACCTATAACTGGATCTAGATGTATCACGCCTTTCCTAATGAAGTGAATGAAACAGAATCAACTAGAATTTAAGCTCAGTTCATAGAATTTCACTTTCCATATTGATAATCATTACCTATATATTCATATATATATATATATATATATATATATATATACGAAAAAGTGCGAAAAGCCGTGAACATTTTGTTTAAAGTGTACATTTATTGTTGCTATTATTATTGATATTACTTGCTTTTTGTATGATATATTAAGTGTCCATAATGGTATTTGTGTTGTCACATGTGTTTCGAGTCTAAAGTTGACTCTCTTCAGGCAAATAAACTTATGGCTTCACATATTGAGATCTGTTTGCTTTTCTTATGGCCACAGTATCGTGTATAAATAGATAAGTCAAGTGGTGAGTAGGTCAGAAAGTTCATATGCACACATGTTGGGTTTTTTTTCACACTCACACATCAAATTTTTACCGTTGAAGACACCAGATGGTAGAAACCTGGGTTGCATAATAACTTCTTTAAAAATGAAAAATATTCAAAAGTTCTACAATATAATTGTATTGAACACTTTTAATACAACTGTCTAATTTAACTATGACCAAAAACTAAGTAATTAAATAATTATATATATATATATATATATATATATATATATATATATATATTTAGTGTATCGAGTCAGCAGATAATTTTCTAAACATGTACTGTTAAATATAAGAGACAATGAATGTTTATTATGTTTAATCATGAGCCGTTCTAAACATCGTATTTTGGTTTTAATTTCTGGTGAAAATAAAGACAAAAATTCTCCAACATTTAGATAATTTTTATTAAGTTGGTTCTAAGTAACCTCGCTGAAGATGGCTCATGTGAGCTGAGAGCTTAGAACCAACTTAATAAAGAATTATCCAAATGTTGGAGAATTTTTATCTTTATTTTGAACTGGAATTAAAGCCAAAATACGATGTTTAGAATGGCTCATGATTAAACATAATAGACATTTATTGTCTCTTATATTTAACAGTACATGTTTAGAAAATATATATATATATATATATATATATATCCTCTCTTATATGATAGAAGAGAACGTATGTGATAAATGTGATAAGAGAGGAAATATGTGATAAATGAAGAAGTTGTACTTTTTATGGTTTCGGCAACAGTCAACAACTAAGTAAATATTTATGATGCCCGTTTACATACAAAAATTGATAATGTATACTCTATTGTCAAGTGTTCAAATGTTCATCATTCTTTAGTTCCACCATTTCAGATCTTTACATCTCGGACATGCCCATGTTACTTCCAAGAAGTTAAATCACCCACATTTTTTCCTTATTCTAAATTCAAGGAGAAAGTTACACTGAGCTTTTTACCCAACAACTCAGACTTTGTAGAACAGAGTCCAATGTAGATATGTAGCGTAGGGGCGCATGTTTCTTGAACGTCGAGAGTCACCAGTGTAGCGTAGGGGGCTGGTTAATGTTTCTTTGATTCGGCCTTGTGTCAGACTTAACCAAACTCCGTACAGCTTACAAGTTTTAAGCAGATTTATAATCATCGGGTTTTTCATCATCAGAAGGTTGTTTGTCGGCTGGTTGGCATATGTGGAATTGTGTGGAATAGCGTAAGAAGAATAAAATATACATTTTGCATTTTAAAATAGAAATTTAATAAAAGGAGAAATAACAAGAATTCGTAGAAATTAATGTTCAATGAGAAAGTTAAGGGTATCAAGAGTTCATACAAAATGTTCATAGTAGTAATTGTTGAAATAGAGAAAGAGAAAGAGAAAGAGGACAATGTCAGAGTGGACCTGAAGCTTCTCTTGTTACATTTTAGTTACATTCTAGCTGCTCCCATCTTTGTCTCTTGACTAAAGCTGAGGTCATTTATATAGTCCTTTTGAATTTCACACTGGATCACAAGTTGCTCCCATTGGTCAAAAATCATTTTAACACCTACTTAAGAATTCTGAGTTAAGCAGATGGTCAATCCTTTTTCTATTTGGGAAAATCAGGATTTCACACATTGTGAATTTTGGTAAAAAATGAAGAGGGTTCATTTTAATTAATTTCTTATGCCTGTAGCATAAAAACAAGGAGTTATAAGGAATTATACAAGATCAAATAATGCTAAGAATAACAAAAAAAAACTGTGGAAAACCATGATCACCCACATTCTGAATTGCTATTACACATACAGGGAGATTAGAAGAGGCTTTATCTTAACAGCAGAGAAGAATGATTCAGTTATTTGCATTCTAATAAACTGTGATTGATTAATGTCGAAGAGTTAATGAGAAAAGGTGAAATTGAATTCTGAGAGTCTGAAACAGGTTCCAAAGTAGCTAAAGAAGAATCAAAGGAATTTCTTTCCAAATTACTTAATGAGATGCCATTGAAGCGAAATGGTAAAGGAGGAAAAGGTTACTGTCTCCCTTCAGTTTTTTTTTTCTTCATGCTTCAATAAAAGCCGACTTAAATCTCCTCTGCTCTAATAATCACATGCAAATGTCTCCTTTAATGGGAAAGTCTTCTGGGAATAACAGGGAATTCAAAGGTGAACTTTAAATTTGCCCATTACATATTATGGGAAGTTTTTATTGAAAACAATTTTGAGATGTCTCCAAAGTATCTTCATTTTTACAGATTCTTACACTAATGCTTATTTCATCCACATCTTAAGATGATCTACAATAGTATTTATATTATTATTTTACTGATTTGAGAGTATATAAATTATTTACACTATTATTTGGACTATCATCCTCATTCTCATTGCCATTTTAACAATGTTTCAGTTGTTGTACACTCCAGCCTTCTTCAGGTGCTAGAAATTTCAAAGCGAACTCTTTAGATCACTAGGGTATATCGTTCTCATTCCTTCACACAAGAAATGAGAATGATATACTCTAGTGATCATAATAAAGCGTTTGGTTTGAAAATCCTAGCACCTGAAGAAGGCTGGAATGTACAACAGCCGAAACGTTGTACAAATGGCAACCAAGATGAGGACAATAGTCTGAATAATATAAATAGTGTAAATACTACCTGATCTCAGAAATATAAACAAATATAAATTATTATTTTACAGCCCTTTATTTCAAAGCTTTATTTCCTATGCATATCTAAAGACTACATTATTACCAAAGCAGTGAAAAATTTTTTTTCAAAAATGTAAATGGAAGAATATTTTAATCACTTGATGCTCTTTTATTTCTGTAAAAGAAAAAATGCTGTAGAAATAGCAAAAAAGATATCTTCCAATTATGGAGATGGTATCATAGCTGAGAGTACTGTTCACATGTGTTTCACTAGGTTCAGGTTGCCATTGCTTTCTGCGGTAGACTGGTTGCCGACCAAGGCTTTAGAATCCAATCTATCCTGTTATTTGACTCATAAATAGAAAGGAAAGATATGTATTATATTATTATGTAATAATAAGTGGGGGATCAGTTTATTACTTCATAACAATATAAAACAGATCCCCCACTTTATTCCCAGTAGAAGCCTTAATCATATGTTCAGCTATTATATTCAGTCAGTCAGTTAAGTGCCATATGTGATACACGCTTGGGCGATCATGTCTCGAAAGAGACATGACTGACTGGGCAGAAGATTATCCCGCAGTAGGTTGCCATTGCTTTCTGCGGTAGACTGGTTGCCGACCAAGAACCCATTCTGTCCTGTTATTTAACCCATAACTGGAAGGAATAAATGGATTAATACATTTCCCAAGGGTATTTGTGCGTAAGTGAAGGCAACGAATTCAGCTGGAATTCAAACTCTGCTCCCCGATTTCTCATTCCAAGCTGATATCCAATGCACCATAATGCACATCCATTAAATTACAAGATCATTCCATAATTGTTTCGTCAGCATTGGGTTCTCTCATAATATGTTCCTCTACATAACATCAAAAGAATTATGCCATTAATTTAAATAAATTAATCTAGTTTGCTTAAGATATATGTGGTGTGCCCAAATGTGAAAATAAAGATGATAACAATTAAAACTGCCTTTATCATCATCATTTTCTGGAATTTCATACAAGATAATTTCCATTTTCCATTCAGAATGGACTTGTGAATGTATTGAGACAAATTCAAATATGTTATGTCTTCTTGCTCCCTGACAGCTACAATCTCCAGGAGTTTAAATGTAAGGTCAGTAGACACCTCCTAACACACTAACTCACACCCATTCTCTCAAACACTCTTCCCATCTACGCAACCCTCATCCTCGGTATCCTTATTCATCTATCACCCTCCTCCTGACATTTCCTCTATCTAACCACTCTTTCACATCACTTTCCCCTATGTAACCCCCTAACCACTCTTTCTCATCACTTTCCCCTATGTAACCCCCTAACCACTCTTTCTCATCACTTTCCTCTATGTAACCCCCTAACCACTCTTTCTCATCACTTTCCCCTATGTAACCCCCTAACCACTTTTTCTCATCACTTTCCCCTATGTAACCCCCTAACCACTCTTTCTCATCACTTTCCCCTATGTAACCCCCTAACCACTCTTTCTCATCACTTTCCCCTATGTAACCCCCTAACCACTCTTTCTCATCACTTTCCTCTATGTAACCCCCTAACCACTCTTTCTCATCACTTTCCCCTATGTAACCCCCTAACCACTTTTTCTCATCACTTTCCCCTATGTAACCCCCTAACCACTCTTTCTCATCACTTTCCCCTATGTAACCCCCTAACCACTCTTTCTCATCACTTTCCCCTATGTAACCCCCTAACCACTCTTTCTCATCACTTTCCTCTATGTAACCCCCTAACCACTCTTTCTCATCACTTTCCCCTATGTAACCCCCTAACCACTTTTTCTCATCACTTTCCCCTATGTAACCCCCTAACCACTCTTTCTCATCACTTTCTCCGATGTAACCCCCTAACCACTTTTTCTCATCACTTTCCCTTATGTAACCCCCTAACCACTCTTTCACATCACTTTCCCCTATGTAACCCCCTAACCACTTTTTCTCATCACTTTCCCTTATGTAACCCCCTAACCACTCTTTCACATCACTTTCCCCTATGTAACCCCCTAACCACTTTTTCTCATCACTTTCCCCTATGTAACCCCCTAACCACTCTTTCTCATCACTTTCCCCTATGTAACCCCCTAACCACTCTTTCTCATCACTTTCTCCGATGTAACCCCCTAACCACTCTTTCACATCACTTTCCCCCATGTAATCCCCTAACCACTCTTTCTCATCACTTTAAAAGATGTAACCCCCTGCGCAACAGTGGCAGTGAAATGCCTTGCTTGGGGTGAAATGATTAAAAAAAACAAAAAAAATCAATCATGAAATGTAATGCTGCATGAAGTCAAAGTAATTTTTCTGAATTCCGTTGTAAGAATATAAGGTTCACTTGCAGCCATTTCTTACTGTTTCTACTTCCATGTTTAGATATGCACTTTCTTTAGTTGATACTTTGTCTGATATGGTTCCAATGTTAGATGATTCCCATTACGTTCAGTTAGATTATGCTTTTGCTTATTGTATTGGAATATTCATTTAAGAATAGGTACTTCAAAAGTATCGCATAGTATATCCATTGGTGAATTAAATTGTACTGGTTGCTTATTCTGATATACTTTAGACCAGTGCTACTCAAAGTGTGGTATGTGGAGATTTTCCAGGAAAGAAAGAAACAATAATAAAACTCTATGCCATGAGGGACTGCTAGGATATTTGACTCGTTTTTTTTTTTTAATTTTCATTTTAGTTTTATATTACTATGGCTACATTGTTCATTTACTCACTCATGTTAAAAGCTAAAGAATGCGATATAATGAACAGCAAAACAGTAAACTGAATACACATCAGACTTTGTTCCATTCATATATCCGTGATATATACATATATATTTTAAATATGTCTAAAATTAATTAAAATTAATATTTTGTTTTACTGTTTCTCTATTTTTTAGAAGATTAATACCTTTTATTAAATTCAAATTGCTTATGAAGTATTAATTTTAACTTTAAATATTTTTTCTGGATTTTTAAAAATATATACCGTCAAAACCAGTGGCCATAACTAATATAGCACAAATATGGTACCGGTCAATGGCACACTGGGAGAACTTGTTATGTCAATGATGACTGCCCTTAGAATGAACAAGATATCATGTCCTCATGTTTATTACAGATAGTCTCAAAATGTCCCTGAAATAGTACATATCTCAAAAAAAAAAAAATCCCCCTCAATCTTACTCAACTGGATTGGCTTGCTTTGCTTGCAGGTCCCTGGCACACTGAAAAAAAAAACAAACACCAGTCCACCATATCAGATAGTTTGAGAAGTACTGCTCTAGACCTAAATTGATTTATATGACTTCTATGTTAAAACCATCCAGTTTCAACAATGTGCATTATACTACCAAAGCCTTGAATAAAATTTCCTTCCTGCCAATTTTCCCTTAGCCTTAAAGCATTTAAAGAAGACTTTAATGTCAATCTTTAAAAAATCTGGTCATTTCATGATTTCAAAATTTCTTTTTATTCCCAGTTTATCAAAAATAACTCACACTTTCCAAGCAACCATGTGCTCTGCAGGTGACATTTGCATTTGACATCATTCAATATATACTCAAAAATTCTTCTAGTTCCTTTAGCTTTTCTTAATGCCCTTTTGAAGGTGTCAATAAACTGCTCAGCTTGACCATTTCATCTCTGATGATAAATTGGAGTGGTCAAATGTTCAACCACTTACTTCTTGCAGAAATTTTAAAAATCACTAGAAGTAAATTAAGCTTTGTTATCAGATACCACAGTCAGGTACTTTAACCTTTGTGAAAAGTTTGTGTAAGAATTTAATCATAACTGCAGTAGTCGGTCATTTACACTTTAATATCTCAGGCCATTTTCTTAAACTGTCAACCACAATTAAATAGTATGAATTATTTAGTGATCCAGCAAAGTCCATATGTATTTTTGCCCATGGTATACCAGTCCTCGGCCATGTCAGATAATTTATAGGTGGTGATTTTGATGTGGAATTACAACCATTACATTTTCACCCCAAATAATGCCAGACAAGATTTTGCCTTCAGTGACCTTAAGAGAAACCAGGTTCGGGGTTGACATGAGGGATCACCTAGTTGGGAGTGGAAATCTGCAATTCTCATGATGTGTGTGACTAGCCCTTATAATTGGACAGATGATCAACCCAGGTATGTACCTAGAAATTTATTTTTGATGTTAAGTATGTTTCCATTCACTAAAACTTTGTTGTTACTTACATGTTTAGTCCATGTTATTCTCAGCATCATTCTGTAGAACCACATTTCTTTTCATCTATAATGATTGGCATTGTTCAGCATTCATTACCATATAGGAGACAGTTCCATACACTTTTCTTTGTTTCTTACAAAATTTTTATATTTCTTAATACTTTGCTTAGCTTCTGCAATGCATATTTTGCTATCACAATTCACATTCAAATTTCAGTGTCGCAATTTCCATCCTTTATTAAAAGACTTCTCAGATTTCTAAATTGTTTGTAATTTGCATGTTAGGCTGTTTCTTTTGCTGACAACCGTGCATTCTGTACACTTAAAAAAAGCAAAAGAAACTGCCTCATAAAATATCTCTGCTAGGCCAATATTTACCCATGTGTTGGTGGCTGCAAGTCAGTTAAATGCCATACGTGAAACACGCTATGGGCAATCATGTTTTGAAAGAGACATGACTGACTGGGCAGAAGATCATCCCGCAATAGGTTGCCATTGCTTTCTGCGGTAGACTGGTTGCCAGCCAAGGCTATATAACCCAATCTGTCCTGTTATTTAACCCATAACTGGAAGGAAGAGATGGATTAATACCTTTCCGAAGGGTATTTGTACGTAAGTGAATGCAATGAATTGAACTGGAATTTGAACTTGGCTCCCCAATTTCTCGTTCCGAGCCGATATCCACTGCAACAAAGTACTTGACCCTAATTCTATAATGCTCTAGTATTAAATGAAAATGCAATCAAATCTTGTATTTTGATAACTGAAGAACAATAAAGGAAATATTTAGCCAAAAAATGCTCGAAAATATCAACTTAATGCAATTTCCTTCACACACACACATTTACTGGCTACTTGATATTAAACAATGTTGAGCAAACAGATTTTGGATGTTATTATTCATATAAGTTGCTATTCTTTAACCACCATAGACAATCTCTACTGCCCAACATCTGCATGAATCAGGATAGTCTCCCTGAAAGCAATACACTGCACCTCCTCAGCCTAACTCTCTCAGCCAACCACAAGTGGAATGATTATATCAAATCCATAGCTAAATCTGCTGCTAGGAAGGTTGGTTCACTGTGTAGGTCCAGGAAGTTTTTCTCGTCTGTATCATCTTGCACATATATAAATCTACCATGTGCCCATGCATTGAATACTGCTGTCATATCTGCTATTCATCTCAGGGTTCTCAACAAAACCTAAAGAAAAATCTGCAATGTAATCGATCTCAACGTGGGAGATCAACTCCAGTCACTTTCTCACTGATGTAATATAGCTTCCTTCTGTCTCTTCTACAAATACTTTCACAGCTTCTGCTCTGAAGAGCTTAGCTCCCTGGTGCTCCCTCTGCATGAATTTACTCAAGCTACTAGACTAGCAACTTTTACAGTGAAACCAATCAAATGTAACCACCACTTCTACTCTATCAGCTTCTTTTCTCGCACTTTCCGCCCGTGGAACTCCCTTTCACATACTTGCTTCCCTGAAAGCTACAATCTCCAAGAATTTAAATGCAAAGTCAATTGCCATCTCTTATCTTCTTGACTCACATCTTTTCCCTGACAACCCTTGTATCATGTTCTTCTTCCTTTCCACTCTACTCTCATGCAGCTCTCTTCACACCAGTGTTCTAATCCTTCTCATACCCATTACTCGACATCCCCTGTGACCTGTTTCTCTTTCTCATCACTCTCCTCTTATGTAACTGTCTGTGCACCAGAGGCAGTACTGCTTTGCTTAGGGTGAAATGATTATAAAAAGAAAAATGTTTCATATCTTACAATCACTATGTTATAATGTTCTTGTGCCAGACTAGGTTAAGCTTAGTAAACCATCACTCAATGATGTCAGTTGCCAAAAGGGTAACGAAACAGATGAATTCCACGAATGCATAGTGAGGTCTCTTGTAATTATCTTTTTACATCAGGGCTATACAACCAGTTCTTAAGATATTGAAAATGATTTTATACTCCTCACAAGGATGTGCGTCGTGGTGCAGTGGATATCAACTCGAAACAAGAAATTGGGGAGCCGACAAATAATGTTCAGTGGCAATTCTTGCTAAATGTCACTTTAAGGTGGGTGATATATTCCCAGAAATTCAGATGTCATCATTTAATAACAAGAAAATTGACAATAGAAACAGATAATAACTTTCTGTTAGGAAATAAGAAAAATTAAGTGAGAGACAATCAAGTACGTTACGATATTTACAATAATCGAAAAAATTGGGTTATAGAAGGAATGGTCCAATTTTAATCAAATTTGATACACTCATAGACAAAGATATAAGAAATGATATTCAGAAGTTTCAAGGTTGCAGATTTTACAATAGTGCAGAAAATCAATAATCTATATATATAAAAGGCAAGATGTTTGTGTGTGTGTCTGTTTGTCTGTATGTCTTTTATACAAATCCATAATTTTTATCCGATTCTCACCAAACTTCAAAATTTGACTTACATCCATTCATTTTTCTTTCAGTCTATGGTTTCACTTTAACTGGAAACAACTATTGCTTTTTAGTCTTTCGTGCCAACGTCCAAAGAGTCTGAGCTCCAGGACCATGGATTAGTTTTAAAGTTTTCATTACACTCAAGCTACGCTGGGCTATATTGCTAGTATATATATATATATATTATTATATATTATATTAATATATATTATTGGAGTAGATAGACTAAACTATCGCCCGGTTCACACTCCACCCACATCTATTGAACAGGTGAAGAGGCTCATCCCTTGTTTCCTGTTTAGGATGCGGTTTCCGGTTTTCTCTTTTCTAATCTTCTCACTCTTATGTAGCCCCCTGCACATCAGTGGCATTACCGCCTTGCTTGGGGTGATATGATTAAAAAAAAAAAAAAAAAAAAAATATATATATATATGTTCTTCAGTGTTTGTTGTTTGTTCAGAACCAGTAGCAATATATAACATTTCTGAAAAACCCTGGTTTATTTGGGAAGATAGAACCATCTTTGATCCTCTCTCTATCAAATCATAGGCATAGTTTTCAAATATTCATTAAACGGGCAAATGGCAAGCAAAGATTTTTTTATAGAAAATGAAATTTTTCATTTCCTGGTGGAATGATTTCAAGAGATGTGTGAAATATCCAGGGAGATATCGAGGGAAAGGCTGTGTAACTTGTTTATATTGATTGATCTGTTCAAATTCCTTGACCTTTTGTAGAGCATCTTGTTTATTTTTGGATTATCAGTAAGAGTGATGATTAACAATCAAGTCTCACAGAACATTTAAGAACTTAATGAGTCAGACACTTGTGACCTTGTTAATAACTGAAAGTGTTTTTGACACACACACACACACACACACACACACACTGGGTGCGATTGGTAAATTGTTGCCATTTTATATTTTTAATCATTTGCATCTATGATTTCTTTTGATTTTGTCGACTGCACATTATAGTAGGGTCAGCTGGGCACTGTCTAGGAGAAAAAGTGCACCATTATGCAATTCACTCTGCCAGAGATTTTGGAATGGCATGCTCTACTGCTTGGCATTCATGCTGGACGTTCCAATATGAACATATCAGAGTGTTTTAGTGTCAATCTGAGGATAGAGCAAAATATTTGGAAAGAGTTTGACGAGTCTAATGGTGATTACAAAGTTATGGCAGCTTAGAAGACTCACTCTGATCATTTTGATAAGAAAAGAACTCCAAATTTGTTGGTGAGATCAAGGCCATGAGTGGCAACAATCCCTCCAAGTCAATCAGGTCCATAGCCAGGGACACTAGGAGGTTATGTCTGAGTTTTTTATCATGCAGGTAGTGCATGAAGACTTTCTGAATTTCTCATACGAGGTGAGAAAAGGCCAATTTTTATCTCAAACTATGAAAGACAAGAGAAAGAAAGGCCATTAAAAGAAAGCTTTTGAACAAACTCAAGCAGCTTCTCCCACTGAAGGTATATATATATATATATATATATATATATATATATATATAATACTATTAGGCACCAATCCCTCTTTTATGCAAGTTTTGTTAAAAATCGCAGACAAGATGCTGTGATAAACTTTTATATAATTTTTCATGTGATTTTATAAATAAAACATTTGAACAATTTTTATATAATTTATGTACTGAAAAAAAAAAATTATAAGACCACATGAAAAATGATATAAATAACTGTCACAATTTGTCTGTCATTTTTTACAAAACTTGCATATAGTAACTAAATAAATTATATATATATATATATATATATATATATATATATATATATATATATATATATATGTGTTACATCTATAATAACATGTAGAAATAAGCAACTTAAATATTGTATAAACAGAAACAAATTGACATCTTATACAATATTCAATCTTCAAACCAAGATATTGCAAAGAGGTGTGAAAGTGATGGTTTTTTTTTAATCATTTCACCCCAAGCAAGGCAGAACCACCACTGGTGTGCAGGGGGTTACAGTGAGATAAAAGGAAAACAAATAAAAGAACACGGTACAGGGTGTGTCAAAGAAGGGATAAGAGAAAGACAGGAATCAAGAAGATAGAAGATGTAGCTATCAGGTAGCAAGTATATAGAAGGGAGTTCTACAGATTGGAAGTGTGAGAATAGAAGCTGTTAAAGTAGAAGTGGCTGTTACATTTGACTGTTTTGACAGTAAAAGAGTGGGACATAGATGTCAATCAAGTAGTTTGAATAAATACATGGGGTCAGGGCACCAGAGAAAGAAACTCATCAGAGCAGAAGCTGTGAAAAGACAGAGGGAAGCCACATCTTGACAGTGAGAATGTTACTGAAGTTGAGCTTATGCAGTGTTCATTAGGTTCATTCATATTTATAAATGCTCTATGATACTAAGCACTTTTTCTTTTATAATTATAGCATATTTCAGACATATATATATATATATATATATATATATATATATATATTAGTCATCCTCATACAAGCCTGTTTCGCTGTATCACAGCTCATGTTAGTGATGTAAATTAGCAAAGAAAGAAAGGCAAATCTAAAGAGGGATCTATATCAATCTGGGTCTAAGAATTTAAGTATTTTTTCTATGACAGCATGTGGTCATTAAATCACTTTTTTTATTAAGCAAATTTGGATTAATTATATGGTTTAAGATAACGAGTTTTTCTAAAAGGCATAAACTACATTATCTCCTTTTCCATTGTAATGTTTTGATTTAGCTATGATATTCCAGATAATAATTCATTTCTTACTGTTGTTTTTTAATTTCCAATAATGTATGGATAAAGCAGTACTTTTGATGTATTTACTGTTGTTTAAAGACAACATGTGGTAGTTAAATCTTATCTTCCATCTGTTAGAAGTACTTACAAAGTAAAATTCAACATCAATGTCATCTGAATGAATTTGAGCTCTATAAACAATACTTTCAAACATACATTGGCCATGAGCAGGTTTTATTTTTTCCGCAGTTGCAATTATTTTTAGAAGGGTCATTTTTGCTATTAGTTGGGTGGCGGATGTTGTTTATGTGGGCCAAATATTTATCTGATATCATAGCATTATTTTGTGAAATATATTTATCTATATTTTTAATGCAACTTTAACTAACTTTGACATTCTTTTTGTTGAAGATTTTATTAAGTGTAGGTGAATGGTAGAAATGTTTATGAATTAAGTTAAGGAATAGTTTACCAATGTTAGTTTAGATGTTACAACTAAAGGGTGGGTTCAACCAAATAATGTTACGTTCATGTGATTTCTGCTTATTTCTGTCCACCATATTTATAATGGAGAATTCTAAACTAGTGTTGAGTTTACTTTTTTTCTAAAGCATTAACGTGTTTAATTTTAGAATCGTCAAAAATTTCCTTATTGCTACAGTTGGTGATTAAATGAAATTGGATAGATTTGTGTAGGTTGTTGGTGATTCTCTGGGGTTGATTTGATTCCCTGTTGATATATTTGTGGTTGTGTGAGTCCTTAGTATATGGTTTGTACAGGCCATTGCTTAGGTCAGAGATAACATCTAAGAAATTTATGACTTTAGCATGAGTTAAGGTGGTAATGTTAAGATCATGGTTTTTTGAAAAATTTTATTAAATCCTTTCTTAGTTTAACTGTTTTTTGTGGATTAGTTTTTGGGAGGAGTATCAATCCGTAGTCTTGGTAAAGTCCAGTGTCACATAACTCGAATATATATATATATATATATATATATATATATATATATATATATATATATGCATGTATATATACATGAATAGACATGTATATAATAATAATTTCTCATTTAAAATATTTTAGCATAAATGCAGTAGATTTCTGAAGATGACTGGATGTACGAAATGTTGTTTAATATAACAACCAAAATGAACATGCTGGTTCGAATAGAAAAAAAGTATATATAGAAATTTAAACTTTTTTTCTGATGCTAAGTATAAGCATCCTTTTAGTTTTCATTTTCTCTAAAACTTTGTCAGTGCTCACATGCTTGGTCCCTAGTATTCTCAGCATCCTTCTGTAGAACCACATTTCTGTTGCTTCAAGTCTATTTCATCTTCACTGCCTTATAGGAGAGTTGAATTCATTGCATTCACTTATGCACAAATACCCTTGGGAAAGGTATTGATCCATCTTTTCTCTCTAGTTGTGGGTTAAATAACAGAACAAATTGGGTTCTTTAGCTTTGGTTGGCAGCCAGGCTACCACAGAAAGTAATGGCAACCTGCTGTGGGAAAATCTTCTGCCCAGTCAGTCATGTCTCTTTTGATCGCCTAAAGCGTGTATCACATATGTCACTTAGCTGACAGCCACATAAAAGAACCGATATTACATAACAACTCTGTACTCCTATTCAATATATTTCCTTAAAATCATACGTGGAATCAAAATCATCTTTGTGATGAGTGTAAACCAAACTTTGGTTTTGAAACAGGAATTAGTTTTGCTTCTCATCAAATTCATTCCCAATCTCTAAGGAATTTCACACACACACACACACACACACACACACATACAGCAATTTTTTTTTTTAATTATATCAAGAGAATTGATTTTATTTGGAAAAGAGCATCCCAGATTTCTTTCTTGATTTATTTTCTTTCATTATTTTGTCTTTCCTGTCTTCCTTAATGCAATCTGCAATTTTATAAAGCTGGAATATTTATTGCTAATTTTTATATTTCCTAGAAAGCTATCCTTTTAATTTTGGTCCAAGTGAAAGATTTCAATCTATTGCACAATGGCTTTTATTTTGCCTGCATTCTTTGAAAGAATTCCATGACAGCAGACTGGAAGCAGTAGTTTAGATTTTTCCACTTGATGAATACAATCAGTTGATGATTGTTTTTTTTTCTTTTCCAGAATCCATTGATTTATTGATCACCAGAAAAATATGCATGACATAAAAATCAACTCTGTTGCCTTCTTAACAAAATTCCCATTCATCTTGCAAAGTCTAACACACACTAAATGTAGTAGACCTCTTGAAACTAATGACATTGACCGTCTTGTATCAATATCATCCCTAAATCCGATAGAATACATTGAGGATATTAGTTTTATTCATCTGTATTTATTTTTCAAATTAGATACAGGAAAATAATTATTCAGTCAGTTTATACTAATTATTACTGGGTTCAGTATTATTTAGAACAGTTAATTGTAAATAAACTGTTGAACATTTTGTTCTGTATTTTTTCAAATATTTTTTATTATCTCAGTTTTTATCAAGAACTGGGTGTTTTCAATGTGGTAAACAAGATTTTGTTGGTTACATCCAAGCATAGTTCTGGTTTTCAAATTAGTTCAAATTGTATTATATGCATAATATATAGCATGACACAGTGAGTCTTAGCTGTTGACCTAGCAATGGATTCAATATAGTCTTTCTACATCATCCTTCATGCCAGCCACTCACCTGGAGGTTAGTATATATATATATATATATATATATATATATATAAGAAAAATTAAGACAGACACGTTATTTCATGGTGAATTGGAAGTATAAGCCTATTTCAGGCAAACCATCATCAGCTTCCGTCTTTGTAAAATCCTTCGTCAAATAAAGATGGAAGCCGATGATGGTTCACCTGAAATAGGCCCATTCTTCCGATTCACCATGAAATAATGCATCTGTTTTAATTTTTCTTTTATTTGCTCTATATGTATTTATATACATATCTGTTTAGAGCTCTAAGAGAGCTATCCTACCACTATATGTAAAGGATACTCCTTTGGATTCTTCTATGCCCACACTACATGCTGATATATATATATTGTAATAGTTGTTACAATGGTTTATAAATTCATAGTATCACAACACAAAAATTTTCACATTTCGAAGCTACCTTTAGATGCTTCTCATCGGGTGATGAAGTTGAAAAAAAAAGCACCTAAAGGTAGCTTCGAAATGCGAAAATTTATGTGTAGTGATACTATGAATTTATAAACCATTGTAACAACTGTTATAATATAACGCTCTACGTTTATATCGAGCACTCTTTATAAAAGTAAATGCATGAACTGCAGGTTAAAAAACCTACGAGTTCCACAACTTTGTTACAATATATATATATATATATATTTTTTTTTTTTTCAAAAGAATTAATGAGTGTATTTTTAATCTGACATTTTTATTATTTCAAATGTTATCATAGTGGATACTTATATTTGAAATAGATGCCCCATTTTTACATTTACTTTGAACAGTGTCTATTAAATCGATTAGTGTGTACACCCAAGAAATTTCAATAAAGAAACTGACAGAAGCAGTTGTTGAAACTCTTGAAACAACAAAATTTAATTGAAATAATACTGAAGAAAACAAAAAATTTCCTAAGTTTTTTTCACTCCAGACAAAGTGGCAAATGCCATATCTGAATTCACATGCAATTCAGATGAAGGAATTCCTGTTTCTACTTATTTTCAAAGATACAAGCTAATTTTTGGAGACTGGGAAGATGAGAAAAAAAACAAGACTTTTGTTGAGAATGTTAGCATTGGTAAAACATGAAAAATAGCATAATCTTATCCTGCCAAAAAAACAACAAAAATTTGGTTAGAACAAACAGTAAACATTTGACTAAAACTTTTAGCAAGAAAAGTTTGTTATTTATAACTTGTTGGAAGAAAAAAGATGACAGTTTTGTCATATATGCTGGAATTTTAACAAGAAGCATGACAGATTCAAATTAAATGAACTGACTCTGGAGGGGTTTAACAGATTAATTTTCTTTCAAGGTTTAACGCAAAAAATGTAGTAATATCTTTCTAACAAAACTTGAACAGAATAAAAACACTAACACTACAAGAAATATCAGATGAATGTCAGAGATTCCTAAATCGAGATGTGATACAAAAGAAATTGAAGAGAAAGAATGCACATATATACAAGTTGAATTAGTAAAAACCTGCAGAAGTTGTGCTCTGACAGCAAAATCACAAGCCACAAAATTAAAAACTTGGTCAAAGCAGAGACTCTATGGTTGAGGCTACACATATTGCAGGTCTAATAAATGGATTGCATTATCTTGTGATTGTGGATAGCTTTACAAAATGGCCTGAATTTTGTAAGTGCAAAAACCAACCTCCACAGTTACAGTGAATTTTTGCATAAACTATTTGCAAGATATGACATTCCAGATGCCATAGTCTCAGATAACAGTACACAATTCACAGCTTATGAATTTAAAGAATTTTGAAAAATGTTCTTGATTGAACAGATTACTAACTTGGTGTAATACAAAGGACAAGCTGAATGTTTTGTGGGTAGTTTTAAGAAAAATTTTAAAAAAGCAAAGAATGAAAAAGCAAATGAGGAAACACTACAAAAATTCTTGAGAGTATGCCAGATAATGCAAAATTCCAATACACCAGCAAGCATGTCATCTTCAAATTTGATGTTTGCAAGAAAAATTAAATCAGTGTTCAACAAGTTCTTACCAAGTCAAAAAACAATTGTTGATAACAAAATGGACACAAAATCTTTCAAAATTGGCAAAAAAGTGTTATTCAGCATATAAAAAAATGGAAAAGAAAAAATGGAAAGATAGCATAATAGGGTCACAAATTGAAAAATGATAGATATCGTGAAACTAAAAAAAATGGGAAAATGAAAGGGATTGGAATCAGTTAAAGAAATGTTTACTGAAAAAAGACCCTCAAGAAAGAAAAAACATATGCAAGTACTGTATGATATCTTTGACATACCAGCACCACAAGAATTCATTGAACATACAAGTATGACTGCCAGAAAAAGAAAACGTTGATCCAAAATGAAAGAAATACTAAGTTCAGTATGTGGTAAACTCTTCAGAAAGAGGAGGGATAGTGAATACTAAAAAATAAAATATTTACTGGTGAACAAAATCTTAAAAGATATGGTGGAGTAAATAAGATACTTTCAGTGACACAAATGAACTAGGCAAGATACCTTAAATAAAGAACTCAAAATGATTCAAGAGAAAATCATTGGAGCCAGTCGAGGAGAATTTCTAATGATGCCACTACAAGTAGCCTCAGCAAGACATAATATTATAGCTGCTAGAAGCAAGTTATAACACTCATGTTTGCAGGATTTTATATAAATATATTACATACTTAAATGAAAGTTTTTTTTAAATGTTCCTATTTGAGTATTAGTGCAGCTAACTGGTTCTACTAGTGCTAGCTAAGCATGTTTAAGTATTATATTTTGTAGTGTTAAAAACTTGATTATCTGCCTTTAATTCATGTGAAACGTATGAAATAGATCACATGAGCATGAAAATTAAGTTATTTGGTAAACAAAAAAAAACAGCTTATACACTTGCACACCTCAATCATCTTTCCTGATATAGCTGGGGTAAAGTCACTAATGCTTGACATGAACATACCAACTGGCCAGTAAGACCTTAATATAATTCTTTTTTGTGTTTTTTAATTTCTTTCTGTATTACTGACCTGACCAATCACACTATCATTGCATGCATGATTTGTAAATGTATGCACAAAGTCTTTTAATTATATTGTAATAAAGTTGACAGTCACTTAATTCTGACCCTAGATAAATTATATTCCACTAAGAAAAACATAGTCTTGGGATACTTGAGTGAAAACTAAAAGGTTGAAATTAAATTTAAACAACATATTAACAAAATAATAAGAAAAGTTATGGTTTCAATGACTGTTTAAATAATTATTTTTTGCAAATGATACAAAATATTCTTTGAAGAGAGTCTAAAATGAAATGTATATTTCTTATTGAACAAGAAAATACAATCAACCACAAGAAAAAAGGTTTTGTTTAGCTTGGTTGTTTTTATTTAGCAGCATATTTAATGCCGAAATCTAAAAATCCAAACTTTATAATTCAAGAGACTGACATTATTTTGTGATTAAATTTTATTAGCTATATTTTATTATTTTTATAAAAAATCTTACAAAATCAAACAAGGAGTGAAAATTTGTTACTCCTTACAAGAAATCAGATTAATCAAAGCAAATGACTTTAGCCTTTTTTTTTCTTTTTTGACAATGTTTTCTATGTCTTCAATATTATGACAAAAATGTATTGTTGCTAATTTAACTACAAAACTGTATTGTTAGTGATTTTTTTATAAAAATGTATTGCTGGTAATTTTTACTATAAGAATGTATTTTTAGACATTTCTAGCATTTTTATTTTTATTTGGGGTTCACTATTTACTCATAGCTAGGACTCTAATAGGTGCTTCTTGCTGGATAGAGTTTATGACTAGAGAAAAGAAGTCATACTGTGAATGCATGTATGTGTGTGTCAGTCAGTTAAGTGCCATACGTGATACACGCTTGGGTGATCATGTCTCGAACGGGACATGACTGACTGGGCAGAAGATTCTCCCGCAGTAGGTTGTCATTGCTTTCTGCGGTGTCCTGTTATTTAACCCATAACTGGAAGGAAGAGACAGATTCATACCTTTCCCAAGGGTATTTGTGTGCAAGTGAATGCCATGAATTCAACTGGAATTTGAACTCGGCTCCTCGATTTCTCGTTCCGAGCCAATATCCACTGCACCAGTAGGTAGACTAAAAAGTGAGCAGTTGTTTGATGATAGAGGGAAGGAGCATATGTGTCTGTATGTGTCTCTATGGCTAAGAGGTATGAACAAACTGACTCAATAGATTATACTGGTAAATAGTGTTCCTTATATAAATGTTAGTCAGATCAGATAAGCTGTTTTTTGACAGTCATTCTGATTGGTCCATAAATCTAAGAAAGGCATTTCTTTTCTAATTATAAGAACTTTTATTAGTTGAATCTTTTGAATTTCAAATCAAATGCTTTTAGTTTGGAAGAATATTTTTTTTTGCTCTAAAATAATTTTTATTAGATTTGAATTTAAATTTCTTTCAAGTTACAAGAAACTTATCCGCAACAAAAGAAGGAAACCAATAATATGACTGTACAGGCTGTGAATAAGTGAGTATATATGTGTCTCCATATCTACAATTCAAAGAGACAAATGAATGGACTCAACTCTCGATCTATTGGTGGTCAGTATTCCTTATATAAAGTTTACTTTTATCAATTAAACTGTTTTGAGAATTGTTCTAAAATGTCCATAAATGTAGGAAAGTTCTTTTATTTTCAAACTATAGCAACTTATTTATACATTGTTAGGCGAATTCTTTCTTAGTCTGAATTAAAAGCTATTTCATTGACTTTAAAATAATTGTTTATTAGAATGGAATTTGGATATGCTTTAAATTTAATTTAGTATAATTATACACATGATCAGGATTCTGTCAGCTCAATCCTTTGAAGTCAGAATTAGAAGCTTTTAGTTTAAAAGAAGCATTTATCATTGGCTTGAAAATAATTGTTTATTAGATTTTAATTTGGATTTACTTCAAGTTATCACAATATGTGCCCTTGTCTGATTTTATCCATGAACAAATTGTTAACATATGTCTGTATGGTAATGCTATATTGGGATGCTTACGTAAATTCATCTTTACCAGCCATACCAATAATTTATTTTCCTTCACCAATCGTTACATTTAGCCAATGAAAAACATATTTTCTTAGTGTTGTTCTCCGTGTAGTTGAATTTTTACCATCATCATGCAGACAAAAGAATTAAAGAAGAAATAAATCTTATTTTCCTTACAACTTCAAGTCTCTATTTTCTTCATTTTTGATTGTTTATTTTTCACAAGGTTTTCATTCTATATCCTCTGGCCATTCTAACAGACACTGACTGGAGGATACAAAAAGAAAATAAACAAAAAAATTTTGAAAATATTACAAGTAAATAACATACGAAGATTTACAATATATAATTTACAATGCTTATCTATAAGAAAACCATTTTTTCTCTTTATTTAACTCATAATAGTTTTGTGTGGTAAAAGAAAACATTTTTGATTGTAAACTAGTTTTTTTAACAAGTAAAGACAGATAAGTCGTTAAAAAAATAGAACAGACCAAAATGTTAAAGTATTATGTCATTTTTCTACTAATTGTTTGCCCAATACAAAGCCCAAGAACCATTCAAGGTAGAAGTTTACTAAATAAGATCAATATATGAAGATAGTAGGAGTAGGTAAAAAGTGCAGATGATGTTGATATGTAGAATGGATAAGTGTTGACATTATAATTGAAGAGGTTAAGAGACATTCAAGGTAGGTTCCTGAATGAGGTTGTTGTATGAAGGCACAAGGTTGATTTAAGAAGAGAAGATCATGATGATATGGAAAATAGATAGAAGTTTACCTTAGACTTGAAGAGGTTAAGAGACATTCAAGATAGAGGGTTACTGAATGAGGTGATTGTATGAAAGTACAAGGTGTATTTAAGTAGAGCAGATAACGATGGTATGTAGAATAAATATGAGTTGACTTTAGATTTGAAGTGATTAAGAGACATTCAAGGTAGAGGGTTACTGAATGAGGTGATTGTATGAAGATACTAGGTGGATGTAAGAAGGGCAGATCACAATGATATGTAGAATGGATAGGAGTTTACCTTAGATTTGAAGAGGATAACAGACACTCCAGGTAGAGGGTTACTGAATCAGGTTTTTGTATAAAGATAGTAGGCAGTATTAAAAAGTTCTAATCATGAGAATATGTAGGATGGATAGGAGTTGACCTTAGACATTATGAGGTTAAGATTGTTATGATTCGGAAAGCATCCTTTTGTGTGTCTGTTCCAGAAAGTAGCTATTCTCAAGAAGCTGTTCAAATGGAACTTGTTCCTTACCAATAGAATACACGGAGAATATAAATGATTCAACCTTTCATACATTGCATGAAATTTCTAAGTTTTGAAGTTTTTAAGGCTATCTAGATCCATCTGAACTCTCTCCAAACTGGAAAATGAGGATTGTATAGTTCCAACCTAGATAAGACCTAAAGATCAGGCTATATTTTTGTTTGATTTTTTTGTTATTTAAAATTCTTATAAAAGTAAATGTCCATAATTTTGCATGCAAATGACGAGACAATGAGATTTTGTGTTAACTGCCCGAGACTGCCTAGCATAAAACATGGGTGCTGCCATTTTGGTTCTTTTTACCACAGATTCAGCATGGTTAAAACTGATTTTTTGGACCATGGTAAAAAAGCCCTGCAGCTTAACACAAAAATTTATTAAGAAGCTTTTATTGGGACATATTGAATTTTTCAGGAACACACTCAAATCACCAACTGTGCATCTTGAGATTTACTACATTAAAAACCTAATCATTGTACTTATATTTAGAAGATATGATACATATGGTATCTGAAGTTCGGCTTATAATATCTGCTTTTATAAAAAAAATTTAAAATTTGTTGGTGTGAGATTATTCAACTTGAGAGTTGTTCATCAAATATCAAATATACATCTCAGCGGTAACTCCAGGTCTTCTAGAGCTAGTCAGGTTGAGCCTGAGTAGTCCAACTGCCAAGCGAGTCTGTTTTGAAAAAAACTGTTGACCATGTTCAACATAGTTTATGAATATAGAATACAGCACAGTACATAAACTGTTCAATAAAACAAGATTAACACTCGTGAGTCAGACACTCTACTGAATCTGATTATATCGCCAGTACTCAGGGAAAATACGGTCACCTTTATACATGTGGAATTGACTATTTTGAGCCTTCTGATTGGTTAACCCTTCTATTGGTGAACTATCAAATGAGTCAGCTCATGGCTGACTCACTAGTATACAAGGGTACCCAAAAACTCCAACAAAAACAAAAATCTCTGAGAACATGTCATTCATCCTTGACATTCAGTCAGTTAAGCGCCATACGTGAAACACGCTTGGGCGATCATGTCTCAAAAGAGACATGACTGACTGGGCAGAACATTATCCCACAGTAGGTTGCCATTGCTTTCTGCGGTAGACTGGTTGCTGACCAAGGCTATAGAACTCAATCTGTCCTGTTATTTAACCCATAACTGGAAGGAATAGACGGATTAATACCTTTCCCAAGGGTATTTGCGCGCAAGTGAATGCAATGAATTTGGCTGGAATTCGAACTCGGCTCCCCGCTCTCTCCTTCCGAACCAATATCCGCTGCACTGACATTAGCTAGACCCAAATAAGTTTCAGACACATCAGTATCTCACTTTTTGTGTCGTTTACTTTTCAAACTTTGTCACTTATTCAATCAGGTCAATTGATATGACTAACTAGTTGCCAAGTGAATTAGTGTCATTTCCAATTTAACTTTAGCTTTGAGAAACTGCATTTATTTGCCACTGATACTTGAAACATAAGTAGGATCTTCAGAGTAGTGGAAAAATTTAGGAGATTATCCAAGAGATTTTATTATTGCCTGAAGTCATATGTCAGGTCATTCAATGAGAGGTACTGCTTCCAGTACTATTTGCCAAATGGCTGGGTCATCGATGTCTAAATTGGTTCCTCCACCAGACTTTTTTTGGTGAGGAAGGTAACTAGACACTCAGCAGGATCAAGAACAAGAGTCCATCAAATGAAACTTCTTGTAGAGTCAACAGTCATCTCATACAATGGGAGTAGACTGGACTATATAGTTTTGTATACACTCAGTGTGGAGACGACATGGTATCACTGGGTAGAGGGCTTCTAAGTTTAACAGCCAAGACAGAAAGCATAAAATCAACAACCATGCACCTTTGACCAAGATAAGCTTACAAGTTAGAGGACATTAGGTGTGGTTTAATCTGGATAAGAAATGGTTTTTCCAGCTCTATCCTCCCAATAATAGTTAGGGAAATAACAGATGACCTCAGCTCTATCTTCCTGATAATAGTGGCGTAATACCAGATGACCTCAGCAAGTCTATCTTCATAGCACTACCTAAGAAGCCAGGAGCGAACGAGTGCGAACTCCACAGAACCATCAGTTTAATGAGCCATATAACAAAACTGATAGTCCGAATGCCGATGAATAGAGCAAGAAGCAGAATCAGGCCAGAGATAGGACAAGAACAATGCGATTTTGTCAAAGACACTGGAACAAGGAATGCCATATTTATGATTAGGATGCTCTCTGAAAGGGCAATACAAATGAAGAAGGACTTATATCTGTGCTTTATTGATTATGCGAAGGCATTTGACAAAATATGCCACAAAGAATCGATGAAGATGCTCGGCAGCCTTGACATATTTAGGAAAGACTTAAGAGTAATCAAGAATCTTTACTGGCAGCAAACTGCCTGTATATGGACAGGTAATGAATTCAGCAGGGATACAAAGATAGAAAGAGGCATAAGACAAGGATGTGTCTTTTCGCTGGATCTGTTCAACTTGTACAGCGAGAATATTTTGAGGACCAATTTTTTCTTTGGTCAAATATTTTTTAATGACTCTAACAATTTCTTCAAAAGTCATTTGTTCTAACTCCTTTGGGTAAGACATGTTAGAAATTTTCATTAAAGCCTCACATCACATAGTAGCCAAAAGGACATCCGTTATCTGATTCTCTCCTCTTTCCATTGTTAGGTCCTTCAATTTTTTAATTCTTGCCAATTCAATCAGGTTTCAATCTGGGGTTAAAAGAAATCGGAGTCTAACTGTACTGATAAAACAGATCTGCCTGCGAATGACTATATATATATATATATATATATATATATAAAAGAGATAATAACTATACTCTTGTCGAAAAACCTTCCACGTATTGACGAAGAAGCGAAAAAACGGTTTAAAAAAAGAAAGACCGCAGTACATGAATTTCAGTTAAAAGAGTTCAGGCCAAGTCAGCACGTAGCCCAAAGAAAAAACCCTGACACAAGCAATCAACTAACAAAAAAGTGCTCAATACTTAGGTAGACCGGAATAAATAAAGAATACCTAGAGAGCCAGACAACCTACCTAGGTTTCACCTAAACGGATCGTCAGGGAAAGCTGATCGTCAAAGCTCACATTCACACTTCAGTGTGCTCTGGATCATCCAATGAACCCAAGGATCCTATCAGCGATGCCATTGTTGAGTCTCAAATAACTCTGTGTGTATCCATAGTCGTGGCGTAGCAATATTTGTGACAGAGCTCTCCTTGTTAAATGTGACGCATTGGATTGCTGCCTGACCTATCATCTACTTTCTATTTATATAGTGCCAGATTAATTTGCATGGGATACTAGATGCTGCTTGGTCAATGACGACTGAATGTTTCCTTATAAGGAAACAGATAATATTATCATTACCATTGTCATTACTATCAATTGTTTTTCTTTTAGATAAATACAATACAAGTTCACAACAAGTCCAATAGTTTTCTTTATGATCACTATTCTTTTCATTTGATGAAATAATTTTCCAGTGTTTACCATACCTTTATAACCTGTTTTTTTTTTTGTAATGATGACACATTTGTTTTTATTTTGTTTTTTTTTTGTTAAACAATTTAGGACAAAAAATCAAAGAAGATACCTATTTTGAAATTGAATATGTCAACTAGGTAAATTTTCATTTTAGGTACCGATGACTTTTCCCCCTTCAAATGTATCCAAAATAGCATTATTTCTGTGCAAATGTATATGTTGAACTCAAATCAACAATTAGTTATTGAAGAAACTTACATTTTTTGCTTTGAAAGTTCATAAAAAAAACGAACTATATCTTGCACTTTTTCTCTCCCATAACTCTCACGAAGTCATGTAATTAACTGGAGAATGACGTTCTATGTAGGCAGCAATTTTGATCAAATTTTGTCCTTTACTGAAACTTCTGGCAAGGTACTTCCTGTTTTGAGAGTAATAAGCATAGAAATACAATAGTGCATTGCTTTCATTCCCGGAAGTACATCGCCGGAAGTATCAGTAAATGAAGAAAAATCTGCCAAAATTCGATCACATGCACAGTCTGTCATTCTGCAGTTAATTACATCAATTCGTGAGAGTTACAGGAGAGAAAAAGTGTGAGATATAGTTCATTTTTTTATGGACATTTAGATAAAAAAAGTTAAGTTTCTTCAATAACTAACACTTGATTTGAGTTCAGCATATACATTTGCACAGAGATAATGCTATTTTGGATAAATTTGAAGGGGAAAAGTGACGGGACTTAAAACGAAAATTTACCGTCAACTATTAATAGCTTTTTTCCACTATTTGCCTTTATTATTTCATCTCATATGGTAAATGTTTTTTGTTTTAATCTTTGGGAAACTCATCTGTTATGCTCTCTGTTGGGATTCATCTTGTATTGTAAAAATGACACAAATCATCACTGAAAGTATGTGACCATTTAGTCGGGTCACTGTAATTCAATTCGGTCAGGAAGATATCTTCTTTTGCAACCTTTACAATTCTCTCACCTATTCTGTTATCTTCTTTATCCCTCTGTGTATTTCCCAAAAATATTTAATTTCCTGCAGACCAACGTATCTCAGGAGAAACTTCTCTTGCTTTTGTTAACTCCTTGGCTTGTTCTGCTTCATATTTGTTGGTCCACAAATAGTTGTTTCTCACTGTCCATAGCTTACTGGTGTGTGTGTGGGGGGGGGGGGGGGGGGGGGTAAATAAAAAACATTGTTCCACAGAATTTTGATAAGAAATCTCAAATGAAACAATGTATTATCTCCATGCAACAAATCTTCTCTGTCAGATAAACTAAGGATAAAAATATATTCAAAATATATAATTACTTCCACCCTACCCCCACATAGAAATCAAAGTTGTTATTTTTCCCAATGTTGTTTTTCTATTGTAAATTATTTCGTTTAATACAGTCATCTTTAAAAAATGACTGTTGTTTGAAATTGGGCATATCTGACAGTAGGGCAGGTTGATTTTTGCGCTCAGTTTGAAAGTTGGGGTTTTACATGATAAATAGCAACACAAAATATTTTTTCAAAATTGTTTAAAATTAAATTTAGGTTAAAAATTGTAGTGTTAAAATTTGATTTCAGTGATCAGTAAAAGCCTTATATCATGGCCTTATAAAATTTATAACTTACTAAAGCTTTACAAATTGTATATGGACAAGATAAATGGCACAAGACATTATTACTAAATTATTGTGCTAAGACCGTCATTTACTTCAAAGGGAAATTATACTGAACAATTTAGATATATTATGATGTAATGTGTTACAGTGGTGTGATTTTCAATAAACAGTGTAAATTTAAAGCATTTTGTATCATAATTTGTGTCCAGCATTTTTATGATATTATGCACACTTTTATCTATTTTTTAAAATTATGATCTAACAAATGATCTAATAACTCTTATTCATTGAGTGGCTTTTTTTATAATCTTTTTATACAGTTACTTATTGAATACAGTAAAAAATTGCATATTTTGCTTCTGGTGATTCATAATTAGAACTCTGGTTTTAATATATTTTCCATTCAATGTATCTAATACAAAAGATATCAACTTCATTTGGATTTATTCTTTTGAAGAATAATTTATTCTTTCGAAATTTTGAAGTCGGTTTGTAAGCAAATGCCTGCAGAAATTAGGTATTTCTCTCCATTTTTTAAATGATCTTTAAAACTAAATGTTTAAAAATTGGTAAATGCTAATAATCTAATTTATAGTGTCAGTACTTATCACCTCAAACCACAGCTTTACATCAAGTGCAACATTGATTTTCTAAAGAAAGTGAAAAATCAACCTGCTCTGACAGGCCTGCAAAATAGCTAAGTGTTATGGTGATTTTGTAAGCATAGCTTAGATGTGATACAAGGTTAAAAGTTTAGAACACTCAGTGAGGATCAGACTCACTATTCAGTGATCTAGCAAAACAAACTTACTAATCATTACACTGCATCAAAGTGCCCATATCTAAGTGCTATGTAAGTGCAGAAAATTTTCTTCGAGTTATTAATTCCTAATCAACATAATTTTATAAGATATTGTGCCCAAGAATTTGAAATCATTTATCAATACAAAATAAAATAAAACTGAAAAATAAAATAAAAATAATGACAAGTGTCTGCCATGAAAAAGAATTAGAACATTATGATGCCTTCACTCATCAGGGCTAGGTTTCTTATTCCAGGAAGAAAGAAAAAAAAATCCTCGCTATATATATATATATATATATACAAGAAAAATTATATATATAAGAAAAATTAAGGCAGACATGTTATTTCATGATAAATAATGACGTGTCTGCCTTAATTTTTCTTATATTTGCTCTATATGTATTTATATGCATATATGTTTAGAGCTCTCTTAGAGAGTTATCCTACCACTGTATGTACCGGATACTCCTTTGAATCCTTCTATATCCACACTGCATGCTGATATATATATATATATATATATATATATATATATATATATATATATGGCTTTAAAAAGAACAGACGTCATATTATTTAAACCCGAGGAACCTTTCGGCCAACTCTTATCAAGGGTTCTCATTGGCTTTAATTTTAAGGGAATTAAGGAAAAGGACAAGGCAAAATAAATTACTTACAATGCTGGGAGATGATGGAACTCGTTTAAAAATAAATTTATTGAGAAAAAAAAAAACACATAAAATGTAAGGGGGGGGTGTACACATATAATTTCACAAGAGTGTTTAAAAGTGAAAAAATGTTACACTCACAGACTCACCAGCAATTGTAAGGAGCGTAAAAACCGCTCTTTCTGTCTGCACAGGCTCAGCTGTTGAATTTTCAAGCAAATTGCTTCCAAAATACGTAGATGATGTGTAGCCCGAGCGCTGTACAAGACAGTAAACCAGCTGTCCTCATATGCTGAGGCACACACTTGATTGTCCAAAAGATGTCAGCCAATAGCGGAATCCTGAACAGATTGTGTTGTTCTTATAGGTCTGAGAGAGCCACTGGAACGTATATTAGCGGGGATGTGTTGTGAAACCCGCGTCTCCAACCTCAGATCAGTATGTCCTATGTATGCCGCATCACAACAGCATTTAAATTTATAAACAATGGAACTTTTTCGAAAATAGGACAACCTATCTTTACTGAAGGAAGGAAACAGGTCTAGTCTGAAAAACAACATGTAACTGCACCGCAAAATAACAGGACGAAACACATGCCAAAACTCTGTCGGCTACAGTTTGACATCTTCTACCAAGCCAGGGTATTTTCAGATACAAGGGACAGCAGCTAGGTCCTTCAACCTTAGGTTCTTTATTTTTCAATAGATACACAATCAAGCTAAGTTATAGTTGTACTAGTAATTTAGATAGTTTCATAAAAAACAAAATGCCTGAAATTTAGATAGCATTGTACAAAACAAGATCACTAATAAAGAATGCAACAGCAGGGACAAAAATAAATGCCCATTTCAAGGACTTTGTAATACAAAAGAAGTCATTTACAAGGCAAAAGTACATGATTTAAATTGTCAAAATAAAATATATTTGGGATCAACCAAAGACACCTTTAAGACCAGGTGGTTCAATCACAAGTCTACATTCAAAATAGAAAACTTAAAAAACTGTACAAAATTGGCTAGCCACATGTAGAAATTGAAATCAAAATACAGAAAAGACTCAGACAACGTGGAGTATAGTGAAAACAGCCAAGCCTTACAACGGTGGCAAAATATGTAGACTGTGCCAGGAAGAAAAGTTAGTGATTATGCTATTCCCAAACAAAATTGAACTATTGAATAAAAGAACAAAAATTATGACTAAGTGTAACCATTCTAAAAAAATAGCTATTAGGTTCATACAACCATGGATGAAAACATAATTTCTTGTAATTTTAAAAATTGCATGTTTAAAAATTCCCCATCACATGAGCATTAAAAAAAAATACTGTTACATGAACATTTTAAAAAAAAGTAAATGGTAAAATCAGTTATTGCAAATCGGCTGAAGACACCACATGGTAGAAACCTAGGTTGTGTAATAACTCGTTTACAAATGTAAAATATTCAAAAGTTCTACAATATAATTGTATTGAACACTTTTTAATATAAATGTGCACTGGTCTAATTTTATTATGACCAAAAACTAAGTAATTAAACAATCAAAATATATATGTATATATAGTGGGATATTTTTTCTTTCCTCTTTGAACAAGAAACCTAGCCCTGATGAGTGAAGGCATCATAATAGTATCCTCACATAACATCAAAATTCACATAATCCTGCTCAGTTAAAGTGAACTACATATATATATATATATATATATATATATATATATATATATAATCATCTCTAAACAAGCCTGTTTCACTGCATCACAGCTCATCAGTGCAGCTAGGTTAGCTATTTGGTTCAAGATTGAAATTCGACTGATTTGTCATCAGACGGATATCTTTCTACTATGCTATCAATGCATGGCAGAGAAAGGCAGTTTTCACAGCAGGTAATTCACAGGATGTAAAGCAAGCAAGAGCATTCAATTTAATAGCTGAACCAAACTGTGTTCAATTCATTAACCAAAGAATGTAGCATAAAGCCGTAAGTGGTTACTGTTTTTATGAAATCCACCTCTTCCCTTAGTGCTTCATCCACTAGCAAGAGCATAAATATTATATATATATATATAATAAAATGTTGATAAGCCTTGAAAAACATATCAATAAATAACTCAATTAAATAATAGAAAAAAGATTATTCATTTATTTTTGTAACTGAGCATCCCACAAAGAATGAAGAATAAAATACGCACATAAAAAGTCTCTCTATTCTCTCTCTCTTTCTCATGCACACACTATATTTATGAATACAATGTTGATGTATATGTGGCTTCTTATCATGTGAGTGTGACACCCAGTCCCCACAAAATATTTGCCTGATTCTCTACTTGTGAAAATGATACGAACTAATTTTAGTGTGCTATTTCTTACTCACAGTTTACTGACTTAAATGCCACAAACTCCTACTCAACAAACTCTAGCAACAGGTCTGGTGATACCATATTTTCTCTTTTGCCTGTTTGTATCATTACAAAGTAATCATCGTCAGCCATTGTCATCAGTCCTATGAACGGTTGTGGTGATAGGATTACCTCGCAACTGAGTACCTGACGTAATCCCTTCCACATATCTCATTTGAAAGCAATGAGGCTTTTATTCATGTGTAGCATGTCCTGGGCAATTAGACCTGACAGGGCCCATCCTTCTCCAGGTGAAACCACAGCTGATATCCTCTAACTTGAAGGCTCACCATATTCATAGACAAATGTCCGTTAATTCTATTTTCTCTGTTCTGGCTGTTAACATCAGTCTAGGGAGCCTTCTACCCAGGGATGTCATAGTCTAGGGAGCCTTCTACCCAGGGGATGTCATAGTCTAGGGAGCCTTCTACCCAGGGATGTCATAGTCTAGGGAGCCTTCTACCCAGGGATGTCATAGTCTAGGGAGCCTTCTACCCAGGGATGTCATAGTCTAGGGAGCCTTCTACCCAGGGATGTCATAGTCTAGGGAGCCTTCTACCCAGGGGATGTCATAGTCTAGGGAGCCTTCTACCCAGGGATGTCATAGTCTAGGGAGCCTTCTACCCAGGGGATGTCATAGTCTAGGGAGCCTTCTACCCAGGGATGTCATAGTCTAGGGAGCCTTCTACCCAGGGGATGTCATAGTCTAGGGAGCCTTCTACCCAGGGGATGTCATAGTCTAGGGAGCCTTCTACCCAGGGATGTCATAGTCTAGGGAGCCTTCTACCCAGGGATGTCATAGTCTAGGGAGCCTTCTACCCAGGGGATGTCATAGTCTAGGGAGCCTTCTACCCAGGGATGTCATAGTCTAGGGAGCCTTCTACCCAGGGGATGTCATAGTCTAGGGAGCCTTCTACCCAGGGATGTCATATAACTATTCTACCGGCTGCATACAAAGTTACAAAGCTCTATATTATTTTTTTATACCTTTGATTCTATTCATTTATTTCCAAAGTTTCTGATAAATAATAATAACCTCTGGGGTTTCTCCACAAGTTTATCCACCCTTTGATGGGTTTTGTTTTTAATCCTGCTGGTTGTCTAACAACCTTCCTTGCCAAAAAAGCCTGGTGGAGGAACCAGTTTATTTAACAGTGACCCAACCTTGTGCTGAATAGTTCTAGATAACATGGTACAAGTAGATCCTGACAAAATTACAATAAAAACAAAAGTAAAACTCTTCTGTATTTGTCAAATTTGGGGCTACTTTTAAAATAAGCTGGGCCAATTTGGGCTCCCGACAGGATGAAAGTCAATAAAAAAATATTTATAATGCAGTTTAATGACCTTTAAAAAAAACATAAAGATAAACAGTGGTAAGAAGTCATATTTTTGCTTATTTTAAATTAAAAAATGCAGTGTTAATACAAATTAAACCATTAAAATCACATCATATACTTTAATGTATTAAAGATATATATATATATATATATATATATATATATATATATATATTCCTGCACTTACTGAAAAGAAATATGACACAAGGTTATGTTTAAAGTTAAAGTACAGGTATACATGGTGCAGCAAGAAATATTTCTCACTCTCTCAGCACTTTCCATTTTTGTAAATGCTTCAGGCACCAGGTAAAAGTACCAGAAAGAAACAGAGGTAATGCCTGTGCATTCAAATCTATGTCTGAAAAGTTTATCAACTGGTAAAATATTGGAATACATTCATCAGATATTTGGCTACTTTTAGTCCTTCAACAAATTACTTTTAGCAGTTCAGACATGGTAGTCACAATAAACATTCAATAATTATGGCAAAATTTCAAACTGTAATTTATTTACATTTTACAACAAAATTTTTGTAAAAAAATTATGTCAGTTGATCTTTCATGTATTTATCTTTTCATGGTGAACTTTCTTAAATGCTTGTAGAAATATTCACCCAATACAAGGCCCAAGAGCAACTCGATGTAGAGGGTTACTGAATGAGGTTGCTGAAAAAGTGTATGAAATGTATGAAAAAGTAAGTGCAGGTTATGAAGACATATAGGATGGATAACAGTTGACCCTAGCTTTGAAGTGGCTAAGATTGTAGTGATCATGGAAGTATCCTCTGTTCCACAGAGTAGTGGTTTTAGGGAAGAAGCTTTCTAAGTGGAATTTCTTTCTCATAAATAGAATATGAAAGCAATGAGGATGATTCAACCCTGCGTATATAGCATGGCGATTCCTAGCTGTGATGATTTAAACTGGTAGAATTTAGGACTGTAGCTTGTTTGAACATTTGCCATAAAAATATTGACAGAGTAGCAGAAGTCTATCAGAATATCTGTTGGAAAGTGGTTGTAGAGTGGAAAATAGTTTATCACCCACAAAGCCATGTTAAGTGATTTTGTATCTCTAATTCATAGATTGCAACTAAGGCTTTTCCTTTTGCTTACAATCATACCTTTTATCTTCTTGCAATTAATGTTTAGTCCTTTCTTCTCCCTTTCCTTTACTACCTACTGTAGGAATTCCTGTTGTTTCTTTTCTTTATCTCCTATAAACACTGAGTCATCTGCATATCTAATACTGATAAAATTATGGCCACCAATAACAAATTCTGGTAGGACTTTTAATTCTTTCAGGATTTAATCAGTCAGTTAAGTGCCATATGTGATACACGCTTGAACAATCATGTCTCAAAAGAGGCATAACTAACTGGGCAGAAGATTTTTTCACAGTAGTTTGCCATAACTTTCTGTAGTAGACTGGTTGCCAACCAAGGCTACAGCACCCAATCTGTCCTGCTATTTAACCCATAGCTGAAGAAAGAAGCGGCAGACTAATAACTTTCCCAAGGTATTTCAAGACTCAGTCAGTTAAGTGCCATACATAATACACAGTTGGGCAATCATATCTCAAAAGAGACATGACTGACTGGGCAGAAGATTTTCTTAAAGTAGTTTGCCATAACATTTTGTGGTAGACCGGTTGCCAACCAAGGCTATAGAACCCAATCTGTCCTGGAAGAGACATGACTGACTGGGCAGAAGATTTTCCTAAACTAGTTTGCCATAACTTTCTGTTGTAGACTGGTTGCCAACCAAGGCTATAGATCCCAAGCTGTCCTGCTATTTAACCCATAGCTGAAGGAAGAAATGGCAAATTAATAACTTTCCCAAGGTATTTCATAACTCAGTCCATCGGTTAAGTGCCGTACATAATACATGGTTGGGCGATCATATCTCGAAAGAGACATGACTGACTGGGCAGAAGATTTTCCTAAAATAGTTTGCTATAACATTCTGTGGTAAACTGGTTGCCAACGAAGGCTATAGAACCAAATTTGTCCTGCTATCTAACCTATAGATGGAGGAAGAAGAGATGGATTAATACCTTTCCCAAGGGAATTTGGGTGTAAGTGAATACAATGAATTGAACTGGAATCTAAACTTGGTTCTCCAATTTCTTGTTCTGAGTTTATATCTAATGTGCCACAATGCATATTCGACTGCAAACGTCGAATAAGTCTGGTGGGAAGATAAATCCTTGTCTTATACCTTTTTCGATTTTTCAGTGTTTACTGAATCCATTTTTTATCCATATGCAGGTGGTAATTATTGAATGTTGAATATTACTATAGTAACTATATATAATAGCAGGTTACTATAGTAACTATATATAATATGCAGGTGGTAATTATTGAATGTTGAATATTACTATAGTAACTATATATAATAGCAGGTTACTATAGTAACTATATATAATATGCAGGTGGTAATTATTGAATGTTGAATATTACTATAGTAACTATATATAATAGCAGGTTACTATAGTAACTATATATAATATGCAGGTGGTAATTATTGAATGTTGAATATTACTATAGTAACTATATATAATAGCAGCTTACTATAGTAACTATATATAATATGCAGGTGGTAATTATTGAATGTTGAATATTACTATAGTAACTATATATAATAGAACTTAAATTCAAAACTTTTTATTAATATTCTTTCCTAATAGAATTTTTAATATAGATGTCTTTATATGTGTTTATATCCAACATTTGTTTTAAGTAATCTTTTTTCTAATATTTTCATAGCCATGTTACACACATTGTAGCAAACCACCTTCTTCCCTTTCATATTCCATTGGTAAGAAGTAAGTTCCTCCTGGGCAGCTTCTTCCTGTGAACCACTGCTCTGTGGAACTGACTCCCAAGAGGATGTTTTCCTGATCACTACAATCTTGAGCTGTTCAAGTCTAGAGTTAAGTTTTATCTTCTCCACATATCTGCATAAACTCTCTCTGCCTGTGACTCTAACCCTCTAGCTTGAAGGGCTCCCAGGTCTTGTACAGGGTGAACCTCACTGTAAAAAAAATTTAAAAATTCCCTTCTTTTTTTAATTATTTTCTTAATGTCTTTCAATCAAATATTTTTCTAGAAATGTCTGTTTCTTACAAAGTAAGATTTTTCACTGAATGTTTTTTTCCAAGTAAGATCTTTTCTTTTTATTTTTTTATAAATATTGTTTATTATTTTTTCTCATTCCTTTTTGTTTCTCCATCTTTTGTAAACCTTTGCATAAATGGATCTTTTAATGCTAAAATAGAAGCATAGAAAGAGAAAGTTTTATATCATCAGCATGTACAACATGTTGGCCAAAAGTCACTATATTTGTCTTTAATTTTTGTACCTTATGTGAGTTTCATTTAAAGAATATAAACATATCCAAAGATTATTATCTCAGCTTTTATCAGCAAATTTATAATTAACTTCTGACTTCAATAGAAATAACTTTTCAAATAATTTGTATATATTTTTTGTATAATTTTTTGTATAATTTTGTTATAATTTTTTTATAATTTATTATTTATTTTTATCTATTTTTAATTTATTATTTATTTTTTTATATTTTTTATAATTTTTTTAAAAATTTGTTTTTATAATTTTTTGTTTAATTATTTTGTATATTTTTTGTATAATTATTCAAATAATTTTTTTCAAATAATTTGTATATATTTTTTGTATAATTATAATTATTATTTATTTTTTAGATTTTTTATAATTTTTTTATAATTTTTTTTTAT
Source organism: Ascarosepion bandense (assembly GCA_037127315.1). Taxonomy (NCBI): domain Eukaryota; kingdom Metazoa; phylum Mollusca; class Cephalopoda; order Sepiida; family Sepiidae; genus Ascarosepion; species Ascarosepion bandense. The sequence continues at coordinate 11,272,469 of JBBBDQ010029769.1, read as the reverse complement.
AATTTTTTTTATAATTTTTTTGTATAATTTTCTTTGTATAATATTTTTAGTATAATTTTTCAAATAATTTGTATATATTTTTTTGAATCTTTGTAATGATTCTGAGCTATACTTGAATTAATGATAACATTTTAAATACTTTTGGTAAAGCTTCTTAAAATAGTGAAAAATAGCAACAACTATATCTAAAATAAGTGCAGGTTTTTGTTTATTATAGACTTATAATAATAAGTTTATAATAGACTTATTATGTCAGTAATGCTTACTTTAATTCCTAGACACTGACATTGCCTGATTTTCAATGTATTTCTATAGTAAAATAAATATAAATGTATTTCTATTGTATAATTATTACAAATATACTTTGTAATGATTTCAAATTTATTTCTACAGTAAAATCATTTTCTGTTTTATTTCTATAGTGTAAATCTTTAGTAAAAATCATTGAAATGCATTTATTACAAATAGATTGTCATAATGTAAATAAATGACAATTTATTTGCAATACATTTACAGTGCATTTGTATTATATCTATCAGTCAGTTAAGTGCCATAAGTGAAACACACTTGGGCGATCATGTCTCGAAAGAGACATGACTGACTGGGCAGAAGATTATCCCACAGTAGGTTGCCATTGCCTTCTGCAGTAGACTGGTTGACAGCCAAGGCTATAGAAGCCAGTCTGTCCTGTTATTTAACCCATAACTGGAAGGAAGAGATGGATTAATACCTTTCCCAAGAGTATTTGCACGTAAGTGAATGCAATGAATTCAACTTGAATTTGAACTCGGCTTTCCAATTTCTCGTTCCACTGCACCACAATGCACATCCACTGTACATTATATCTATAATAATCCTATTACCTCAGTAACATATTAATTTCCTGATCAATGACAAAATCTTTTGCTAGATTTTCAATGTATTTCTATTATAAAATCATTTGAAATGTATTTTATAATAAAATCATAAACTTGCATAACTTTCTGGTCACAGATCTTTCTTTTTTCTTCATGCAAAACATTAATGAACTGTTTTATCAGAAATTTTAAAGTTTTACTCAAAGAAAAGTGAAAAACAAATGATAAAAATGAAGATTTAGAATGGAAATTTGATAATTCTAAAATAGGTGTGAGATTATCTTCTGAAGTTGCAAAAAGAAAAAAATAATACTAGTAAATGTGTAAAGGCATTTTAAAAAACAGATTAACAAAATTAAATTTGTTTTTATTGATAAAGAATTAATAACATAATGAACAAAAATATTATCACCATATTCATCTGTGTACAAGATTAAAACATTCATTTTACACTTTTAATCTGTAGAATGTTCATGTGAAAAGATTATATTTTGTTGACCTGAGACATAGACAGGATAACCATCAACAATTAACGTGGAAAGTGTGAATGAAGATAACAAAGGTGTTATAATGTGAAAATTGAAGCATATAGAAGTTAAAGAAGGAGGGGAATATGTTGAAAGAAAGAAAGAAAGAAAGAAAGAAATATACTGGTAAAGAGAAAATAAAGGAATATATTGAAAAAGAAAGAAAGAAATATACTGAAAGAAGGAAAGAAAAACTGGAAGGAATATATTGAAAGAAAGAAAGAACGAAAGAAATGTACTGAAAGACAGAAAGAAACAGAAAGAATGAAAGAAAGAAATATATTGAAAGAGAGAATGAAATGAATATGTTGAAAGAAAAAAAATATATTGAAAGAAGGCATGAAAGAAAGAAATATATTGAAAGAAATAAAAGAAAGAAATATGCTAAAAGAATGAAAGAAAGAAAAATGTATTGAATGAAAGAAAGAAATACATTGAAAGAAAGAAAAGAAAAAGTATATTGAAATAAAGAAAAGAAAGAAAAATATATTGCAAGAAGGAAATATATTGAAAGAATGAAAGAAAGAAAAATATATTGAAAGAAGGAAATGAAATAATCAAAGAAATTTAAGGATTTCACTATAAGAGAAAAAAATTTGCTCACCAGGTTGATCTGATAATGTATTTTTAAGCAATCAGTGAGTAATTCAAAATGTATTTTCTTATTGTTTGCTTATCAATAAAGAGACAATTGGTATGAAAACTTTTGAACATTAATTCAAGTATAGCTCAGAATCATTACAAAGATAAAAAAAAATATATACAAATCATTTGAAAAGTTATTTCTGTTGAGATAATAATTCATTCAAGTATAGCTCAGAATCATTACAAAGATAAAAAAAAATATATACAAATCATTTGAAAAGTTATTTCTGTTGAGATAATAATTTTTGGATATGTTTTCATATATATTTTGAGATTCAACAGAAAAAGTGGCAAAATTTGGCAGTTACACCATTAATGCACCATATTTAGTATAGTCTGGCATAAGGCCACAAGTCATTTTGCATCTAGTGTAGATTAAACTCGTTTTAGTAATAACAATAATCAATTACCTTAACTTGCTAATTACAGTTCCATGACAAGGCACTCAATTTTTAATTCTAAAAGATAATGATTTGAAAGCAACATTTTTTTAAAATATTTTCTCTTAATTGTCTGTACCAATAAAAGAAAGCAGACATATACAGGAATAATTAAATGCACAACCTTATATGTAATTATATGTGCATACATATACTTCTATACAAACTAGAACATACTTTTGGGATGTGCATTGTGGTGCAGTAGATATTGACTTTGAACGACAAATCAGGGAGCCGAGTTCGAATTCCAGGTGAATTCCTCTCATTCACTTATGCACAAAAATCCTTGGGAAAGGTATTAATCCGTCTCTTCCCTCCAGTTAAGGGTTCAAAAATAGGACAGATTGGGTTCTATAGCCTTGGTTGGCAACCAATCCACCATAGAATGTTATGGCAAACTACTTAAGGAAAATCTTCTGCCCAGTCAGTCATGTCTCTTTCGAGACATGATCGCCCAAAGCATGTATCACATATAGCACTTAACTGGCTGACATACTTTTGCTAGCTATCAATAAATTTCTGATTACCTTGTATTTGTTTTAGATATCTGTACAAATGTCTTTATGTATCCACATATGTAAGACACATGTATTTAATATATATATATATATATATATATATATATAACATAGAATATTTGGTATTTAAGTAAGGTAAATTCCGATAGAGACACACTCAAAAGAACTCAATGCTAAAATTATTTATTTAATTTAACAGAGTAATATAATCTAAAAAAATTTTAGATATTCTACAATTTCATGGGTAATACGTATTTCACAGCAAACCTGACGAGCAGCAGGTTTGCTGTGAAATATGTATTACCCATGAAATTGTAGAATATCTAAAATTCTTTTTAGTGTATATATATATATATAGTCATCTGCAGACATTTATTTTTGCTGTATCACAGCCCATCAGTACGGTTAGACATACGATTGCTTTTTCCCAGGATTGAAACCCGACCAAATTGGCGTCAGTCAGCGAGTCTACCTATGAGCTATGGGCGCTCGGTAGAAGGGGGCAGACTTTTAGCATATGATGTATAATGCGGCAGTAGTTAGAGTGCTCTAATTCATTACTGAATGAGCGATGCGTAGATGTTAGGGTAGCTACTGTTCTTTCAAAGTTTACCATTTATCCAGAGTACTTAATCAGGGTGTGAGAGCGTTACTGTATTCCATATTTTCCAGCTTATAAGATGCACATTTTTCTTAATAAATACCCTGAAAAATACATGTGCATCTTCCAAGATGAATGTATCAGTTACCACCATGACGTGGATGGTAGTGAGGATCATTTATTGTACATGACTGACAGTAGTGATGACTCTGCAGATGATAGTTTAGAGCTTTTACATGAATCCAGCAGTGATGAGTTTTTGGGAATTTGAGGATGAATAAAATTCATTTGATTGTTTTATATTCTTACATGCATATTTTTAAAATTTTTAATTCATTTCTATGAAGATAAAACCACTCTTGGACAATGAACGATGTCTTACTAACTACCAATTAGTATATTGTTGCTATAAAAACAAAATCAGACAAGTGTTTAATGTAAACAATACATAGTGTCAGGATGTGAAGAATGCATGCTGAATGTGTTGTTGTATGAGAATGACATTTTTTTCTTAAAAATTTCTTTCCAATATTAGAGTGTGTCTTTGTTTTGGTGAAACACACCTATTCCTCAGATAATAGACTCTCTCTCCTATATTAATAAGAGTTAACAGGAAGTTACCGGAGGAAGTTCTTGAAAAGTTCTTAGGAGTTCTAGAGATTTCTTTAGAGTTCTATTGGAGTTCAGTAGAGCTACTAAGGCAGTTGATATTAGTCGGCAGTTAGCCGAATACTAAGGAGTTAGCTTTCAGTGAAAGATTACCAAGTTCCTAACATTTTGGGTACGTTAAGTCGATTAGCAACCGAGATAGCGCGATTATAACCTTCAGTGCAAAAAACTACTCCACAACAGTCTTCCAAGCTGCAGCATCTTGTAAGCCAAAAAATATGGTCATATAGATATAAATATATGTTTTATATATATATATATATATATATATATATATGTTTTATTAAAGATGACTGACAGAGTACTGCAATTTTTTTTTATTTTTTCGTTCGTACAAATGTTTTCTGTTCTGGATACAAAGGACGATTTTTATGTACATGTTTGAAGTTATAGGAATGTTTTATTTTTCAAACACAGCCAGTATATTGTGGCCATGTTCATAGTTAATGTTACTGAGTGTTAAATTGTGACATAAAAAAGCCCAAACAAAAATAAAAATAAAAGTCCTTGATAGTGACTAAAAGCTTAGCCGAAAGCCCTCAGATATGCAGAACATTTGGACAATTTTTACAGACTTTGTGTCCAGAAAAGAAAACAAGTGTTATATACACAAAAAAAGTTAAAATAAAAATCATAATTGCTGTACCATGTCACTTGTCTTTAATAAAACATGTATATAAGAGAGATTAGTGCCCAAATCCACACTATCTATCTATATATAGTAGATAGACTAAACTATCGCCTGGTTCACACTCCACCCATGTCTATTGTACAGGTGTAGAGGCTCATCCCTTGTTCCCTGTTTAAGATGTGGTTTCCGGCTTTCTCTTTTCCAAATCTTTTCACTCTTATGTAGCCCCCTGCACATCAGTGGTGTTATCGCCTTGCTCGGGGTGATATGATTAAAAAAAAAAAAATATATATATATATATATATATATATATATATATATATATATATATATAGCCCTGATGAGTGAAAATGTGATAGTGGTGCTGTCATGAAACATCAAAGTCGGCATAAATCTGCTCAGTTAAAGTGTATATATATATATATATATATATATATATATATTAGTACTACTAGTAATGACAATAATTATAGTTATAATAACAATACTATTTCATGCAATTGTGAAAAAATACCCTCTGAAAAAAAATGTCTAATCAATAATAAAATATATAGAGCTACAGTAATTAACAATTTTAATAATTAAGAAATAAAATCACATGGGTAACAGAAAAACTCTAAAAGTATACTAATAATGTCTTTCAAGAGAAAATATATCATAAAAAAATTAATTAATATCCTAGATATATGAAACAGGTTATATAAATAAATAATAATAATAATCATTAATATATAAACTGAATATATATATATATAAAACTAGCAGTATAGCCCGGCATTGCTCGGGTGTAATGAATGCTTTAAAACTAATCCATGGTCCTGGAGCTCAGACTCTTTGGACATTGGCACGAAAGACTAAAAAGCAATAGTTGTTTCCAGTTAAAGTGAAACCGTAGACTGAAAGAAAAATGAATGGACATAAGTCAAATTTTGATTTCCTGGTATCGATATCAAATAAGTTTTTTTTTCATAAACTGAATACTCCAATGTATATATGGATGGGCTTGGTGTTTATGTCTTTGAACACCTCCCTCTAGCCAGGGTCACATCTCTTGAATCTCTGGATCATTCTTTCATGTACTTCTGTCTCTCACTTCTAAGCTCGGTTAGCTATCTCTTCTTCCTCTACCACTCCCCCTCCTCCTCTGAATGTTCGGTACTTGATAGCATCTCTATCAATATCGACAAGTCCATTTCTTCTCACCCATCTGCCCATATATTTGTGTTTGGTGATTTTAACGCCCACCACACCAAGTGGCTTGAAAACTCTGTCACCGACCTTGCTGGGATCTGCACCATGTATTTTTCAATAACCTAAGCTCTAACGCAACTGGTGGACTTCCCCACGCATTTCTCTAATAACCCTAACAGAAGGGACTCTTTACTAGACCTCTGCTTCACTTCCATCCCAGACTCTTGTGCTACCAGGCAGCTCTGCCCTCTTTGAAACTCTGACCACACCATAGTTTCCGTCAACATCTCAATCCACTCTTACTCTACCCAAGAAACCCAAACCAGCAGAATATCATACTGCTACCAGAGAGCAGACTGGGATTAATTTGAGACTTCCTCTGTGACATCCCCTGGAACAACATCTTCGGTCTTCCTGTCGAAGACTGTGTGTCCGAGGTCTCCTCTTGGGTTAAGGCTGGCATCGATGCTTTCATTCCGGCCAGGAAATTCCAGCTAAAATCAAATTCGTCTCCCTGGTTCTCGCCCGCTTGCTCGGCTACCATTGTCCACCGGAACCATTTCTTCCAGCTCTATCGAAGCTACTCGTCGAACCAAAACAAGCGCCTTTTTGCCTCAGCTCGTAATAAGTGTAAAAAAGTACTGAACAAAGCTAAGATGGTGTTTGCTGCCAGAATGAAGCAACGCATAGCATCCTCTAAGTTTGGCACCAATGTTATATAGCAATATACATCAAACACGCATATATATAAAAATATAAGTTATATTTTTATTAATGACGATGAACCGTGTAGCCTAGGGAACAGAGAGTGAGAGAGCGCGCCTCTAAGGGGTTGACGGGGGGGTCGTCTGTTGCTCCTCTGGTCTGGTCTGGCTCTCTCATCTGCCTCTGTCTCTGTCTGCGTCTCTCTCTTGAAATCCGTGCGCCAAGGTCTTTTTATAATCTCCAAACCGGGACTTCCGGATTTTGCCTCGCCCACGCACGCCCACGTAATTCTCAGAGACACCTGTTCTGTCTGCCTCTTGTAGCCATTTCCGCTACTGCCGGAAATAAGGTCAAACAAACATCCGTTCCTTTCAACGACCGGAAAACAACCCCGCTTGCAACAGCCTTCTTCTTGGGTGGGGCCAGATTGTTATATTACACCAAAGATTACTGACAACTCTGCAAAAGCATGCTCAACAAAAGTAAGACTTCAATACCCCCACTAATCAATGAATTTGAGGTTCTCACCTCCCCAGCAGACAAGGCTGAATGCTTTGCCCGTAGATTCTCCACCAATTCAACACTGGACTCGTCAGGAGTACCTATGCCCGACTTCCCACCTAGAACTAAGGCTCAACTAAATAACATCCACATTACACCCTTGCTGGTCTCTAAGATAATCTCAAAACTTGACCCTCACAAAGTGAGAAGTGGGGACGGAATCTCAATCATAGTCCTGAAGAAATGTGCCCCAGAACTCTCCTCTGTTCTCTCTAAACTCTATAACTTCTGCCTATCAGCTTCCTACTTTCCTGCCTGTTGGAAGTCCTCCTCTGTAGTTCCTATATTTAAGAATACTGGTGAACCCTCATACCCCGCTAATTACCGCCCTATCAGTCTCCTTCCGATCTTTGGCAAAGTTTTCAAGACCATTATCAATGCCGAGATGATTCAGCATCTCACAGCCCACAGGCTTCTCTTGGACAAACAGTACGGTTTTCACTTCACCAGGTCTACTGCTGATATGCTAACGACCATTACCAAGTACATATACCAGGCTCTCGACAAGAATGGCGAAGCCCGAACTGTTACCTTAGATATCTCCAAAGCTTTCGACAGAGTCTGACACGCTGGCCTTTTATGCAAACTGTGGAGCTATGGTATAACTGGACATTTGTTTGACCTCATCCAGTCATTCCTCTCTAACTGCACATTGGAGGTAGTATTAAATGGACATGCCTCCCAAAACTACCATACAAACGCGGGCGTCCCTCAAGGCTCTATCCTAGGTCCCATGCTTTTTCTGATCTACATTAATGATCTCCCCAATGCCATTAGATCCCAAGTATGCATGTACGCCAATGACACCACAATTTACTCTCGCCTCAATCAAAAACCCGGTGTGGGCAACAAAGTGAACCTTGCTGCCGAGCTTGAAAAGGACCTCCAATCCGTAGTGGACTGGGGTAGGAAATGGCTCATAAATTTCAATGCTTCTAAAATGAAGCTGCTATCAACTAACCACCATAGACAATCACATCTACCGCCCATTAGCATGGAACAGGCTTGCCTCCCAGCGAGTAAAACACTACGCCTCCTTGGCCTTACACTCTCGGCAGACCTCAAATGGAATGACTATATCGAATCCATTGCCAAATCCACTGCTATGAAAGTCGGTTCTCTGTGCAGGGCCCGGAAGTTTTTCTATCCTGCACATATATAAATCTACCATCCACTTGTGTATTGAATACTGCTGCCACATTTGGTCAGGTGCCCCTGCTACTCTCCTCAGGTTTCTTGACAAAATACAACAGAGAATCTGTAACGTGATTGATACTGACTTGGCAGACCGGCTGCAACCACTCTCTCACCGGCATGATGTGGCTTCCCTGTGCCTCTTCTACAAATACTTTCATGGCTTCTGCTCTGATAAACTTAGATGATTGGTGCCACCTAAGTATGAATTTACATGAGATACTAGATTAACAACTAGGTCCCACCCTCTTACAGTAAAACAGATAAGATATAACCATAATTTCTACTCCAACAGCTTCTTTTCTCGCGCTTCCCGCCTGTGGAATTCCCTTCCGCATGTCTGCTTTCCTGACAGCTACAATCTCCAGGAGTTTAAATGTAAGGTCAATAGACACCTCCTATCACACTAACTTGCACCTATTCTCCCAACACTCTCACCATCTACCCAACCCTCATTCTCGGTATCCTTACCCGCCTATCACCCTCCTTCTGACATTTCCTATATCTAACCATCCTTCCTCATCAATTTCCCCTCTATGTAACCCCCTGCACAATAGTGGTAGTGAAATGCCTTGCTCAGGGTGAAACGATTATAAAAAAAAAACCCTACTTAGAGCCAAACCGAAGCCAAAACTAAAATAAAAAGGCTGAAAAAATACAGACATACAGGCAGATAAACAGACGCACACACAAACATCTTGCCTTTTATATATATGTATTATTGATTTTTTGCACTACAGTAAGAACTGCAACCTTGAAACTTCTGAATATCATTTCTTATGTCTTTGTCTATGAGTGTATCAAATTTGATTAAAATCAGACCACTCCTTCTATAACCTGATTTTTTTTATTATCGATTTTCGATATTTATTGGGGGTACCTCTACACAAAAGCTAGCTAAGAACACTCGCAGATGCTTATAGTACGACTGTGTAAATTTTCCAGAAAATTAGTTCAGCCATTTCAGAGTCTATAGGTAACGGATACACACACACACATACACACAAACACAGACAAAGTTCCATTTATAAATAAGTTTAGATTTAGATTAGATATAAAATATTGTGAGAAAAACTCAGCATATAGATGGTTATAAATCAAGATTTATTTCAATAATGTAAATTTACTTACATTGTCTCTTTCAGTCGATTGAAAAAGGAATAAATTCACTCAGAATATCTAAAGAAATGTTTTTAACAGAGGAAGTGAAGCTTGTATTATTTAAAACGAAAATAAATTGAGAATAGATACATCAGATCACACATATAACATAATTCTGACAAAGAAATACGCACATTAACTTACACATACACAAAACAAATCTTATGAGAAAATATATACATGCACAAAAAATTTTTGAATTAGACAGATGCAAAAAAGAGGACACAGACAGGATGTATATATTCAATCACACAATTATATAGAAATGTAAAAAATGTGTAGTCACACAAAATAAAGGAGAAAGATAGGAATAGACATTTAAGTCCACTGTTTTTACTATACTCCACATTGTATCTATGTCTTTTCCATATTTTAATTTCAATTGAAATGAAAATATGGAAAAGACCCAGATATAACATGGAGTATAGTGAAAACAATCTTACAACGGTGGCAAAATATGTAAGCCTTACAATCTGAAGATCCATTTAGGTGAAACGTTGGTAGGTTTGTTGGCTCACTAGGTTAATTGGTTAATTTACACACACACACACACATATATATATATATATATATATATATATATTTGCTAGTTACTCATTTTTCAAGAACACTGATATGTATGGTGCTTAGCCATTCCCTGCTGCACAGAACTCACATGTGGTTTATACTATTTTTATGCTGTGCAGACCTTAGTTACAGTTTTTGGGAGAGAGCACATAATCTGGTATGATTATCAATATTTTTTTTTTTAACAAGACCAGTACACTCAAACTCTTGGTCACAATGACTTGTGACTTCATGCTACATGACCATCAATAGTTTTCAGTTCCATCGACCCAATTCCCCTCACAAGCCTTTGGTCAATCTGTGTTGGGATTTTCTGGCAAAAAACAACACTTTCATTACAAGACTATGATCTACAAGGTCAGCGATATAACCATTATCTAATATTTTAGAAAGATTAACAAATAATAATCTAAATTATTTTAATCTGTACAAAGTTTATTATTCCTCCTAACAGTAGTTTTGTTTTTTATTAAATTACAATTAATTTTTTTAACTGTAACTTAATAATCTAAATTATTTTAATCTGTACAAAGTTTATTATTCCTCCTAACAGTAGTTTTGTTTTTTATTAAATTACAATTAATTTTTTAACTGTAACTTTATTAACAGGTGTTTTCATAATATTTTCAGAATTATTAACAGACGTTGTCCTAACATTTTTGGAATTTTCACTCTCATTTTCTTTGTGAAAAATCACTGGACATTTCTAAAAAGATGTTAAAGCATTTCTTCTGCTTTACCAAGCACAAACTGCCAAGATAAAAATATCTTTGGAAATATGTATTTTGCAGATAAAATACTTTTGTTCTTTTTTTATTGAAAGTTCTTGGAGGTCTGTGTTTATTTGCAGACATCCAGATTTTTTTAAGAGGACATATTTGTGCATCAAATGCTTGAATAAAGTCAAAGCAATGAAAAAAAGGCTAAAAATAGAAAAATATTAAATGTCATATTTAAAAAAGCAAAAAAAAAGTTGAAGAGTGAAGAAAAAGAGTGAAGTTTTATATAAAAATCTTTATGGTGGGTGGAATATCTTTATGGTGGGTGGAATATAGTGTACCTAGAAACATAAAGAATATTTTTAGAAATGTAATCAAATTTTCTTGAAAATAGAAATAAAGAAATATCTTTTATTTAAATGTTCAGTCCACAAATCTCATTATAAATATGGTATCACTGATAAATTAAACTGGTTGATATAAAATCAGTTAAAATCACGAATTGGGAATGTGCTAAAATATGTTTGTACTTATTTCTGATTAAAAATGAACAAGTGAAAAACTATTCTCCTGTTGAACAGTCTTATTTCGGTCTGGTGTTAGATGTTTGAATTTTGGCTCTTATTACTTATAGAGTTATTAAAAAAGAAAGCAAGTAGTGTATCTGTAAGTAGCAAGTGCACACAAACAAGGATTCTATTCATAGCAAGTAGACTGTACAGATCTTATTCGATATTTTCATTAATAGGTAAATGATTGTATGCTGACTATGAAAAGATTTGGTTTCTTTTCAATCAAATTGAGTGCTTAATATAAGGATACATTTTCATAGGAAACAATTGAACTCGGTCTCAATAAATTGTGTGTGTTTGTGTGTGTGTGTGTTTGTGAAAATTTCAGATAGAGTATCTGTAAAAGGACAATATGAATAAAGAAAAAAAGACAAGTTATCTTAGTCAACACACTTTATCCTCTTAGGGATTTTATCTAAGCAAATGTCAGCTAAGATAAGTTTGCTTTTTGTCTTTATTCCTGTGTGTGTATATATATATATTTTAATCCAAAAGGATAATCAGGTAAATAAATCACAAAAACCTGATCCTAATTAATATTAACTTCATTAATATTAAAATTGATCAAAATGGAGGGCTCAATGCAAATATTATATTCTAATTGCAGAGTCAAATATAAAAATAAAACAAAATTTCTATGTTTAAATCCATTGAACAACCATTTTAACAGAAACTTCCCTATTTCCTCAGCAATGGTGAAATGAAATATTTATTCAAATTCAAATGACAAAAGATTTTATACCTGTAGAAGTCAAAAAATAAAATAAAAATGGTGTGGGATTGATAATTTTTTAATTTAAAGAAGTAAACAGGGAAGCAGACAGATACCTATGTCTCAGATTAGAAAACACCCCTCTCCCTTATCTGGGTTGAGAGTTTAAAAGTTGAAATTTAGCCATGTCAGGGCTGTTACTGAGGAAATAGCTATTCAATGGATTTAGACATCTGAAATTTTGTTATATATATATATATATATATATATATATATGTGTGTGAAATTTATGGCAATATCATGAAATTTATAAAATAGGCTAAAAACCAATATATTTTAATTTATTTGTTGAACATCATTTTTAATAGATAATCATATTTGAGTAGATACTGTTTTTAATGTAACAGTATAATTATACATCTACTAGCTTGAACATTTTTGAGAAATTTTGTTAGGAAAATATGTCATTCAGTAGGACTCAGTAGATATATATAAAGATACTGTTTAATTAAAAACATAGTATCTACTCAATACTATATGAGTATGTAGCAGAAAATTAATTAAAATCAACCTTCTTCACTTTTACAAAAATTCACAATGACATGTGAAATCCTGTTTTTCCCAAATAGAAAAAGGATTGACCATCTGCTTAAAGAAAAAGTTGAAACCAGATTTCGAAAGTAGGTGTTAAAATGATTTTTGATGAAAAAGGACTTCAAGTAAAATCTAAATGACAATAAAAGGACTTCATCAACTTCAGTCAGTGAGAATGTCAGATGGGAGCTTCTAGACAAACATCTAAAATGTAACTCAACTTTCACTTCCACATTGTCCTCTTTCTCTTTCTCCTTATCTCTTTCAACAATTACTACTACGGCCATTTTGTATGAACTCTTGATACCCTTAACTTTCTCGTTGAACATTCATTTCTACAAATTCTTGTTATTCCTCCTTTAATAAATTTCTATTTTAAAATGCAAAGTGTATATTTTATTCTTACACTCCACACAATTCAACATATACCAACCTTCTGATGATAATTCTGCATAAATCTTGTAAGCTGTAGGGAGTTCAGTTAAGTCTGACACAAGGCTAAATCAAAGAAACATAAACCATCTCCCCCTATGCTACAAGTATAAAAATAATGTTCAAACAATTAATATATATATATATATATATATATATATATATATATATATATATATAAACAAAACTACTGTTAGGAAGAATATTAAGCTTTCCTGGCACAGATTAAAATAATGTAGACTATAATTTATGAATCACTCTGGAATATTAAACCACTGATTATACTACTGTCCATGAGGCTTATGCAGAAATACTGTTCTTTGTAAGATCAATAAAGTTAAACTGCATGAAATATGATTAACATATAATCTGATCTCTCTATCTCTAACTATCTATCTTTACATAGTAGACATCCATTTTCTTGGGGGATAACATTAGCATCATCTTTGGTCAAACATTAGCCATTTGCAAACAGTGTTAACAGACCTATCATTGCATGGCACACATCTTCTGTGCAGGTGTGACAGATTGAGCTGGAATAAAATAAAGGTCTGACATTGCTCTTTCTGTTTTTGTTTTTTTTCATATGTCTTCTGATCTTCAATCATTGGTTTTTCTTTTTCCTGACCTTCATGAGTCCTCCTTGAGCAGCATGGTATTAATCTCAGTGATTGCATGCTATCTGTTTTCCAGCTACCAGAGTCAATAACTGCAAGTTTTAAATTTCTCTTGTAAACATCTTTAAAGCATTTATTTAATTTCATCTATGTGCATTGTGGTGCAGTGGATATCAACTCGGAATGACAAATCGGAGTGCCAAGTTCAAATTCCAGTTGAATTCCTTACATTCACTTACGCACAAATACCATTGGGAAAGGTATTAATCTGTTTCTTCCCTCTAATTATGGGTTAAATAATAGGACAGACTGGGTTCTATAGCCTTGGCTGGCAACCAGTCTACCACAGAAAGCAATGGCAACCTACTGCAGGATAATCTTCTGCCCAGTCAGTCATGTCTCTTTCAAGACATGATCGCCCAAAACGTGTATCATGTATGGCACTTAACTGACTGATTGGCCTGAATATTTAAAAAAAATCTTCTTAAAAAAAAGATGTACTCTTTAGCAGAATTCAAACCTGCATCCCCTTAGCATGAGAAAGCACTTACTAGGTGGATGCAGGTTTGGATAGATAGATAGATAGATAGATAGATAGATATGAACAGACGGAGATAGATAGATAGATAGATAGATATGAATAGACTGAGATAGATAGATAGATAGAGAGATAGATAGATAGATAGATAGATAGATAGATAGATAGATAGATTTGAATAGACTGAGATAGATAGATAGGTAGATACAAATGAAAAAAAGAAAAAAGGCCGTTATGACAATAATGATTCTTACAAACTTGCAATCTAAATTTGAAAAACTGACTGAAACAATGGTTAGCTAAAAACTAAAATTTTTTTAATGCAATTAAATAAGATAAATAAATAATAATGACCATGTCTTCCGAGATAAATAAGTTCTGTAAAAATTTATGAAAACTGATGTCGAAACATCTTTAAAAAAAAGTAGCAAGTGGAGAAGTGAATGCATATGACCAGAAAGAATGAATGTGTGTTGTACTCGTTCCTCAGAGTGATTAAAAGCCTAGTAGTTCAACTAAACCTGATCTCTGTTTTACTTTTCAGTCAAAAACTATAACAGAATAAACAGAATTTAGTATATTATTTTTTCTACTAGTATTTCCTATCTTTTTTTCCTTTTTGCCACTAATTTTTTCTTTCTTTCTAATCATTTATTTTTTTTCTTTTTCTCTTTCCTTTCTTTTATTCTTTCTTTCTTACTTTCCATCATTTTAGTCATTCTATCTTTTCTTTTATTCTTTCTATTACTTCCTTTTTTTATTTGTATGTTTTTTGCTTTTTTATTCTTTATCTTTCATTCCTTTTGTTCTTTTTTCTTTCATTCTTTTTATTCTTTCATTCCTTTTATTCTTTTCTTTCATTCCTTTTGTTCTTTTTTCTTTCATTCCTTTTATTCTTTATCTTTCATTCCTTTTGTTCTTTTTTCTTTCATTCTTTTTATTCTTTCATTCCTTTTATTCTTTTTCTTTCATTCCTTTTGTTCTTTTTTCTTTCATTCCTTTTGTTCTTTTTTCTTTCATTCCTTTTATTCTTTTTCTTTCATTCCTTTTGTTCTTTTTTCTTTCATTCTTTTTATTCTTTCATTCCTTTTATTCTTTTTCTTTCATTCCTTTTGTTCTTTTTCTTTCATTCTTTTTATTCTTTCATTCCTTTTATTCTTTTTCTTTCATTCCTTTTGTTCTTTTTTCTTTCATTCTTTTTATTCTTTCTATCCTTCTTTCCTTTTATTCTTTCTTTTATTCATTTTTTTCTTTTTATTCTTTCTTTTTTCTACCTTCGTTCATTTTTCTTTTTCCTTCTTCCACTTCCTTTAAACTTATCTGTCTATTTCTTTCCTTCTCTTCTTCCTGTCTTCATCCAGTCTCTTTTTACTTTTCTTTACTTTCTTTCTTACAGCCTTCAAACAGTATCTTATTTCTTTCTTTCTTTTTTCTTTATCTATTTCTTCTTTATTCCTTGTAGAGTAAACAAAAGTGAGTAAAAATGACAAAAATGAACACACTGTGAATAGGTTCCAGGCAGCCTTCCAGATTTCAAGCATACTTTAAGTTTTCAATTTAATAAAAATAAATAGCCAATTGGATTAGGTCACTTTGATGAATAAATTCAGGTTTCTGGATCCTACAGAAGTCTATAAAAGCCAAACATTTGTAGAGATTAAATAAAAATACGAAATAAAATAAAAACTACAATATAAAATAAAAACTGGTGCCAAAAAATAAACTCGATCTCTTTTTCTGTTGGAATTTGGATGGTAAAGACATGCCAAACTGTTCGGGAAGAAATTTCCCCAACAAGAGGTCGTTGGAACCAAAAATAAAATCAGTGTCCAAACTGTCCGTCTAGTGTCTCTGTATCTTTCCTTTTCTCTTTGCCTGTTTATTTAAGCAGTGAAAGCCATTCAACAAGTTTTGGATGTTTAGGTGAAAGAACCAACCCAGCAGTAATAGCCAACATTCCATACATTCAACTCTTCACAGAAAGACTGACAGCAGTCAAGAGACAAGAGTCAGCCTCATTGTTCTGTCTTTCTCATCAAACCAATGACAGGTTCCCTTTGATCTTGTCTCCCAACTTCACTTTCTCTTTTCCTCACTGGAAGATGACTAATGTTCCTTTCATTACAGTCAAGAGAAGAACTTTCTAACTTTTGTTTCACAATAAGTAATTACATTTATAATTTGTGTATCTTAAATTTAAATAAATACCAACATTTTTTTGAACACTGCAACAATCTTTTCTCTCATTTTGTCTATTCAAATGCTGACCCAGAGAATTTTTCCCCAACATCATTCTTTATTTTCCTAATATGTTTTTCTTTTCCTTTTATATCTCAACTTACCATTCTTTATAAACTTTTCCTTCTTCTTTTTCAGACCTTAATGCATTTCCTGATATAGAGTCAGCTCAGCTCTCATGTCTAAACCCAACCATTCCTTATAAACCAACCTCTGAAAGAAACAATTTCCAACCTGAATGGAAGAGAACAGAATTTTGTCAGCCCTCTGCAATGTTCAATTGATCGATCTCTCATTTGACAATATTTCAAAATCAAGTTCCTTATCTATATCTATCTGAAAAGAGGTAACTATAGCACAGTCATTTGTAGCTCCAATTTGCTTCTTAATCTTTCAAGGTTGATTCCATTTCTGGTATTCAGTTAAAACTATTTTGCTTCTTTTCACCCATCTTTTTCTTTCCTTTTATTCTAAGCATCCAGTTTCTGTGTTATAATTCTGGAAAACATTTTCAGGTTTAAAAGAATATTTTTATTTTCTTGAGATGAGTAAACAGCTAGCAACAATTTTTCTATATACTTTTTATTTCTATGAATTTTTAAAGATGCTAGTATTTTTGACAGTTTTTTATTCATAGCAACCTTATTCAGAGATCAAAATATTTGCTTATTTTTCTATCATTTAATGTCATCTTTCAGTTAAATTGTGTATGTCCTGGGTATGATAATAAACTACATCTGGCAGCAAGGCTTCTGATTGAGAGGTTTAGAGAGGCATGGAACCATCATTTAATTGCTGTTGTTGCCAGATCCCCCTGACCCAATGTGGTAGCACCTGTTAGGGTCCCAGCTATGAGCAAATAGTTAACCCTCCAAACTGGGGTCATTTTAAAGAAAAAGAAAAAGTTTGGCTGTGTAACAGTCTTTTGCTTTGGATAGCAACTTGTCTAAGAGAATAAAATCTCTGAAATAAAAACCTCTACACATACTCTATGTCGAATAGGATAGATTGAACTCTCTAACTTTGGTAGGTAATCTTCCTAGAGATGGTGTCTTGATAAAAACACTGAGTTTCTAGTCTTCTAGCCTTGTTGGTGTTAGTAAGGGCATACAGCTATAAAATTTGCTCCAATTTTACATGAGGTTCTATTATGGAGCCATCAAGAAAACTCTGTCCAACCCATGCTAGCATGGAAATGGACGTTAAATGATAATGATGATTTGATCATAAAATTGTAATTCCAGCTTTGATTTGATGAGTTCTTTGAGGAATTTTTCAATATCTTGAATAGTTGAAACCACTGACCAGATAGGAAGCAGCGTATAAAGCAAAACAAAAAATGGTCACAAGCTTGGGGAATTATTTTCAATAATGAATGATCACTAAATAATAAAAAGATAAAGATGTTAACTATTTTTGGGGATGACAGCAAGATTTCTTAAAAAAAAACTGTTATACCATCAAAATCAGAATCACAAGAAAGTTGTCTGAGAATATGAAGATTATCATTATAAAGAATGATTATACAGGTTATCAGTTATAATGATATGGTAGAAGAGGTTAGCAAACAAATATCTGTTCTTTAATTACACCCAAGCAACGCTAGCCTATACTGCTGGTATATATATATATATATATATATATATATATATATATATATATATATACTGATCTAATACCACACACTGGGTCTAAATTACACAAAAATGAAAATAACACAAATTTGCTGAAAAATATCTTTAAATACTAAAGAGTAAATTTATTCAATAAATTGGCATTAGCTTCAACAATGGCCTCGAGACAATATCAGAATCTTCTGCATGTCTTTTGGACGGTCTCCTTGTTTAGTTGGTGAATGCTGCCATAATTCTTTGCCTTCAGTTCATCTTTGGTATTACAAAGAGTTCTGATGGTCTCTCCCCACAACTGTCAGTCAGTCAGTTAAGTGCCATATGTGAAACACGCTTGGGCGATCATGTCTCGAAGGTGACATGACTGACTGGTTATGACTGATTATCCCGTAGTAGGTTGCCATTGCTTTCTGTGGTAGACTGGTTGCCAGCCAAGGCTATAAAACCCAATCTGTCCTGTTATTTGACTCATAGCTAGAAAGGGAAGATATGTATTATATTATTATGTAGTAATAAGTGGGGGATCAGTTTATTACTTCATAACAATATAAAACAGATCCCCCACTTTATGCCCAGTAGAAGCCTTAATCATATGTTCAACTATTATATTCAGTCAGTCTGACTGGGCAGAAGATTATCCTGCAGTAGGTTGCCATTGCTTTCCGCAGTAGACTGGTTGCCAGCCAAGGCTATAGAACCCAATCTGTCCTGTTATTTAACCCATAACTGGAAGGAATAGACGGATTAATACCTTTCCCAAGGGTATTTGCGCGTATATGATTGCAACGAATTCAACTGGAATTCGAACTCGGCTCCCCGATTTCTCATTCCGAGCCGATATCCAATGCACCACAACGCACTGTGCCCTATACATAATAATCAAGGGGGTTGCAGTCTGGAGAGTTAGGTGGCCAGTTGTAAGGAGTGATGTGGTCACAGAAATTGTTTGACAGCCATGACTGGGTTCTCCTGCTTGTGTGGCATGGTGCAGAGTCTTGTTGCCAGATACAGTCTTCCAGCAGTCACCCTCTTGACTAAGGACAGCACTACCTCCTCAAGACACTTCATGTAGGCCTCCATGTTGAGTGTGAGGCCCTCATCAACAAATGCAACAGTTCTTTTTTTATCAGAACAGGGTGAGTTTTCTAAGCTGCTTTACCTTTGTAATCTAAATCTAAACTTATTTATAAATGGAACTTTGTCTGTGTGTGTGTGTGTGTCTGTGTGTGTGTGTGTGTGTGTGTGTGTGTGTGTGTGTGTGTGTGTGTGTGTGTGTGTGTGTGTGTGTGTGTGTGTGTGTCTGTCTGTCTGTGTGTGTGTGTGTGTGTGTGTCTGTGTCTGTGTCTGTGTGTCTGTGTGTGTCCGTTACCTATAGACTCCGAAATGGCTGGACCGATTTTCTTCAAAATTTACACAGTTGTACTATAAGCATCTGCGAGTGTTCTTAGCTAGGTTTTGTGTCAAGGCATCTGCGATAAATATCGAAAATTGATAATAAAAAAAATCAGGTTATAGAAGGAGTGGTCCGATTTTAATCAAATTTTATACAATCATAGACAAAGACATAAGAAAAGATATTCAGAAGTTTCAAGGTTGCAGTTCTTACAATAGTGCAGAAAATTTTATATCGATACCAGGAAATCAAAATTTGACTTACATCCATTCATTTTTCTTTCAGTCTACGGTTTCACTTTAACTGGAAACAACTATTGCTTTTTAGTCTTTCATGCCAACATCCAAAGAGTCTGAGCTCCAGGACCATGGATTAGTTTTAAAGCTTCCATTACACCCAAGCAATGCCGGGCTATACTGCTAGTCACCATTAAACTCAATCAACTTTTTTTTGACTCCATTGCACTGTCCTCAGATTGACACCCAAACTCTCTGAAATGTTTATATTGGAGCTTCCAGCACAGATGCCAAGCAGTAGAGCGTATTATTTCCAAATTTCTGGCAAAGTGAATTACGTCATGGTGCTCTTTTTTTCACAGATGGTGCCCAACTGACCTTACTATACTTTGGAGTTGACAAAATCAAAAACAAGCAACATGCATGCACAAAATTAAAAATATAAAATAGTGACAATTTACCCATCGCATTCTGTATATATCAGATATATCTAAACACCAACCTTTTATACCAACATGGTTTCTACCAAAATGGTTTCATTAAACAGATGGTCTAGACTTAATGAAACCATTCTGGTAGTAACCATAGCAGCATATATGTTAATATGTGAAATATTTTGTACATTTTATATATATATATATATATATATATATATAGTCATTCACAGTCTTGTTTCGCTGTATCACATCTCATCAGTACAGTTAGACATTCGATTGCTTCTAGCCAGGATTGAAACCCAACTGAATTGACATCAGTTGATATTTTCCTTTTTAAAATGTGTATTGAGCATTCTTTAATTTAGCCATACCCTTCTGCCAGAGGATGAACATATAAAGTATATATACACTCCCGATCAAAAATTTAAGACCACTTAAATGGTAACACCTTTACGCAGTGATTGCTAATCTCTAACTGAACTAAAAACATTGGAATTACCATAGATCTAACAATTTATAATTTTGATCATGTGTAAATCTCCTCATTTTATAAAAATGTAAATTTCTAAATAAAATGTTTGGAATGTAGCTTTTTGTTTCCATAACCTTTTAGATTGTAGTATTGGTAACCGTAAGTGGGAGGAGTTTAAAATCTATCTGTAAAAAAAAATTTATTTTTAAAGATTTTAAAGTGGTCTTAAATTTTTGATCAGGAGTGTATATATATATATATATATATATAAACTAATGGTATTTTTACTTATGTGTATAAATATTTTTTGCAAAATAAAAGGTTTACATTTGTCTTGATAAAGTCCATCAGAGGATGAAACACATCAGCTAAGTAAGTTTACATTTTGTCTTTCATCATATATATATATATATGTGTGTGTGTGTGTGAGAGAGAGAGAGAGAGAGAGAGATTATTGACCAAAATCTTTTTTGGTTACTTATAATTTTGTGTCTAGAAATGTTACCAGGGATGCAATAAATCATTTTTCAGCTGGCAAGAACCTGGCATCTTACAAAAAGTTCTGAGAGTGATTTAGATTATATGATGATTGACAGAAAAGATAAAAAAAACAAAAAAACTACCAAATTGTTTTTGCGGGTAACAGTTGCTGACTAGGTTCCAGCAGCCTGATAATTCTTCATGTAATCTTTTAGACCATTTGTTGTTACCACATTCCATATACAGGTAATTGAACAGAGTAATGAATTCTGGATTGATTGTCACGTAATTGCATGTGAGAAATTAACACAGCATTTGAAAGAGAAGTGCAATTACAAAGATTACAAATGAATAGAGCCGCTTGTCATTTACTGCAACCATTAAGGCCAGATCATCCTATTTACTTGCTGCTTGATTGAGTTGTACATGTTGAATGTGTCCGTTATCATATTCAATTTACTGCTTTACTGATTTTAATCCCATCCACAATTTTCTGAGCTTATACTCACAATTTTCACAAGAAATGCCTGTCTATTTATAGTGTTTTTTGTGTTTGCTGGGAAGAAATCTATCAGTCAGTTAAGTGTCATCCATGATACACGCTTTGGGTGATAATGTCTCAAAAGAGACATGACTCACTGGGCAGAAAATTATCCCGCAGTAGGTTGCTATTGCTTTCTGTGGTAGACTGGTTGCCAGCCAAGGCTATAGAACCCAATCTGTCCTATTATTTAACCCATAACTGGGGGGAAGATATGGATTTATACCTTTACCAAGGGTATTTGTGTGTAAGTGTGTAGGGATTAAATAAAAAACACTAAATAAAATAAAAACTACGAAATAAAATAAAAATAGAAAATAAAATAAAAATACAAAGTAAAATAAACATAAAAATCTCCCAGAAGTCCTCTGACAGAAAAGACAATTGACGCATGCACAAAAAGAGAGGCCTCCTGGTGCCAAAAAATAAACTCGATCTCTTTCTCTGTTGGACTTTGGATGGTAAATGCATGCCAAACTGTTTGGGAAGGAATTTCCCCAGCAAGAGGTTGTTGGAACCAAAAATAAAATCAGTGTCCAAACTGTCCCTCTAGTGTCTCTGTATCTTTCCTTTTTCTCTTTGCCTATTTATTTCAACGACGAAAGCCATTCAACAAATTTTGGGATGTTTAGGCAAAAGAATCAACCCAGCAGTAATAGCCATAACACTCCATAAGTGAATGTAAGGCATTCAACTGAAATTCGATCTCGGTTCCCCAATTTGTCATTTCGAATTGATATCCATTGCACCACAATGCACATCCACAGCCCACAAACTGTTCTCCGACAGGCAATATGGATTCTGATTTGACAGGTCCACAGCCGGCCTGCTAACAACTGTAACGGAGTACATGCTACAGGCCCTTGATGAGTCTGACGAGGCTCGCGCGGTTGCTCTGTACATCTCCAAGGCTTTCGACAGGGTTTGGCACCCTGGCCTCCTATGCAAACTATGCGGTTATGGTATTACCGGTCGCCTGCTTGACCTAATCCAATCTTTCTTAAATAACCGCAAAATGAAGGTCGTTCTGAATGGGCGTGCCTCTTCGTCCTACAGCACGAATGCTGGTGTCCCACAAGGCTCTATCCTGGGCCCGATGCTCTTCCTTATTTTCATCAACGACCTCCCAGATGAGATCAAGTCTCAAGTAGGCATCTACGCAGATGACACTACAATATACTCCCACTCCAGTAAGAAACCTGTCGTGGCGGACAGACATAATCTCGCTGCTGACCTTGAGCGGGATCTACACTTTGTGGTGAACTGGGGCAAGAAGTGGCTTGTCAACTTCAATTCCTCTAAGACCAAGCTGTTGTCTGTCAACCATTACAGGCAACCTCTTCTGCCTCCCATAAGCATGAACCAGATGATTCTCCCGAAGAGTAATACTCTACACCTCCTCGGACTTACCCTGTCCTCAGACCTCAAATGGAACCACTATATTGAATCCATAGCAAAATCTACTGCTAAGAATATTGGGTCACTATGTCGATCCAGGATGTTTTTTCCACCTGAATCCATCCTGCATATATACAAGTCAACCATCCGTCCGTGCATGGAGTACTGCTGCCATTTATGGTCAGGTGCCCCTGCCGTTCTCCTCAGTGTTCTTGACAAGCTCCAAAGGAGAGTCTGTAATGTGATAGGTACTGATCTGGTGACTCGACTGCAGCCACTTTCCCATCATCGAAATGTGGCCTCCCTCTGTCTCTTCTATAAATACTTTCGTGGCTTCTGCTCGGATGAGCTTAAGTCACTGATGCCTCCTCAACAGGTGTTTACCCGTGCAACCAGACTGGCAACTGGGTCCCACCCATTCACAGTCAGGTTATCCAAATGCAGATGACAATTCTACTCCTGCAGCTTCCTCTCTCGCACTTCCCACCTGTGGAACTCACTCCCGTATTCTTGCTTTCCTGACGGCTACGACCTCCAGAAATTTAAATGCAAAGTTAATACTCACCTACTAACCACTGGACTCTAGCTCTCTCCCCTCCCCTGTATAATCTTCACTTTCTCTCCACCTATGTATCTGTCATTGCACCTGCTTTCTCAGCTTTCTATTGTTCCTTTCTAACTAGCTTGTACTCCTCACTCTTTTCTAATTAATCTTTCTACATTTATGTAACGCCCTGCACATCAGTGGCGTTTCTGCCTTGCTCGGGGTGAAATGATTAAAAAAAAAAAAAAATATCCGTAAAAACTGAATGTGTCTACAAAGTACATAAAACATAATACACTGTGTTTAGAAAAGGCAGTAATACTGTTGAAACAGCACAAATATTCATAGTGTTTGTAGAACATTCTTTTAACAGAAGAATTTGCCAAAGAAAAGAAAGAAAGAAAGAAAGAAAGAAGGAATGTGTAAAACAGTGCATCTAATGAGCTTGAGTAAATTGACGGCAAAACATGGTTTAGAAAAGATAGCAAAGAGACAAAATTTCCTAAGAGCTACAAAGAACAAGAAATTGTAAAGAGCCATGATTGCCAAGGGACATGACACATAAAAGAACTTTAATTTAAAAGACGTGTGTTAAGATATAGTCAACCTGTTGGTTTTAGTATTGTGGTGATACTGAGCAAAAACGATGAACCAGATGCTAGCGCTTTCACGGACAAAAAGCAAATGACCAAAAGTCGACTGTGTGCCGCCAGCTCCACGCAGATGTTTCGGTTGAAAACTAAAAATTAATTAAATATTAAATTTCCAGTTTACGAGCCTACACGAATTTTATTTATCAGCCAATGGGAAGCCCAGAACCTAATACAAGTGTGAAATCCCAAATGAGCTGCTGTGATCCAAAAAGAAGATATAAAAAGCAGATACAGAAAGCATTGCCAGGCAGACGACTCGAGGAGAAGAGAGTAATTAGTATCTCCCTTGACCAAAGCCAAGTGGCTTACCTCTTTCCTTCTTCCCTGCCTCAAAACTATTTACTGACCTAAGGAGCAGACATTCCTTACTCATAGCGCTCCTCACATTCCTAAGCATTAATTCTCTTTCACCATATTGCCATAAACAAATTTTAAAGTCTGTTGTACCCATATTCAAAGACTGTTTCCTTACATACCTCTGCTCCATTTTCGATACCTCAGCTTTATATAATTACTTTTTCATCATTTCATTTTCCCTATAATATCTCAATCCAAAAGATTAATATTATTATAGTTGAACAAATAGATAAAAAAATTGAATTCAACTTATTTAACGATTGCCTGCAGCAACTTGGAAGATAAATTCGAAATTCTTGAATAGAAATAAGCCAGAAAACAAAGAAAACTGGGTTTTGCATTTCTGCTCACTTTTGGGAATTCATCTCACCATTTTTGGAATTGGAAAATGTTTATTTTAAAAGACGATAAAGTCATGTTAATCAAAGGCAAACAGATAAAAATACAGCCCAAAATAAATCTGTTTTGTTAAGCTTTTGGTAAGATTTCATGGGTGCAGTCCACTTTGAGTTGCTAACATTAATGTTGCGATTAAAGCAAACATCTATTGTCAATTGCTACAGTGATTAAATACTTCCTTGAAGGAAAAGAAACTGAATTTGATCAATCACAAAGGTGTGGTGCTTCATCATGATAATGCTCATTAATTGTCAGAACAGAGTGAAAAACCTTCATAAGAAAAAATTTTCACATCTTTATTTTTCAATTCTCATTCCATCTAATTACCACATATTCCAGAGCTTACAGGAATGTCTTCATAAACAAATTCTTAAAACATCTAATGAGGCGATAACTACAATCTCTTTCTCTTTTTTTTTCAAGCTAAAATATTTTTACAGAAACAAAAAATTTTTTGAGAATTACAAAACATATTCATGGATGAAATCTAATTAAACTTGAAATTCTGATATAAGTTTCCTCATCCTAATTTTGACATTATTTACATAGATTAAAGGATATATATATATATATATATAAGTACATTAGAAACAAAGAAGAGAGTACTGGTTTGCTATGTGTTGTCAGTTCTTCAATATGGCAGTGAATGCTGGATAATATCATCAAAGATGAAGGAAAAACTTGAAGCAACTGAAATATAGTTCAACAAAAGGATGCTGCGGATATCATGGATCAATCATGTGAGCAATGATGAGATTTTGGAAAGGATGGAAACGAAAAGGAAATTAATACTGAGCATCAGGAGGAGACAGCTAAAGTTCCTGGGACATGCAATGAGAAAGGTGGGCTTGGAGAACCTGATACTAACAGGCCAGATAGAGGGAAAAAGAGACAGGGGAAAGCAGCGGATAACATATTTGAAGGACATAATCAGGTGGATGATGGAACGAGGGTTGCATGGTGTAACAGGAGAAGGTGTACTAAGAGCCACCAGGGATAGGGAGATGTGGAAAGCCTATGTCCTGAAGGGACAGGGCACATAGAAGAAGAAGAATGGATGAAAACAATATTTAGAGAATTGTGTTTGTTCTAAATATTTTTGTATTTTGTAAGAAAATTTCTTTTTGATCTTTCAAAAGTCTTCTGTTCTTTTAATCAATGATTGAATTATTAAATATTCTAACATCAGTCACCAATTATTCCCAAATTCTAGAACCATAATTATTGTTTCCAATATTTTATCCACATTGATCAATCTGTTTCCTTATTGTGGATATTGATTTGAGAATAGTATTGATATTAATAATTATGAGAAATAATACTGATAATAATATTGATGACTAATAATAATCACAATATTGGTAAATAATATTGATAAAATAATATGGATGAATTATATTGATAAATAATATTAATGATATTGATAATATTGATCTTGTTGAAGATAGTCTGTATCTGCAAATGACTGCTGTGATAGAAATTAGTTCTTGAAGAACCTTCATGTGTAGCCAAGTGATGGTTAAAGGTTAAATTATTTGACCTTTGACAAATTATGCATATTTTTTTACCAAGTCCAGGTCAGGAGTTTACAGTAGCTGATCAGCTTACTTTCTACATAACATTACCCCACTTCCCTACAACAGTTGAAGTGGAAATGAAAAAGAGATGACCTCACAAGTACTTAGAGTTTTTATAGGTCAGCTATGGATAAAGGTCATTGTGAAACTTATAGTATTCACCACTGACCTTTTCCTTAAACAAGGCTAATTACTAACATTAGTAATTACTAACATTTTAAAGACTATTTATAGCAAAGATCAATGAGTGTTGCCATTTCACTTATGGGTTTTATACACTCTTAATTGAAGAAATAACTGATTTCTTTAACATCATCGATTTGCCAAGGGAAACAACTTTTATTGTTGTATAGGGTGCGATGTGTAAATTGTCGCAATTTTATATTTTTAATTTCATTGTTTATTTTTAATTTTATTTACAGCACAGTAAAGTAGGGTCAATTGGGCACCATCTGTGAGAAAAAGAACATCATAACACAATTCCCTCTGCCAGAATTTTGGAAACGGCATACTGTACTGCTTGGTGTTTGTGCCAGAAGCTCCAATATAAACATTTCAGAGTGTTTGTGTGTCAATCTGATGGTGCAGAGGATTCAGAAAGAGTTGGATAAGTTTAATGGTGATCATGAAGATACAGCATCTAGGAAAACTCACTCTGTTTTAATAAGAAAAGAACACCCAAATTTGTTAGTGAGGGCCTCAAGCTCAAGACAGAGACCTACATGAAGTACCTTGAGAAGTTAGTATTACCCTGGTCAAGACCCTATGTGTGGCAACAGGAGTGTGCATCATGACCCCCTTAATTATTCTGTGGGGCACAGTTGAGTGGGACAGACCAACAAAACTCCTTGTCGCACCAAAGATGGACTGAAGGCAAGGATTATAGCAGCATTCACCAATTTAAAAAGGGAAACTTTAGAAAAGTTTCAGGAAAATCTGAAGAAGTCTGGATGCCGTGGTTGAAGCTAATGGCGATTTTATTAAATAAATTTACTCTTTAGTATTTCAAGATATTTTTGTATAATTTTAGTAAATATATCTGTTAAAATGAGGTGTCAGTGTTATTTTCATGGTACTCCTTTTTTTCACAAATGTTGCCCAATTGACCCTACGATACTGTGCAGTCAACAAAATCAAAAACAACAATGCTTAAAATTAATATATACTAGCAGTATATACCAGTGTTGCACCAGTGTAATGAAAGCTTTTATATATATATTATCGATTTTCTGCACTATTGTAAGAACTGCAATCTTGAAACTTCTAAATATTGTTTCTTATGTCTTTTTCTATGAGTGTATCAAATTTGATTAAAATCGGACCACTCCTTCTATAACCCGATTTTTTTCGATTATCAATTTTTGATATTTATTGGTGGTACCTCGACACAAAACCTAGCTAAGAACACTCGCAGACGCTTATAGTACAACTGTGTAAATTTTGAAGAAAATCAGTTCAGCCATTTCGGACTTTATAGGTAACGGACACACACACACACAGAGACAAAGTTCCAGTTATAAATAAGTTTAGATATATATTTTATAATCATTTCACCCCAAGCAAGGCAGTACCACCACTGGTGCACAGGGGGTTACAGTAAGAGAAAAAGAAAGTAAAAGAAACAGGGATCAAGTGATTGGGGATGTTACAGAAAGGACAAGAGAAATTTGGGAATCAAGAAGACAGGAGATGGCAAATGACATTGCATTGCAGGAAAGTAAGTATATATAAAGAATTCCAAAGGAAGGAAGTGTGAGAGAAAAACTGCTAGAGTAGAAATGGCAATTATATTTTACTATTTTGATAGTAAAAGGGTGGGACCTACTTGCCAGTCTAGTAGCATGGCTAAGTTCATGAGGTTCAGGTACCAGGGAAAGAAGCTTAGCAGAAGCCATGATAATATCTGTAGAATAGAATAGAGGGAAGCCACATCGTATCTGTGAGAAAATGATTGAAGTCGAGCTGCTATATCAAGATCAATTACATTGCAGATCCTTCTTTTAATTTTGTTGAGAATCTCCAAGATTGAATAGTGGGTATACCCAAACAGATATGGCAAAGGTGTTCAATGCACAGATGGATGATAGATTTATAAATCTTTAAGACAGATTTTGATAAAATAAAAATCACCTGGCTTGACACAGTGACCCAAACTTCTTTGTGGGAGATGCAGCTGTTGATTCAATGTAGTCATTCCACTTGATGTTGGTTGAGAGAGTGAGGCCAAGAAGGTGCAATGTGTTACTTTCTGTGGAAGGCTAGTGTTGTCCATAAAGATGGAAGGTAGGAAGGTTTCTCTATGGTGGTTAAGGAAGAGCAGCTTTGTTTTGGAAGCATTAAGATTTATAAGCCAATTCTTACCCCAATCCATCACAAACTAGAGATCCTATCCAAGAACAGAAGGGTTACTTTGTCAGCCTTGGTAGATTTTTTTATTAAGACTGTAGTAAATGGTTGTGTCATCTGCATAGATGCCTACTTGGGAACTGATTACATCAGGAAGATCATCGATGAAGATCAGGAAAAGTGTAGGACCTAGGATGAAGCTTTGAGCTACACCTGCATTCATACAAAAGGATCTAGCAGTATGCCTGTTCAAGGCGACTTTCATTTCATGATTTGATAAAAATGATTGGATTAAATTGAACAATTGTCCAGAACTACCATAGCCCTGTATCTTGCACATAAAGCCAGTATGCCAAATCCTGTCAGATGCTTTTGAGATATCCAGGGCAATAGCATGAGCGTCACTGTTCTTGGTATATATATTCAGTGATGGCCATGACAGCATTAGTGATAGATTTAGCAAAGTGGAAGCCATACTGCTCGTTAGAGAATAGGTTGTGGGATATGAGATGATGAATCACTTCAACCTTGATAATAGCCATGAACACTTTTCCAAAGAGTGGTAAGAGGCTGATAGGGCAATAATTAGAGGGTTCAGAGGAACAGAGAGAGAGAGAGAAGGAGAGAGGAAGGGAGAGAGATTCAATGATTGGCAACTCTCATTTTCAAGATAAAGATGGGATCATGGACAAGTAGTTAGAATATTTGCTTTCCAACCATGAGACCCTCATTCAAATCTGACCATTGTTGATATGTCAAGAAATTGACTTCTTGTTGTTATCATTCTAGGGAACAATACCAGCAAACTTTTTTGTACTTTGGAAAGTACTTGAAAAGAATTCCAATGGGTGACCTATGCCTTGTGGGTGAAATTGGGTAAACCAAACAGTTGAGAGTCCACTAATGGTTGAGGTAACACAAAATCATCATGGTTCGGGTTTTGAGCATAGTCGCATTGTTCAAACTGCTGATCATGACAAATTATCAACTCTCTCTCAGAAACAATAAGATTCAATCAGTATAGTTGCAGTATAAACCACAGATAGGCTCAGTGGGTGTTGAACAAACACAAATATGCCTGAGCAGGCAACTGCAACAGGGATTGGCTAACCGTCATAGCAGATGGATGTCCTTTGATAATGAGAGTAGCCAGTTATTGTATGATGAAATCTCCCCCCAAATTCTATGTTTTACGATCAACAACCTCACTCAATTTAGCGATTTGCATACAAGTTCACATATTGTGCAACAGCATGGATCTTAGAACATAGCAAAAGGACCATTTGCTGACACTTTTTGGCATTGTCTGTTAATATGACTGATTTTGAAAAATATATATATATTGCTTTTTGAAATGAATTGTTTGAACATCATTTTTTTTTATCGATACTCATATTTAAGTAGATATTTTGTTTTTAATGAAATAGTCTTATATATTTTTATCTACCGGCCTGATTATTTATGATAAATTTTTATTACGAAAATGTGTGCCATTCGGCAGGATTCGAACCTGCAACCCCTATCTATATATATAGGGGAAGCTACCATTTGATCTGGTAACGTCTTAGACCTCTTGATAATATATATATATATAATTGATATATAGGCTTGATAAAAACCTTGTTTAGACTGGAGGCTATTCGTGGTCAAATGGTAGCTTCCCCTATATAGATAGGGGTCGTAGGTTCGAATCCTGCCGAATGGCACACATTTTCGTAATAAAAATTTATCATAAATAATCAGGCCGTTAGATAAAAATATATAATACTGTTTCATTAAAAACAGAATATCTACTTAAATATGAGTATCGATAAAAAAATTAATGTTCAAACAATTCATTTCAAATTGTCGGTTGCTTATAACCAAGTTTCATTAAAATTCGTTGATTTCCATAATATCGCTTTTTATATATATGTATAATATAATCTATATATATATAAATCCTTACCATAAGATGAAGCTTAGTCATCAATGTCATTGCTGCTGTAAAAGTTTATTATTTTATTACTTTCTATGGACAGTTTTTATTGTTATGAGTTATATATATATTTACCCAAAAATGGCCAATATTTATATTTGCTAAATGAGCCATGAAAATACTTTTTGTGATTGGCAATTGTTTTTAACAACACTGTACAGCCAAGAGTGGGCCTCATTAGTTCAGCTCTGTCTCACTTCTTAAATGGGCAACTGAAGAGAATTCATCCCAGAATTGCTATTTGTGATAAATAAATAACATTGAACCAATGCAAAGGAGGGACCCAACCTCAATTAGAATTAACTTTTGACCAGTATTTCTTTTGGGATGAGGACCATTGTCTTCTTGTTTGTTATTTTCATAATATTTTCCCCTCTGGCTTTCATCAGGTGCTTGTTTATCCAAGTCACCTTCAGGGAGTTTTGAACTGAGCACATTATTTAAACTATGGGGTAGATTGTTCTTCTTCCTCTGAACTTGCATAATAACAAAAAAAAATACATCATTTGAAGACTTCTAAAAGCAGCAACAACTAAAATTGGCAGCACATCTAAGTTGAATGGAAAATTATGATATAATATACTGAATTTGTGTCTGAATTCAAGAAAAAGAAATTATCATTATTTTTGCATTTGTAGTGCAGTGGATATTGGCTCAAAACAAGAAATTGGAAAGCCAAGTTCAAATTCCAGTTGAATTTATTGCATTCACTTACATGCAAATAACCTTGAAAAAGGGATTAATCCACCACTTCTTCCTCCAGCTATGGGTTGAATAGCAAGACAGATTGGGTTCTATAGCCTTGGTTGGCAACCAGTCTACTGCAGAAAATAACACCAACCTACTGTGTGAAAAACTTTTGCCCAGTCAGTGATGTCTCTTTTGAGACATGATCGCCCAGTGTGTATCATATATGACACTTAACTGACTGATGCTATTTATATTCAGATTATTGTTTTCATTTCTGTTGTTGTTATCATAACCTTTCAGTAACCTACAGGGAATTCAGAATTTAGCTCTTTATTTAAGCTACAATGGTAGACTGTTTTTGTTCCATGTCAAGGGATATCTCATCTTGTTCTTATTTTTGAGTATTGCTCAACTCTTATTTTTAGTAGTGAATATGCTTAGCTCTTATTTTTAATACTGCTCAGTTCTTTTGTACTGAATGTATTAAACTTTCCATAAAGCTCAGCATGTTTGCTAGCAAGCAAAACCTTTGAAATTTTTTGTCAGCCTTTTTGTGAACATCATTTTATCAAATAATAGGTTTTTGAGTAACATGTACATTTTGACTTTAACTTGGGTGAAAAATAAGATGAAAAAATAATCATAATACTCTGTATATCTTCCCTGTTGACCATGTCCACCATAGTTTATGAATATAGAATACAGCGCAGTACATAATCTGTTCAATGAAATAAAGTCAAAGATTAAAACTCACAAGTCAGACACTCTACTGAATCTGACTATATTGCCAATACTCTGGAAAATATGGTCACCTTTATACATGTTGCATTGAATATTTTGAGCCTTCTGATTGGTTAACCCTTCTATTGGTGAACTCTCAAATGAGTTAGCTCATGGCTCACTAGTATACAAGGGGACCCAAAAACTCCAATATTCCCCACTTAATAGATAATTAATTATAGATTGTAATTTATTAGATTTGTTAATTAGTGTCACTTTGCATTTTTAGTCATAGAATTTTGGTATTGCTTAACTGCAAAAAAAATGGTGTCTGAAAAGGATGGTTATTCCTTTGATACCTCTATTATTGTATACATTTTTGAATCCTTTGACGTTGTTTGTTTACAAGATTATAAAAATATGTCAACCAAGTACAAATCAAGATTTATTATTTACTTTTTTATAAAGATTTATTTACCATTTTATAAAGAAATAAATTTATAAAGAAATCATTTTATTTAAAATCTTATAAAACATTGCAAAATTATCAAAATATGTAAACTGATTGCTTTACTTATTAGGACCTTGATTATATTCTCACTGATTTTTCATGAAAAGTAATGTTTTACAAAAATTAGTAAGAAAAATGTCGCTGAAATTATTGTCAATCGCTAACCACCACTTTTACCCATCTTTCAGACAGCATTTAAGTTCCATGTCAGAAAAATGACACATCTTTTGAGGCTAACCACGAGTCAACCCATTTTTTTGGCATCTACATAAGAATGAAATTACTGCTCAGCCAGTCCATGTCCCATCAATTAAAACAAGTGATAATTGAATGGGGTAATAAGGATTCTGCGGATATTGTGGACTGAGCATGCAAGCAACGATGAGGTGTTGGAAAGAATGGCAACAAAAAGGAAATTAATGTTGAGCATCAGGAAGATACAACTGAAGTTCCTGGGACAAGCAATGAGGAAGGAGAGCTTGGAGAACCTGATACTGACTGGTCAGATAGAAGGAAAGAGAGACAGAGGAAGGCAGCAGATAACATATTTGCAGGGCCTGATCAGGTGGATGACGGAATGGGGGTTGCCAGGAGTAACAGGAGCAAACATACTAAGAGCCACAAAGGATAGTGAGACGTGAAGAACCATGATCGCCTACGTCCTGAAGGGACAGGGCACATAGAAGAAGAAGAAGAAGAAGAAGAAGAATGTCTGGTGAATACAGCTGGTGGGGTAGAACTTCCCATTTAACCCTCTAGGGCCATTCGTATCATATTTGATACAGTATTTCCCTATAAGGAAACATTTGGTATTTCCCTATAAGGAAACATTTGGTATTCATTGACTGAGCAGTCAGTACTGCTTTCATTTGAAATTTATAAAATATTTTTCTTAAAAAATTTTTCAGGAAAATATTTCTTTCAAGGCTTGTTTTCATACTGTATTAAATATGATACGAATGGCCCTAGAGGGTTAAGCATTTCCAAGTATGTTTTCTCCCTGTTTTGCAACATGTGGCTTAGCATTTTCATGTTGCAAAATCACTTTGTCATGTCTCTGCTTGTATAGTGGCCATTTTTTCTTCAATGCTTGGCTCAAGCACATCAATTGTAGTCAATAGTAATCTACTGCGATGGTTTCAGTTGGTTTGAGCAGCTCATAATAAACTACACTCAGGTGATTCCACCAAATGCAGAGCAGAAGCTTTGAACCATGGATATTGGGCCTTGAAAATTCTCTGCAAATACACTTCCTTTGACACAAAATCCAACAACTTTAACATTATCAAAAACAAAGTTGTTTACACTTTGGCAAATGACATACACTGAATTCCAAGCTTGCTGATAGTACTTCCTTTTAGATGCATTACCATCTGAAATCACACGCAGTTCTGTTGGAAAACAGCGAGAACTTATTCAAGATCCTAATATTTACCATTTTATAAATAACTATAAAAACAATTTTTTTATTCATAATTTTATAAAAATATCAGTTAATTATCACCAATTCATAAAGAAAATGTGTAAATCTACTTTCATGCTTGGATTCTATTAAAATTCTAAATAGAAGTGTCAAAGGAATAACAGTCCTTTTGAGACATTGTCTTTCTTGTGGGCTTAAAGGTTAAACATTGCCAAATTTTCACAAAGGCCCAAAACTGATTTGAGGATAGAATTTATTTATTTTTACTGCCATCATTTATATCGTACGATACAGTTATTGTAAGGAAACACACGCTGAACAGTGAGCTTATATTAAAGAAACTTGTGAATGCAGCATGATCAAAAATGTCTTCTTATTTATTTTGTTTCTTTCCCAAGGAAATTAATAGATGTTGATAGGATTACAATGAGGCTTCGAATAATAATTTTCTTTACTGTCATTCATCTCTAATGGATATTTACTTACCCAGTTCCACCAATCTATGTCTTTTATACACTTTGCAGTAATATTTTTAACTTTATAAGTCCAAAGCTTATCAATATGAATAAATGCTATATAAGAGTGTTCAGTCTGTCTGTAATAGGCAGTTTTTACTCATCTACATTAACTTTGTTTGCTAAAAAGGAATAATTAAATTTTTTTTATCTAAACTACCATAATGTAGCTTCTCTGTGTCTTTTCTATAAATATTTTCATGGTAATTGTTCTGATGAACTTTCGTCTATGGTACCTAAACTTTAGAAACTAAAGTACAGTACTTGATTAGCAGGTAGGTCTCATCCTTTTACAATTTCAATGACTAGAGGTAATCTAAAGTTCTATACTAACAGTTTCTTCTATTGCATCTTTCTTCTAGTAGTACTCTCTTCCAGCTTATTGCTTCCAAGTCAGCTTTGATCTTCAAAAATTTAAGTACAATGCCAATTGTCATCTTCTATCTTCTTAATTCTTGTGCTTTAATTGTTCTCTCTCCTTAATAGTATTTTTCCTGATTCTCTCACACACATCTTAGTTGTGTTATTGCCTTGCTTGGGGTGAAGTGATTCATGAAAAAAATAATCAAGACTTCTCCAAGATAGATGTAATTACCACAATATATAAAGCCAATTAAATTTCAGTCTTTTCTACATAACTTCTCCAATGGACATATGAAATAATCTGCATAAACAGTAGCAAAGACTATCTTCTTTAAAATTTACAACTTCAAGGTAGATATTTACTTCAGAACATATTCATATATAAACAATGAAATGTCTATATAAGGTTCAATACAAGCATGCAAAAAGTCATGGTAACACCTAAAAACATTCTTCAGGAGCTATTTCCTACAAAATAGAATCATCGTAAAAAAAAAAAAAGAAATGCCTTTCTGAAAAGAAGCAATGACCAAAGGAGTAAAGCTTGACAGTAAGGCTACAACAGCAGTAATGGAAGGCTCTAATTTCTCAATTCCTGATTGAAAGATTGAAATCCTAGAGGATTAAAAAGTTGGTTTCTAAATTGGGTGGCAGAGACTTCAATCCCTGGGGTAGATAGTACAGACTCAGACTCAGTGAAAACAAACTGAGCGATAACTGAGTTATACTAAAACAAAAAATGATGAGATACCTTAGGCAAGAACAACAGAATTAAAACAATCTTTTCATAGAATAAATAAAATGTTCAATTTGAAATTACTCCAATTGACAGATACATAAAAGGTCAGAATGTCCAACAGTTGACCTCAGTGTCCACTTATATATATTAATGCATATTCAAGAAGCAATCTTTCATTTAAACATGTTTCATTAAAAATGACCGACAAGGAAGATTTGTAGAGGTAGGGAGATTGTTAATGTTTATTGAATTGGCCTTGTGTCAAACATAACCAAACTTCCTACAACTTACAGGTTTTATCCAGAATTATCAGAAGGTTATCAGCAGGTGAATTTGTGGAAAAATAAATGTATACCTTTTGTATGTTTAAACAGAAATTTATTAATAGAAAAGAATAACATGAATTGTTAGAAGTTAATGTTTAATGAGAAACAGTATTAAGAAGTTAAGGGTATCAAGAGTTAGTAGTAGTTCTTGCAAGAGTGAGGTTATGTGTGTGCAGGCAGGAACGTATATGTGTATGTATGTATGTATGAGCGTTTATTGTTGGTAAGATTGTCTTTGAAGTTATTTCCCAGAGTAAATGGTGAAAATGAAGGAGGTGGGAGGTGAGAAAAAGATAGAGATAATAATAATAATAACAATTGATTGACGTTTGTTGAGGGACATGTTCATTCCTCTCATCTTCTTTTCTTTCTGGCAACAGTCAATTTTGCTCTGTCTTTTATTTCATTTGTGAGGCTCGGAAAGGTCATTTGGGAATTCACACCTGTATGTGATTTTGGCCTTTCCATTGGATGACAAACGAACTTTGCATTGGCTAGTGAAAAGGGTCGTAAAAAGAATTTGCTTCTGATAATTAAAGATTATTAAAATTTTTTTTTTTTTGGATGTGTTCTAGTTTTCTATTGGCCAAAAAACATTTTGCATCAAGGTGTGAAATTTCGTGAATTTTGTGTGCGCTAAGCAAAAGTTTTGTAAATTCGAGTAAATTCATTTATTTCTAACAAAATCAATGAGTCAGTGCTTAGTATTTGAAATTTAAATGTAGATCTTGTTTTGTTCACTACAGATTTTATTAATTTTTTATTTAATTTATAGAATCACTTCAACATGCATGTACATACTTATATACATATCGCCATGTACGCACATACACACACATATACACACATACTTATACATTAGTACCGCACGTGAAACCTCTTTTTCCTGTGCTTCATTCAGAAATATATAAGCTGATGTTCATGTGTAGATCAGTTGGAATCTATCTTTCAGAGCTAACAGTCTGAATGCCGTTAGTTCCTTTCCAACTCACATACTGTGCTAATTGCGTTTAGCAATTAGTTACACCAAAAATATTTCTCTCTCTCTCTCTCTCTCTCTCTCTCTATCTCTCTCTCTCAAGCATACTTCACTACATATATAATTATATTCAACTACTAATTAGTACAAACATATTTCCTTTTTTCAGGAACTCTTCCACTATGAACATTGATACATATTCTTCAATATCCAAAAGAGAACTTTCTCCATTAAATCTTGCATGCACAAAATAATCAATCCTGTAACTATGTTTAATACATTGTTATTCTTGTTATATTGTTCTCTGAGTTATTTTTATTATTAATGTGGTGGATCGGACAACCAGTCTACTTTATAATGGTGACTCCACTTTCAAATTACTATCATGTTGTCTGAACCACAACACAAATTTTTCCAGTATTCTTACATGTTTACCTTTTTGCTGGAGTGCAAAAAGGAGTGTAAAAAGGAGTGTAAAAAGGAGTATAAAAATGGGACATCATTTTTGACTTTCCAAGTGCTCTCAGTCACTTCATTGGCAATTTTAAAGGATGTTATTTTTCCAATGTTGTTATTTTGTCCTCATGTTTGACTGTAATGTAATTTTTGTGTTTTTGAAAAGGAAACTTCTTTAAAGTTATCACGTGTCATGTGCAGCTGGGAATTATGTGAGCATCTGTCTATTTTTTAAAAAACTTTATATTTTCAAATGAATAAGAATGAACAAAATAATTACAACATTCAAAACATTAATTTAAAATAGTGCTCAATATAAAAGTAGAGCAATGAATATTTGTTATCAATGATTATGTTAGAACATGGGCAAACTGCACAATAATTAATAATAATGATAGATAGATATTTATATTTGTAAGTGCCCAAAAATTCAGTGATTGGTATTTATAAGATTTTTGATATCTGCTGATGTGTGTTTGAAGAATTTTTGTGCATGAAAATTCTATCATAATTGTTATTGGGATTTCACTTTAATACGTTTTTATTGAGAGGATATCTCAGTGCAATGTAATGGTTTACAAGCTCATCTAGTAGGTGATTACTACTGAAGTGAGTCTGTTATGCATCTATTTTAAAATGTGTATAATCTATTTAGTAATTGCAATAAAGAACTGTCTTGCTTAACAAAACCATTTCAAAGATTTTGGCAGCAGATCTGCTGCATTTTATACAAAACTTGATGTAGACATTGTAAAGATTTCAGAGCCATTCCAATACAATTTTACAAAAGCTCATGTAATAATTTAACACATGCAGACAGCGCAGTCAGATGTGTGTTGTGGTGCAGTGAATATCAGCTCAGAACGAAAAAATGAAGAGCTGAGTTCAAATTCCAGTTGAATTTGTTGCATTCACTTACACACAAATACCCTTGAAAAAGATATTAATCCAACTTTCTTCCTCCAGCTATGAGTTAAATAGCAGGGCAGATTGGGTTCTGTAGCCTTGGTTGGTAACCACTCTACTGCAGAAAGTAATAGCAGCCTACTGCAGGAATATCTTCTGCCTAGTCAGTCATGTTTCTTTTGAGACATGATCACCCAAGCGTGTATTATGTATGGTACTTAACTCATCAAGATAGCACAGAGGATATTAGCAGATTAAGTTAACTAGTCTAAATACCAACAATTGATATTTCCATTGTAAAACCATAAAAAAAAATAGCACACAGTCTGAAAAATTTCTAATATCAACTCATATAATTTAATTCTTATGAACAGAAATTAACACAGAGAAATTTCAGAGCAAGAATGCTGCCATTTATGGTCAGGTGCCCCTGCCGTTCTCCTCAGTGTTCTTGACAAGCTCCAAAGGAGAGTCTGTAATGTGATAGGTACTGATCTGATGACTCGACTGCAGCCACTTTCCCATCGTCGAAATGTGGCCTCCCTCTGTCTCTTCTATAAATACTTTCGTGGCTTCTGCTCGGATGAGCTTAAGTCACTGATGCCTCCTCAACAGGTGTTTACCCGTGCAACCAGACTGGCAACTGGGTCCCACCCATTCACAGTCAGGTTAGCCAAATGCAGACGACAATTCTACTCCTGCAGC
Source organism: Ascarosepion bandense (assembly GCA_037127315.1). Classification (NCBI taxonomy): domain Eukaryota; kingdom Metazoa; phylum Mollusca; class Cephalopoda; order Sepiida; family Sepiidae; genus Ascarosepion; species Ascarosepion bandense. Next base: position 11,233,005 of record JBBBDQ010029769.1, on the reverse strand, counting down.
TTCCTCTCTCACACTTCCTGCCTGTGGAACTCACTCCCGTATTCTTGCTTTCCTGACGGCTACAACCTCCAGAAATTTAAATGCAAAGTTAATACTCATCTACTAACCACTGGCCTCTAGCTCTGTCCCCTCCCCTGTATAACCTTCCCTTTCTCTCCACCTACGTATCTGTCATCGCACCTGCTTTCTCAGCTTTCTATTGTTCCTTTCTGACTAGCTTGTACTCCTCACTCTTTTCTAATTAATCTTTTTACATTTATGTAACCCCTGCACATCAGTGGCGTTTCTGCCTTGTTCGGAGTGAAATGATTAAAAAAAAAAAAAAAGTATATGATACCTGCTTTAGAACAATGTTTAATAGTATTTAGTCTTTTAAGCACTTACATGTGAGTTTGATCTTCTCTTGGTGCTCATTTATTATAATCTTGTGCCATAGCAGGATAATCTTTGTTAAATATCAACGATATATTGATATTTTTAATATAATTTCTTTTAAAAAAATCTAAATGAGGAAATTTATTTATAGAAATATGGGAATCTATAAAAAGATTCAGTTGTACATTATTTAATTTGTTACATCAGTACAATTTAATCCCAACTAAAAAAAAATTTTAAAAATAATTTAATACAAATAATTTCTTTTTCCATTTTGCTTTTCTTGACACAAAACAGTCAATTAATTTTTATTTTTTAGCGTTTAAAATAAATTCTAAAAATGGCTACTTAATTGTTTTCCAAATCAAATTTTATTATGTAACTGACAGAACTCATTCAGTGGTACACGCACACACACACACACACGTTAAAACAAACATATACACATATAAATTAATGAATACAAACATGCATATATACACAAATCTATACATTAACATGAATATGCATAACTGCACACATAAAATGGCTGCCTACTCATTAAATAAGCACAACTATCACTGAATTTTTTTTTTTAATCATATCACCCCAAGCAAGGCGGTAATGCCACTGATGCGCAGGGGGCTACATGAAAGTGAAAAGATTGGAAAAGAGAAAACCGGAAACCGCATCCTAAACAGGGAACAAGGGATGAGCCTCTTCACCTGTTCAATAGACGTGGGTGGAGTGTGAACCGGGCAATAGTTTAGTCTATCTACTCCAATTGAAAAAAAAAGAAAAAAAAAGAAAAAGGAGTGAAAAGATTGGAAAAGAGAAAACCGGAAACCACATCCTAAACAGGGAACAAGGGATGAGCCTCTTAACCTGTTCAATAGATGTGGGTGGAGTGTGAACCGGGCGATAGTTTAGGTATATCTACTCCAATTGAAAAAAAAAAAAGGAGTGAAAAGATTGGAAAAGAGAAAACCGGAAACCACATCCTAAACAGGGAACAAGGGATGAGCCTCTTCACCTGTTCAATAGACGTGGGTGGAGTGTGAATCAGGCAATAGTTTAGTCTATCTACTCCAATTGAAAAAAAAAAAAAGAAAAAAAAAGGAGTGAAAAGATTGGAAAAGAGAAAACCAGAAACCACATCCTAAACAGGGAACAAGGGATGAGCCTCTTCACCTGTTCAATAGACGTGGGTGGAGTGTGAATCAGGCAATAGTTTAGTCTATCTACTCCAATTGAAAAAAAAAAAAAGAAAAAAAAAGGAGTGAAAAGATTGGAAAAGAGAAAACCGGAAACCACATCCTAAACAGGGAACAAGGGATGAGCCTCTTCACCTGTTCAATAGACGTGGGTGGAGTGTGAATCAGGCAATAGTTTAGTCTATCTACTCCAATTGAAAAAAAAAAAAAGAAAAAAAAAGGAGTGAAAAGATTGGAAAAGAGAAAACCGGAAACCACATCCTAAACAGGGAACAAGGGATGAGCCTCTTCACCTGTTCAATAGACGTGGGTGGAGTGTGAATCAGGCAATAGTTTAGTCTATCTACTCCAATTGAAAAAAAAAAAAAGAAAAAAAAAGGAGTGAAAAGATTGGAAAAGAGAAAACCGGAAACCACATCCTAAACAGGGAACAAGGGATGAGCCTCTTCACCTGTTCAATAGACGTGGGTGGAGTGTGAATCAGGCAATAGTTTAGTCTATCTACTCCAATTGAAAAAAAAAAAAGAAAAAAAAAAGGAGTGAAAAGATTGGAAAAGAGAAAACCGGAAACCACATCCTAAACAGGGAACAAGGGATGAGCCTCTTAACCTGTTCAATAGATGTGGGTGGAGTGTGAACCGGGCGATAGTTTAGGTATATCTACTCCAATTGAAAAAAAAAAAAGGAGTGAAAAGATTGGAAAAGAGAAAACCGGAAACCACATCCTAAACAGGGAACAAGGGATGAGCCTCTTCACCAGTTCAATAGACGTGGGTGGAGTGTGAATCAGGCAATAGTTTAGTCTATCTACTCCAATTGAAAAAAAAAAAAGAAAAAAAAAGGAGTGAAAAGATTGGAAAAGAGAAAACCGGAAACCACATCCTAAACAGGGAACAAGGGATGAGCCTCTTCACCTGTTCAATAGATGTGGGTGGAGTGTGAACCGGGCGATAGTTTAGGTATATCTACTCCAATTGAAAAAAAAAAAAGGAATGAAATGATTGGAAAAGAGAAAACCGGAAACCACATCCTAAATAGGGAACAAGGGATGAGCCTCTTCACCTGTTCAATAGATGTGGGTGGAGATAATTTGTTATTGTCAGTTCTGAGATCCACACTAATTTTTTTTAAACAAGCAAGTTACATACTTTTCATTAAATATAGCAAATCTTCCTGTTCTGTCATTTCTTTGTGGCCTTCATCAGGGAAACAGGCCTGGTGCATCTCCATGTTGTAAAAATGCCACTCATTGCTCTAAAACACAATGTGTGATGCACCTCGTGAAGGCACTATATTCCATTCTGGTATCTTATAAAAAGAAAACCATGTAGACACAAATTTCTTGACAATGCCAGTTGATTTTTTCGGTAAATTTATTATTTATTCCCCGAAGGCCTTTACCCCGTCAAATCCTTCCAAAACATCCCTAACTCTGTGCAAATGCATATGCTGAACTCAAATCGACAACTGCTCACTGAAGAAACCCACCCGTCTTCATGCTATCGACCAGAAAAAAATTGGACTATATCTCACCTCTTGAGACTTGAGGCGCAGGATACTTATTTTGGCCAATTTACCTCCTTTGAGCAATTACTCCCAGATTTGTTTGGTTTCGGAACTCAATTTTCGTGTAGTAATTGCAAAAAGGAAGCAAAAAGGACAAAAAATCTGCAAACCACGCATGAAGTCATTCTGCAGTGAATAACATTTTTGAAACGTGGTTATGGGGTGAGATAAACATTGACAAGAAGTTCGATATTTTTCTGGTTGTTAACTTGAAAAAAGGTAGATTGTCAATAAAAAGTTATCGATTTGAGTTCAACGTTTACATTTGCATGGAAATAAGGAAGTTTTGGAAAGATTTGAAGGGGTAAATCTTTTTTATTGATTCTTTGCTGCTGTTTGACCATCTCTGACAAGTTTCAAGTGGGCATGTTTCAAAATCTTTCACCTGGCTGATTTACTATCGTCCCTTTTTCCATTTTTACTCGACCAAGATTTTCAGAACATATTTTCTCAGAAACAAAGTGCTGAATTGCTATGTGATATCAATCATCCTGCATGGCAGGACAAAGATGAAACTGAAGACAACAAAAATGTGGTTATACAAAAGGATACTGAGAATTTCATGAAACAAATAAGCAACAAGGAAGTCTTAAAATGGTAGCAAAAAGAATACATATTCAGAATCAGAAAGGGACAGCTGACATTTCTTGGAAAACTTAACTCCAATGGAGCATATTGAGGTCAAGAGAAATAGATGAAGGCAGTTGGCCACCTATCTGTTGTGGAGTTATTTTTGTGGTGGAGGCTAGAATTTGTACTAAAATCAGTCCTAATAGGTTCGATATACAAAACGTTAGGAACTTGATATAATATGTATTACGCAGTGTAATCTTGCAAGGTCACTGACTACTTTCATATTTGACTAACTGTCGACTACTATCGTCTAACATCGACCGACCCTCGTTCCTCTTACAACTCCTACTTAAATTAGGTGGGAGAGTCTATTCACTATAGAATAGGTGTGTTTCACCATAACACTATCTGACATAATTGAGCAATTGGATGATGAAACAGAGAGCAGGAGGCTTAGGAAAGGAAGAAATGCTGCTAAGGGCCATGAATAATAGGAAGTTGAGGAAAAACCATAATTGTCAACATGCTAAAGAGATGCATCACATATGGGAAGAACTGGTTAGAGAATTTTTCATGGCTTTTTCCTTTCTTACATTCTTCCAGACTATTCACTCACTTTGTGTTTTCTTTTATTTTTGGAATGTTAATTATATTGGTCTGCAATGTTTAGTTCTACAATGATAAATTGCCAGGAAGCCATATTGGAATCACTTTATATGTAAAAATAATATTAAAAAATCTCAAAATGTCAAGCATGTATAAATTCAATAACTGTTATTGTAATAATTATTCAAAGTTCGTTACGGCTCTGGACATATTTTTGCTTCTCATTATTAGTTCTCTTATAATGTTTTGTATAAAAGAACTGATCTGTGGTCATAATTTTCTGATCCCTAGCATTTGAAACTTGATATATGTCAAATTCCTCTAATTATTCTACAAGAATTTCTCTATGTACCATGTCCTTTCAGGATCTGGACGATCATGACTCTCCACAACTTCCTACCCTTTGTAGTTCTTAGTAATGTTTATTTGTTCACCATCCCTCACACTCACTGTTATAACATTCTTAATATGCTCTGTAAGTGTTAAATTCTCCAAGCTGTCTTTCCTTATTAAATTTCAACTGTCTCATTTTTAGTCTAAGTACAAGATTTCCCCATTTTGCTTATAACTTCTTTATTGCTCACATGTTTTGTCTATGGTATTCTCAGCATCCTTCTGTAGAACTACATTTCTGCTGCCTCAAGTTTCCCCTTCATTTATGAAAAAATATTCAATTATTTACTGCCATATAGAAGTATTAATAATACATTACAGTTCAGAACATTTTCTTAGTTTCTAACAAAATTTTCTTGTTTCTTAATACTTTGCTTAGCCTTTGCAAGGCATCTTTTGTTATTTCAATGTGCCTTTGGATTTCAGTACCATATTTTTCATCATCTGTTATAAAATGTCCTCAGTTAATTGCCATATATGATATATGCTTCAACATTTATGTCTCTTTTAAGACATGACTGACTAGGCAGAAGATTTTTCTGCAGTAGGTTGCCATTACTTTCTGCTGTAGACTAGTTGCCAACCAAGGCTATAAAAACCCAATCTGTCTTGCTGTTCAACCCATAGCTGAGAAGAGAAGAGATGGATTAATACCTTTCCCAAAGGTGCCTGTGCATAAATGTGTAATTTGACTGAAATTCGAACTTGACCCTCTGATTTCTCTTTTCAAGCTGATTTCCATTACATCAAATTTCTTTATTTGTTTTATTTGGATGATTCTTTTATTTGTCTTCTTACAATTTAAGATTAGTGCTTTTTTTCTACTTTACTATCTTGTCCTGAAGTTCCTGCAGTTTTATTTCTGTATCTGCTGTCAATAGTGTCATATACATAGTTTGTGTTGTTAAGATTTTTCCTATCAATAACAAATCATGGTTGGGTTTCTAGTCCTCTAAGGTGTCTCTCACTGTATTGGTTGAATAAATCTACTGAGTGTCCTTCTTCTTAGGCTCTTTTCTTTTTTCTTTTTCATTTTTTGTAATTAGTGGCTTTATTGCCTTGCTTGAAACAAAAGAACAAAAAACAAAGCTCAATTCATTTTCTATCCATATTCAGACAGTTTGTTACCAGTAAATATTCCAGATTTTTCTCAAAATCTTTACCTAATAAATTAAAGTTTATCTGTCATTCCTTATTTGTATAATCTATGAAATACATAGATATGCAATCTGCATTTGTATTGCTCTTTCAGATAGAATTCTGAATATACAGATCATATTTCTTGTTTCAGTGATTATGGATGCCACACTTGCTAATTTTGCTATACAACCTATTCACCAGAATACAGATGATAAGCTTAGTTATGTAGCTCATGAAGCAGATTTTCCAGTGATGCTTACATTCATTTCCATCTGGCTTCTTTGGTAGTGCTACAAAGATGAATCTATAAAGGTATTTCCGGTATGTTGCCACTGCCATATATTTCATGTGTTATTCTAATACTCTTGTCACTTCTGAAATTATCTGAAGCTGATAGCCTCTCAATAACAACCCCATCTGGTCCTGCTGCTTTTTCTTCTGTTTATGATAAGGCCAATATTATCTCAGATAATATTCTATCGTGTATCATAGATTTTCTTCTTTCATTGTAGAAGAGTTCTCTGATGCATATATTTCTTTTTTAATTGTTTTTCTTTAGACATCTATAAAACATACATTTACTCTGAAAGTATAAAACTATGAACAAAATATCTGTCATTAAAGCCATAAAACTTCATATAAAATATGCGTAGTTAAAGACATAAAATTGTGTACAAAATATTTTGATTTCGGTATTAAATAACCTATAAGGGGTTGATATGCTGCTAAATAAAAACAACCAAGCCAAACAAAACCTTTCTCCAGTGGCTGACTGTATTTTCTTGTTCAATAAGAAATATACATTTCATTTGACATTGTCCTCAAAAAATATCATTTGCAAAAAAATAATTATTCAAACAGTCACTGAAACTACAACTTTTCTTATTATTTTGTTCATATGTTGTTTAAATTTAATTTCAACCTTTTAGTTTTCACTCAAGTATCTCAAGACTATGTTTTTGTTAGTGGAATATAATTATGACATTATTTATCTAGGGTCAGAATTAAGTGATTGTCAACTTCATTTGTGTGTACATTTACAAAGCATGCATGCAATGATAGTGTGATTGTTTAGGTTAGTAATACAGAAAGACATTAAAAACACAAAAAAAAAGAAGTATATTAAGGTCTTACTGGCCAGTTGGTATGTTCATGTCAAGCATTAGTGACTTTACCCCAACTATATCAGAAGAGATGATTGAGGTGTGGTAGTACACACTACCACACCCCATTTCTTATGAGGTGTGGTAGTGTGTGGTAATGCATTTGTTACCTTTGACAAAATAACTAACTTGTTTTTTCTTTCTGTATTATGAATGTACTTTTAGATTTTATACATCTTTTAAAAAGTACATCTTTCTTTTACATTACGATCTATGGCCATATTAAAGAACACTGCCCACAATGAAAAAATGCCATCCCAGAAGTGAAGTAGGATGTTAATCATGTTTAGCACTCAAGTACAAGGAAATTCGCCAACACTACTAAGATATCAGCTCATTTTTTTGAAAAAAATCTTTCACTTTCTGCTATCCAGCTTAAACTTGATAGGTGATTAAACTTCCAACAAAGCAATAACCAGAGGCAGACATTGAAAACCACCTCAGAATCAGTTAAAATGAATAAGGTTAGAATAATGGAATGGCCTGACCTAACTCTAATTGACAGCCAATTATTGACAATTTGCTGTTCATAAATGGAATTCATTAAATCTGAATGAGTTGGAAGAATTTCCCATGGAAGAAAGATTGAAAATACCAGTCAAGAATTGCAAAATCCTTATTGACAGCTACAGAAAATGTTTATTAGAAGTGATCAGTACCAAAGAAGCCTCACTTAAGAATGAGTTGAGTGAATACGAAAAGAGTGTAAATACTTATGCAAAAGTCATTAAAAGGAATATTGATAATTATGGAAATAAAATAATTGATAATATTATCAGTATAAATATTTAGCAGTAATTATTAACGGTAATTGAGTAGGTTGATAAATATCACCAAATAAATTCAGAAAGCTTTAATGTTAAAAATAACTAAAGTAATATAGAGGACAAATAATTTTGCATAAAATTATGTGTGTGTATATGTGTGCATGCATATATATATAGACATATATATGTTTAAATTTTGTGTATTTAGGCAGCATTTTTTCATTGATGCATGTTTCATTAAATAATTTTGTTAGGTTTCAATTGAACCAAATGAACCTGAACAAAATAAAGTACGAAATCTCCACAAACATTCTTAAATGCCTATAATAGATAACAGAAGTGATTGGTTATCCCAATGGCTTTCCATACTTAACACTTCTCACCCCCCCCACTCTCATGTTGTCATGTGTGATGTCACAAGCTATAGTGCGATTTTCGCTTGCAGCACGCACGCACATGGTTGTTATTGCTTTGAAAATCTTCCATGCAAACAAAATAGACTACTACTATTGTCTGTCCACAAACTGTTTAATACACTTAATATAATTCTCATCTTTGATAATGGCTGATATAAGCCAAAAGCTCAGAAAGAATTAAAAAACATGTATCAATCTTTCTTCTTTCAACAATAATGCTATTAAGTTTATCAGACGATTCGAAAAGAATGTACATGATATAAATAGACAAAACTTGTCTATGTTATTTAATAAAACTTGCATTAATATATATATATATATATATATATATATATTTAAATAAATAAATAAATTTTGATATAACAGAACAATGTTAGGAAAATTAGTGACAAAGTTTAAAGATACTTTTATGTGACACATTTCACCCTTTGGGACTTCATCTGACTAAAGTGATGTTTATATATATATATATATATATATATATATATATATATATATATTGATTTAAGAGTTATAATTTTTATGTTAGCATAATGAGGATAAAATATAAAAAAAGAAAGGCATGGTTACTGGCAAGAAAATGAACTTGTCCACAACATGTACTGTTTCTCAATTTGTGAACATCTTATAAAAAATAGAAAGTGTGCATGAACTTTGATATGAATTGGTTTTCCATATTGTCCAATTTATATTCACTTTTCCATTTGAAGATGCTATAATCTGTTTACATCAAGTCTTGCAGATCTTCACTGTGTAAACAGCGAGAGTGTTTGCTGGGCTTTGCTGTGACCAGTCTCTAGCAGTTCCTTCCCTCTTTCCTATCACTGACCATTTCATTTTTCACAACTCTTACATTTTACATTAAGTTCTCCCAATTAAAAAACTTTGACAAGCAGGAGCAAAACCAGTTGTTTTCTTTTTTTTTTAATATTTTGTCTTCATTATGCCCTCAAACATAAAAATTATAACTCTTAAAGCAATACTCAAGTTCTGTACCACAAAAAATCTGTTACACACATATATATATATATATATATATATATCTGTTACATATATTATTATGTAAAATCTGTTGCATATATATATATATATATATATATAAAAGCAATAATGACTACTCATGTCGAAAAACCTTCCACGTATCTGCGAAGAAGGGAAAAAATGGTTTTAAAAAAGAAAGAGCTAAGTACATGAACATCAGTCAAAAGAACTCAGACTGAGTCAGCACGTAGCCCAAAGAAAAAAAACCAACACAAGCAATCAATTATACACAATTATATATATATATATATATATATATATATATATATATATATATATATATATAATTGTGTATTTAGGCAATAATCCCTGTTTTATACATGTTTTGTTAAAAACAACTGACGAGGTACTGTGGTTAAGCATTTATTTCAGTTTTCTTCTGTTCTTATAATTTTTTCTTTTTTGGGAATAATAAACCTGAGTGCAACAGAATTCATCTTCTCATCTACTTCTTTTTAAAAAACTTAACATGAAACAAAAGCTAGTTAATAATTGTTTTCTGAATTACTTCATAAATGACCAAATTAGATATTTTCTATTTAAGGTAACCAATAGCAACACTGAACATACAGATAACAACAACAACAACAACCTTAACATTTTCTATAAAAATCAAATGCACAGTAACTATAATCAGGATGAATCTTCCCTTACAAACATTATAAAGAAATATACAACTCCAATCAACAAAAACATATGATTAAATTTTCTACTATAAAAATTTTAAACTGATATCTTCATTGTTAACAACAGTAACTCACATGCAAGATCAAAATTACAGAGAATCAATATTATTTATGAATTCACATGTCCTTTAAGGAATTGTGTTCCTGATCAAACCAAATTCCTGAATAATTATATTGGATATCCCTCTACATGCCGAACAAGAAAACACACATTACGCCTCTCTGACCATAGCTCAATTAAGACTCATTCATGGAGACCAACCAAACTCTATTCACAACATACTCATTGATAAAACAAATATAATAACCTCATCCACATGTAAAAAGGCTAAAAATAATGGAAGCATTATTAATAAAAAGAAAAAAACCAACACTCAACAATATCAGCTATGAACACGGCCACAAAGTGATGACCATTTTGGGAAAATAAAAACATTCTTATAAATCTAGATACATACATAAAAAAAAAAATCATACATTCAGTTAAAAGTAAAAATAAAATTATTTTTGATAACAGCTAAAAGAATAATAAATGAACAACTTCTGATGTTTGTGTCTATTTGGAGTCTTAGGTCTTTCACATTCTGCCTGAAGATAACCTGAGGAAGCCAGAAACAGCATATACCCTCCAGCAAAATATGTTGATAATAAATTTAAATTTTCACTTTGTCTTACCATCTTCACATACACATATTCTGCATGGGTAGAGTTTCTTTATTAAACATTCTTGAAAAACAGAGATGAGTGGATTAGAATATTCTTTTAGAGAACAAAATTATCTATTCAAGCAAAAGCATGTACTAAATATAATGTAGATAGTAATAGGAAAATTTATATATATATCTGGTAGAAAATATATCTGTAAAAGTTAAAACAAATAAAAACAACAAGAAAATTTAGCTAAGATGTTTTACCATTATATAAATATATATATATATATTAAATGGAAGATCATAAAAAGAACACCCCACACACATAATAGCAATACCAAAACTGAAATCTATGTCTAGTGGAAAAATTAACAATAATTCCCTTCAAAAACCAATGTAAATTATTAAACAAGAAAAATGTGATAATGCAGAAATGTAGACAGCCAAATAAATACTTGCTTTGCAACTTAAATACCAATACAAACAAAAACAAATATACACAACACAAAACGCAACCTCAAAACTATTGCATACACATATAAATACAGATGTCTAAACATTCACTCACAATCAAGCAAAAAACCAGATGACAAGGGAAAAAATCAGAAACAAACAAAGAAAAAAGAAACAGTGATATAACACAACAATCATCAAGCAAAAATTACACACCAACCCTAAAAAAAGAATACCCATACACACAAACATCAACAAAAAAATACAACAAACATGCATGAACACACAAACACTTAATCATGACCTAAAAAATTTTTTGCAGTTTTATACACTGACATGAAAAAAGAAGTCAGCTTAACAAAAAGCAATTAAATGCGTATTATACATAGGCACACTTAAAAGCAATTAAATGCGTATTATACATAGGCACACTTAAAAGGGTTTCAACACAATATAAAGCACCAACAGATCTTGCACCACTTAATAAAAAGCAAAAAACAAAAAATGAACAAATAATGCAACGTTCATGAAATCATGTACACACAGATTTCAAATTACATCACACTTTATAGAAATATGAAAATATTTGAAAATTGCAACAGGAAATCAAATAACCCTGAAGAGTGAAGACATTACAATAATTCCCTCACAAAATTTCAAAGTTGACATGACTGAAATAACACCACTCAGCTAAGTTCATACTCCTTCCTCTTCTTTTGAACAGGAGTAGAGGGAGAGGTTCTTAGTTTCTCTCATCTTCTCAGGTCTCAATAGTAGTGCTATCACATGTTTTTTGTAATGTGTGTGGATGGTAGCAATGTCTCTTCATTTTGAGGGTACTGGGTTGGCAGTTTCCTGGTTGCTGCTTCCAAATGGTAGTTAGGAGCCCCAACTCTTGCATCGTGTCTTGAGAAGCTGCTCTGATCAACAGTTGAACAATATCAGGATTTCTTGTAGTGCAATGTCATACATAGATGGGTGCCCTTGCAAGTGCCTCTGGTGAGCAACTCTGAGACCACATTATACTGCAGTCTTCACCAATTTTCTTCCTACACATGTTGCATTTGATAACCAACTTTAGGGCTCTCCTTACAAAAAAATTTCTAATTATGACATTCTTCTTCTTCTTCTATGTGCCTTGTCCCTTCAGGACGTAGATGATCATGGCCTTCCACATTTCTCTACCCCCTGATGGCTCTGAGCATGCCTTCTCCTGTTACACCATGCAATCCTCATTACGTCATCCACCTGATTAGGTCCTTCAAATATGTTATCCATTGCTTTCCCCTGTCTCTTTTTTACTCTATCTGGCCTGTTAGTATCAGATTCTCCAAGCCCTCCTTCTTCATTGTGTGTTCCAGGAACTTCAGCTGTCTTTTCCTGATGCTCAGTATTAATTTCCTTTTTGTTTCCATCATTTCCAAGAGCTCATCAATTACACAAAGTAAAAATTAAAACGAAAGCAGCTAAACAAAAATCACCTAAACCTGTTAACATCTCTTTTTTGAATGTCCGTGGTATCAACTTTTGCAGCAGTGAATCCTTCCTCCAAGTAAATTCACCTGACATCTTAGATCTCGGTGAAACTAACCTTGACCCCTCTATTTCTTCCTCTGACTTCTATATCCCTGGTTACCTTCCCCTTTTCTAGGAGGGACTCCAATGTCAATATGCATGTAACTGGCATTTATGTCAGTAAACATCTCACTTTAGCTAGGATGATTTCTCATGAATCTCTAGATCATTCTTACATGTGTTTCCATCTCTCTCTACTAAGCTTGGTTAGCTATCTTTTCTTTCTCTACCACTCTCCTTCATCTCCTGACTGTTCCGTACTTGACAGCATCTTGAATTATATAGATAAGGCTATTTTCTCTCATCTGCTTACTCATTTATTTGTGTTTGGAGACTTTAATGGCCACCACACCAAGTGGCTGAAAAACTCTGTCACAGATCTTGCTGGTTTCCATACCATGAATTTTTCAATCACTCAATCCCTTACCCAAGTAGTGGATTTCCCCACATGTTTCTCTAATGACCATAATGAACCTGATTCACTGCTAGATCTCTGTTTCGTGTCTATCTCTGACTCTTGCCATGTTATGAAGCTATGTTCTCTTGGCAACTCTGATCATGCTGTGGTTTCCGTTAATATCTTCTTCCACTTCCCTTCCCCCCAGGAACCTTTGACCAGCAGAATATCTTACTGCTACCAAAGAGCTGGCTGGGAGTTGTTCCAAGATTTCCTGTGTGACATCTCTTGGAACAAAGTTTTTAGTCTTCCCATTCAACACTGTGCATCTAAGATCTCCTCTTGGGTTAAAGATGGCATCAGTGCTTTCATCCCAGCTTGAGCTGTTGCTTTAGATATCTCCAAAGTATTTGACAGAGTCTGGCATGCTGGCCTTCTGCACAAGCTACAGGGCTATGATATAACTTGATGTTTGATCTAATCCAGTTGTTCCTTTCAAATTGCGTAATGAAGGTAGTATTGAACGGGCAGGCTTCCAGATACTATCATATGAACACGGGTGTCCCTCGAGACTCTGTTCTAGCTCTATGCTTTTTCTGATCTTCATCAACAATCTCCCTGATGTAATCAGATCCCAAGTAGGCATCTACACTTACGGCACCACCATTTACTCCTGCTCGATAAGAAATCTGTCAATTCTGACAAAGCAAACCCCACTGCTGGTCTTGAAAATGATCTGCAATCTGTGGTGGATTGGGGTAAGAAATGGCTCCTAAATTTTAATGCTTCCAAAATGAAGCTGCTATCCTTTAACCATCATAGACAATCACTCCTACATACCATCAGCATGGCTCAGGCTAGTTTCCCTGAAAGCAATACACTGTGCCTCCTCGGCCTCACACTCTCAGCTAATCTTAAGTGGAATGACTACATTGAATCCATAGTTAAATCTGCTGCTAGGTAAGTTGGTTCATTGTGTAAGGCCAGGAAGTTTTGCTTGTCTGAATTCATCTTGTATATATATAAATCTACCATTCACCCATGCATTGAATACTGCTGTCACATCTATTCGGGTGCCCCTGCTATTCATCAGAGGGTTATTGATAAAATTCAATGAAGAATCTGCAATGTAATCAATCCTGACCTGGTAGCTCAACTCCAGTCATTTTCTCTCCAATGTAGTATGGCTTCCCTCTGTCTCTTCTACAAATACTTTCACAGCTTCACTCCAGTAAGATTACTTCCCTGGTTCCCTCTCTGCATGAATTTATTTGAGCTACTAGACTAACAACTAGGTCCCACCCTTTTACAGTGTAACTTCTACTCTAGTAGCTTCTTTTCTCGCACTTTCCACCTGTGGAATTCCCTTCTATATACTTGCTTCCCTGACAGCTACAATCTCTAAGAATTTAAATGCAATATCATTTGCCATCTCTTATCTCTTTGACTCACATCCTTTCTCTGACAATCCTTGTATCATGTTCTTTTCCCTTTCTACTCTACTCTCATGCAGCTCTCTTCACACCAGTATTCTCATCCTTCTCTTACCAATTCTCTGATACTCACTGGAACTTGTTCCTCTTTCTAATCACTCTTCTCTTATGTAACCCCCTGTGCACCAGTGGCAGTACTGTCTTGCTTGAGGTGAAATGATTATAAAAAAAAAGTGACAAGTTTCTCCACATTATTTATATAGATTTTGAGAATTAGAAAAAGTTTGTGGTTAAAGGAATTATTCAACTTTGCCTCATCCTCAGCACACTTCACAGCTGAGAGATCTAAAGCAAGTTAGATCTAATGATGGTTTCCTCTGCCCAGGAGGACACAAGTTCAGATCTTGTCAGAGAGCATATATTTTTCTTTAATAAGATTTTTCTTATTCCAACTAGTAAACAAAATAATAGTAATATATTATAATAATATAATGTTTATTAAATAAATGGAACATCTATTCAAAGATGGGTATCCACTGAAAAATAATGTTTAAGTAATAAAATCTGTTGGATTAATAAATTTTAAAAATCCATCACTTCTTTAGCTATATATATAGCATGTCTGTGTTTGTTCCCAAACTTTATTTCTCTGGGCCACATTTTTGGAATCAAAATTTGCTCATGATTCACAAAATTTTATGTGATAAAAAGTACATTTAAAAATAAAAAAATAGAGAGAAGGTAAAAGGGAGATAACAGCAAATTCAAACTCAGAACGTTATTATTGATGACTCTCTCCTACAATTTGCATACCCTAGTTACCATATTCTTAATACTTGATATAATGCAAAAATATCACAATTATAAAATTGGTTAATAATTATCTATAACTATTTATACTTGAACTCATGCATGCAATTACAAGTAACACATAATAATATTTTAAAGTTTTAAATCATATTTATTTTTGGCATATGAATTATGAATTTTTGAAAAAATGTTTCTAAATCTTTGATTGTCTTTTACTCATCCTGGTTCAGCTGCTATCCTCTTCTGTAAGGCATGTTGCACCATTTGATTTTTAAAAAAAGTGAGGAACTCTCTAATGTAAGGGAGAAAACTCAATTATTATTTCCTTGCATTCTATAAGATATGGATATTAATTTTGAACAAATCTTTGTGATTAACTTTCAGATAATACTTCAAAGACATTTACTTTTTTTATATCTTTCTTATGTATTGTTTTTTCTTCTTTATTTTTTGTATATCAAGTGAGGTCAGAAAAAATTTCCTTTAATGAAAATATTTTAAAAAAACCCAAGTTTTTCAGAAGTATAAATATTTTCCATCTTAACTGTAAGCAATATTATGTAACAAAAAAGTTTTATCTTATTCAATTTAGCCTAACTTTATTCAGTACAAGAAAGCTGAATGAAAAACATTCTGTTCTTCATGTTTAGCTATTTGATTATTATTGGCTTTGGGAGTAATCCAGAAAATAGAAGACTCTCTATGGCTTCCACTGGTTAAAGATATTAAAGGATTATTTTCAGCCATTGAATGCTCAACTTCTTATGATGATTGATGGTCAAATTGCAGGTAGAATAGCACTCAGGAGAGTTTCTTTAGAACAATCTATTTGTAGCCATCAGATATTTTAAATATGTGAATAGGGGAAGCTACAAATAGTCTCCTTTAGACAAGAATAAGGAACGTTGTTCATATTCAGTTTGTGTAATTACTTATTTCAGTTGGTTGACTTGTTTTGTTTAGGGGCATATCAACACCTCTATGGGTTATTTAATACCAAAACCTAAATATTCTGAACATAAGTTTATGGCTTTAACTAGAGACAAAATATAGTGCTGATTATGTATTGTCAGTCTTTTTATATAAAAGTGTATTACTGGTACTGGTATTTTTACTATTAAAATGTATTTTTATATTTTCATGGTGTTTTTGTTGCAAAAGTGGGATACTCACTATTTGCTCATAGTGCTAACAGGTGCTGCTACTCCAGGTCATGGTGGACCTGGGAATAACAGCAATTAAGAGGTTGTTCCACACTCCTCAAAACCCCCAATCTCCTAATCACAGGTCTTGCTGCCAGTTGTAGTTTATTGTCATACCCAGGACTACTTATGTCAGAATCAAACACTATGATAACTAAATCAACAAGTTCTATTGTTGTCAGAAAAGATCAGTGATGAAATACACATATATGATATTTTTTATAGCAACCAAAAGAGTTGCAATAACATTTGTGTAAACAAATATAGTTTTAATATGAGAAGAATCCTTTACATGACAATTTATCTAATGCATTAGTTATACACAGAAATAATTCTAACCACAACTTTGATTGCAAGAATAATATAAGCATGATAAAAACCTCGTCTGATCAAGAGGCTATTCATGGTCGAGTGGTTAATAATATCTATATATATAAAAGGCAAGATGTTTGTGTGTGTGTGTGTGTGTGTGTGTGTGTGTGTGTATCTGTCTGTCTGTATGTCCTTTATACAAATCCACAATTTTCATCCAATTCTTGCCAAACTTCACACAAATGTTTTTTAGTCTTCCAGTCAGGTCATAGGCTACTTATTTTTTTCAATTTCCTCCTGATATCAGAAATTGATACCCCAATATCTGATCAGGTCTGATCAAGATCGGAATTTCAGCCCTTTTATCATGGTTCTTACTGCAGAATTTGCTCTAACTTGATAAAATTATAGTTTTTAGTCTCAAACATTAGTAGATCTTTTTAGACAATATTGGATATTGGAAATCAATACCCTCAATATTCTATTGAATCTGATCAAAAACCAATATTCAGCCATCAATATAGCTCATTTTCTCCAATTTTACTCTCGATGGGTATGATAAGTTTTCATGGACTTACTTAGGTTAGTTTATCCTTGGATGACTTATTTGACTCTGATACTGGAAATTGATACCCCGATATCCTATTGGGTCTGATCAAAATCAGGTTTTCAGCTGTTTTATTTTGGTTTTTGCTTCGAGTTTTGCTCTAAGTTGGTATAATTGTAGTTCTTTGTTTCAGCTATGATGCCATTTGCTCAGAGGACTTATTTAGCCTCCAAAATTCAGTTTGTGACTGAAAACTTATTTGACATCAATAGTAGAAATCAAAATTTGACTTACATCCATTCATTTTTCTTTCAATCTATGATTTTGCTTTGACTGGAAACAACTATTGCTTTTTAGTCTTTTGTGCCAACGTCCAAAGAGTCTGAGCTCCAGGACCATGGATTAGTTTTAAAGCTTTCATTACCCCCAAGCAACGCCGGGCTATCCTGCTAGTACTTAATAAAAGAAATAACTTCAGTTAATTGTCATACATTTGGGTGAGCATGTCTCTTTCAATCCATGACTGACTAGGCAACAGATTTTCCTTTAGTAGGTTGTCATTACTTTCTGCAGTAGACTGGTTGCCAACAAAGGCTATAGAATCCAAACTGCCCTGCTATTTGACCTATGGCTAGAGAGAAAAAAAGATGAATATTAATTTTATAAGTATATTACTGAATCTTTCTCAGGGGTATTCGTGCATAAGTGAATGAAATGAATTTAACTGGAATTCGAACTCAGCTCTTCAAGTTCTCATTCTGAGTTGATATTCATTACCCCATAATGCACATCAAAACTCTTCGGAAGTACCATTATTGATTCCTGCAAAAATATTAACTCATGATCAGGATTTTTTCAAATATTTCCTTTCTTAGATGAAATACTCCTTTATATGTGACTATAAGAATTTTTAAAATTAAAAGAAAACAATTAACTCAAAATCTTTAAATATTTAAAATGAATAAATTAATACATAATGTAACAAAATAAAATAACAAATAATTTTCTTCTTCTATGCATCATGTCCCTTCAGGACATAGGCAATCATGGCCTTCCACGTTTCCCTATCCCTTGTAGCTCTTAACACCCTTTCTCTTGTTACTCCTCCCAAACCCTACTCTGTCATCCATTTGCTGAAGCTTATAAGTCTAGAATATAAATAAATAAAAACTATCATGGTCAAAAAGTGAGGGATAATTTTATATAGTGATTATAATTGAGAATTGATCCCCTACTTTATATCCACAATATAATTTCCTATTTGTTTCTCAAATTCTGCTTATGAATCCACCTCTTCTCAATACTGATTAGCTATGCAGGCATATCTTTTAGATTTATTTCTTCTCCTATTTGCCATGTCCCTTCAGGATGTAGGTGATCATGGCCTTCCACATTTTCCTATCTCTTGTAGCTCTTAACACCCATTCTCTTGTTACCCCTCCCAAACCCTACTCTGTCATCCATTTGCTCAAGCCAATAAATCTAGAATATAAATATATAGAAACTAACATCATCACAAAGTGAGGGATCAGTTTATATATTGATTATAATTGAGAATTGATCCCCCACTTTATATCAAAACTATAATTTCCTATTTGTTTCTCAAATTCTGCTTAGGAATAAATCCACCTCTTCCCAATACTGATTAGCTATGCATGCATATCTTTTAGATTTATTTCTTCACAAATTTAGAATATAAATGTATAGAAATTAGCATGGTCACAAAGTAAGGGATCAGTTTATATATTGATCATAATAGAGAATTGATCCCCCACTTTATATCAAAACTATAATTTCTTATTTGTTTCTCAAATTCTGCTTAGTTATGAATCCACCTCTTCTCAATACTGATTAGCTACACAGACATGTCTTAGATTTGTTTCATCTTCTTCTATTTGCCATGTCCCTTCAGGATGTAGGTGATCATGGCCTTCCACGTTTCCCTATCCCTTGTAGTTTTTAACACACTTTCTCTTGTTACCTCTCGCAAATCCTGCTCTGCAAATAAATGAATAAATAGAAATTCAACAACAACAACAACACATTTACTCACTTTCATTTATTAGGCATCAATTTACATCTTCCATTGTTTCTTCTTCTATGTGCCCTGTCCCTTCAGGACGTAGGCGATCATGGCTCTCCACATCTCCCTATCCCTTGTGGCTCTTAGTATTGTTGCTCCTGGCAACCCCCGTTCCGTCATCCACCTGATCAGGCCCTGCAAATATGTTATCCGCTGCCTTCCTCTATCTCTCCTTCCTTCTATCTGTCCAGTCAGTATCAGGTTCTCCAGGCTCTCCTTCCTCATTGCATGTCCCAGGAACTTCAGTTGTCTCTTCCTGATGCTCAGCATCAATTTCCTTTTTGTTGCCATTCTTTCTAACACCTCGTCGTTGCTTGAATGCTCAGTCCATGATATCCGTAGCATCCTTCTGTAGAACCACATTTTGGCCGCTTCCAGTTTTGTCCTCATTTTTGATGATATTGTCCAGCATTTACTGCCGTATTGACTTACCCTTTTACAGTTAAGTTTAAGAATATTTTAAAGAATTCTTAACTTAAACATTTGAAAACATTTTGATATTTTTCTTACACTTTACATGCATGTTAGAAAATAAAATTTCCACATTTACCTTGATAAAATTCTTCAAGGAACAAAACACAGGTTAAGTTTTTGATTTTTATTTATGTTGTCTTTATATATATATATATATATATATATATATATATATATATATATATATATACATATATGTACCTATTAATCATCTCACCCCAGGCAAGTCAATAAATACACAAAGGGTACTAAATTTTTACAAATATATTTTTGCTTGAATTTTCTTTAAGCAGCATGTACATAGGAATGAATCGTCTTCATATTTTCATATTCCATTAGTAAGAAGTAAGTTCCACTTGGACAGCTTCTTTCCAAGAACTGCCGATTTGTGGAACAGACTTCCAGAAGAATGTTTTCTGAATTGCTACAATTTTGACCTCTTCAAATTTAACCTCATAAACTTCACCTCTTCACTTTTCTTATGCTTATAAACAACACTACAAAGTAACATTTCTACTTTAAGTGGCTCTTGCGCCTTGTACTGGGTGAACATTAGTATTAAAAAAATATGACCAAACAACTCACCAGTAAAGATGAATCACATAGCCCATACATTATATAGTGAAAATTACAAATCAAAATTCAGTTAATGACTGTGCATCAGGCTACAGACTTATTGCTTCATCTTCATATGTGTGTGTATGCATGTATATTTACATGAATGTATAGCAATGTATTTTTATCTCTGTGTGAAAAAAAAATGCTAGTAAGAGCTGAAAAAGATAGGAAGTTATGAAGAGCCATGATCGTCCATATCCCAAAGGGACATGGCATGTAAAAAAAGAACTATTTTTGAGTCCATTTTTGTATATGCATGTTTATATTTGCTCATATATGTATGTGTAATTGTCTTTTCATGAATCTGTATAGATGATTAAGTATGTGTATGAATCTATTTGTTGATGTGAATGTGTGTGTGTGTGTGTGTGTGTGTTCTTTCTCTTGTTGCAATCATTATTCAAACAAACAGTGATCTGTATTGACTAGATAACCTTTAAACATGCATAAGTTTTCTTCTCTTGATTTCCCAAGTCAAGCGGCGTCTTTTAGATTCTCCATCAAAGCTGAAACCAATAAACAAGCTGAACTTTGTTCAATGATGGTGGATAAAAACCCAAATAGAAGTAGATTCTCCATGTAGATTAAACATTTGAGGAAGATCATCTTCAACATGATTTACTTTATTTATATATATATATATATATATATATATATAGAAAAATTATATATATATATATATAAAAAAATATAGAAAAATTATATATGTATATATATATATAAAAAGAAAAATTATATATATATATATATATATATATATATATATATATATATATATATATATATATATATATATATATATATACACGAAAAAAAATCGCAAGATCGCCAAGACCTACCGCGGTTTCGCACAACGGCTCATCAGGGCAAAGGCAGACCAAGGACTAATCAAATAAATAGACACCTATTAAAGACTAACCCATTTTTCTTATATATATATATAAGAAAAATTAAGGCAGACAAGTTATTTCATGGTAAATTGGAAGTATAGGCCTATTTCAGGCGAACCATCATCAGCTTCCGTCTTTATAGTACAAAGGATTTTACACGAAAAATCATGTAAAATCCTTTGTACTATAAAGATGAAAGCTGATGATGGTCCGCATGAAATAGGTCTATATTTCCTATTTACCATGAAATAACTTGTCTGCCTTAATTTTTCTTATATTTACTCTATATGTATTTATATACATATATATTTAGAGCTCTCTTAGAGAGTTATTCTACCACTGTATATACAGGATACTTCTTTGGATTCTTCTATATCTACACCACATGCTGATATATATATATATATATATATATATATATATATATATATATATATGCAAACAGAGTGAATGTGCTATCAGACTCCATATTATTACTATTTAGTACCTGCCCGTATCCTCCCCATATTTTTTCCCCCCATAGTACGTCATGATTCATTTTCATCTTTTAATATTTTAAACGTTGAAAAATTGAATTTAAAAAAAAAACCCAGTTGACGTTGATGATGAATAGGGATTTAAACCGGTTGGTTGTTTTTGTATTTCTTATTTTTTATAATATCTATTGTTATTCTATCATCAATAAATGCCTGTAAATATGAAATTGACTTTATTTGTTGCCATTATAAAATATTGTGCCTATAATAATTTTTTTAAACACACACACACATATATATATATATATACTCTTGGATTAAGTGTATCTATAAAAGAGACAAAATGAATAAAAACGTAACTAGAGAAAACTGTAATTAGCTGACACTCGTTTCATCCTCTGAGGGACTTTATCAAGGCAATGTAAAATTTGTTATGCTTCACATGTTTATATATACAGAAGAGCGAATGTTTTTGTTTTATCAAAGTTTCTAAGTTTGAGAACATGATTAACCACCTGCTGAACATTCATGAACACTTTCACATTCAGAAACTTTAATAACTAAATGACATCCTCACCTCTGTATATACAAAACATGTGCAGCATAATAAATTCTACATGGCTTTGAAAAAGTCTCTCAGAGGACAAAATGTGTTGGCTAAGTACAATTTTTCCCTCCTGTCTTGTTTTTATTCATATATATATATATATATATATTATTCATATATATATATATATATATATATATATATAGCATATTAGTAATGGTTACTAATAGAAGTACTTTCCAGAGTTTAATATTTAGTTTCAAAAGTGGTCAATACAAAAGTAGAGCATAAATATATGGTAATTATTATTATTATTAATATAATCACATACTGCAACTTGATAGCTATAAAGTTTTGGTGTTAAAACACCATCATCAGCCAGTATTAAAAAAAAATTTAACAGATTTTACTGCCTGATGACAGTGTTCTAACTCCAAAATTTTATAGCTATTAAGTTGCATTATGCAATTTTTATTATTATAATAGTAATAATAACCATAATATACATATATATATATATATATATATATATATATATATAAACTAATATTTGCAAAATAATGGTGTAAATTGATGAAAAAGTGCTCATTACAAAAACCTAAAAAAAAAAAAATGAATAAAAATAAAAATTTTGAGGTCTTTGTGAATTTCATATGTGTAAAATCTTTTGTACACTAAAGACGGAAGCTGATGATGGTTCACCTGAAATAGGCCTATACCTCCTATTTACCATGAAATAACTTGTCTGCCTTAATTTTTATTTTTTATATATATATATAATTAATGAAAATAATCACAGTAAGGCAACACTAGTAATAACAGACTGAACTTCCAAAAATAGTGCTAACTTAACAGTAATTTAAACCATCTTGCAACCCGGCGAGAATTACCTCGTGGGTTGAAAAAAAAGAAACAAACAGCACACAAGAGCAATACATCTAGTGCCCGTTGGAAAGAAAAAAACCCCAAGACAAAACTTTAACAATAAAGTGCTCAATACGAAAGTACGAAAGTAGAGCGAGAATACAATACAAGAAATCTAGAAGTGAGCCACCACCTACCACGGTTTCACACAACAGTTCTTCAGGGTAAGAGGCTAACAACTAAGATTAAATCAGCAAATATATAGTACTCAAGTGAAGAAGAAACCAAATAAAGAAGGGTAAAACAACCTTTATTACAACAACAAAAAAATAAAACCTATTTGAGTAAGCAATTTTTTACGTGTTGTTTACATTTATTCAGAATTTTAGTTTTAGAATGTAGCATGTTCCGTGCGGGTTCGAACAACGCTATGGCTAATTTTTCTTCCCCACATAATTTGCAGAACTTACTACCTACTTTGTAGTTTGAACATTTTTTTAATATCTCCCATTTAAGAATAGGATCTTTTTTAATGATATTTTTAACTTTCCATACATGTGATGCTAATGCAGTACTGTGGCTATATTTTTCGTACCTAAAAGAACTTTTCATGGGGTATACATATTTCAGGTTTGCTGTGAAATACGTATTACCCATGAAATTGTAGAATATCTAAAAAACTTTTCTAGATTATATTACTCTGTTAAATTAAATAAATAAATTTAACATTGAATTCTTTTGAGTTCGTCTCTATCAGAATTTAACTGACTTAAATACCAAATATTCTACGTTATATATATATATATATATATATATATATATATATATTTGTGTATTTAGGCAGCAAATTTTCTTTTAGACATGTCAGATTAAATAAACTGCAAACATTGTGTCTGCTTATTTTTCATAAAATCCATTCATACTTACAAATAATCTTTCGCATATTATAATTGAAAGATGTCAGAAATGAGCTGTAACATTGACAGATGACCATGACATTACAACATATAAAAAATTCCATTTTGGATAATTTTCACATTCTAATGAACACTAAGCAATTTGTCAACCATTATATTTGAAGCAGAAAAAAATTTACAGTAATTTTTAGCAACATAGTTTTGTGGTTATTTTTTGTTACCATAATTCACACCTCTGAAGATGATCTCAAAAAGAAATTGAAAGTACTTGGGTACCTTGAGAAATGAATGATAATAATATCTGTCAACATTACAGCTTATTTCTGACATCTTTCAATTATAATACGCGAAAGATTATCCGTGAGTATGAATAGATTTTATTAAAAATAAACAAACACAATGTTTGCAATTTATTTAATCTGAAATATATATAGATATATATATATATTTTTTTTTAATCATATCACTCCGAGCAAGGCGGTAATACCACTGATGTGCAGGGGGCTACGTGAGAGTGAAAAGATTTGGAAAAGAGAAAGCCGGAAACCACATCCTCAACAGGGAACAAGGGATGAGCCTCTACACCTGTTCAATAGACGAGGGTGGAGTGTGAACCGGGCGATAGTTTAGTCTATCTACTCCAATTGAAAAAAAGAAAAGAGTGAAAAGGTTGGAAGAGAGAAAGATATATATATATATATATATATATATATATTGTGTGTGTAACAGTTTTTACAGAAGGTACAGATATTCTATTTGGATCCTCAGCAAAAGGACCAGCAAGTGACACTTTGCTTTGATCTTAGGTAATAAGTAATTAGTTAATAGGTAATTAGAAAATAGTTACTAAGAACTTAGCCCAATGCACTGACCAAAACCTGACCATATGATCGGACAATGGAATTCTTTTTAGAGCCTGTTCCTCGGCTGTGAGCTTTGCAACACCCTCTTATATAAATGTTTTAATCCAAGACAAAAGTTTCAATCTGTACATAAATAAATCTCCCATTCTTGATGTGTAATTAGATATTATAGATAATAAAAAAGAAATTGAAAGGTCATCATACACATCAGTGATACAATTATTGCATAAGTTTTACATGTTTTAATACTAAAATAAAAGCCTTTGCAATCTTTTAGAATAAATGTGAGAATTGGACTTTTTAGCTATTTAACTTTTAGTGTTATCTCTGTAAGAAAGCCTTATAAGGAAATGTCCTCCAAAGACATTAAAGCAGAAACAAGTATTTCCTGTAAAATTTAGATCAGTTGGCTGCTAACACTATTCCTGGTTAATATGCTTCAATAGTTTTGATGCCTGCATACTTTGGTATTACCGAATTTTAGCATCCACTTAAGATCAAACAAGTCACTTTGTTGGTCATATGACTGACAGGAGGCAAATGCAGTGTGTGTGTGTGTGTATAAAATGAAAAATAAAGAATTGAAGGAAACAGTAAAACAGAAATATGGGCAAAAATAAAGAACAAATGAAAGAAAGCAAAAGTAAATCTGGAAGAAAGAATGAATGTTGGATGTAAATGCATAATTGATGTGGAAAGAAAGAAAAACGAAATGTATAAAAGAAAAATACTGAAAGGAAGAAGGAATAAATGAAGAAAAGAATAAATAATAAATCTGAAAAAAGAAAGAATCTGCTAATGAATGAAAGATAAATGAAAGATTTATTCATTGTAAGAAAGAAAATCAGAAAAATAAAGAATAAAATTAAAGAAAATCAGAAAAATAAAGAATAAAGTTAAAGAAAATCAGAAAAATAAAGAATAAAATTAAGGAAAATTAAAAAAATAAAGAATAAAATTAAACAAGATAAAACGAAAAAAAATGTAAAGGAAATAAGGGGTAAAATATAATTATTTAATGAATGAAAAAAAGGAAGATTTATCTAATCAAATAATGAATGAAAGGAAAAATATAATTAAAATGAGAAAAAGAGAAACAAAGAAAGAAAGAAAAAATAAGAAAAGAAGTGACGATTATCTGATGAAAGAATGTTCATAATATAGAAGGAAAGCAGCAAGTGAAAAAAGCTGTTAAGCATGAAGAGACAGAAATAATGAAATAGACAAGTTATCTACTCATGCTTAACACTGTATTTACAAGAAGAGAATAATGAGTATTAACTTCAACAAGTCTACGTAAAGAGTTGGAGTAAAAGGAATTGACAGATCAAAACCAAAAATGACTAAGTCAAAAAACCAAAAAAAAAAAAAAAGATAAAAGACTTGGTAGTGACTGTAAATTGGTACACTTGTTATGGATTTCTGTTTGCATATTCTATCAAAATGAATGAATCTCCAGCTGACAAGAAAGAGAAAGAGAGCAAGGAGACAGTGGAGAAAGAAAATAGATTTATTAAGCGGAGATAATTCTTCAGTTCCCATAGCTGCCAGTTTTTGAAATGAGTGGCTTTGTCTTCTTCTTTCTGACAGGTTAGCAAAAAAATAAGATCACACTTGAAAGATCTGCAAGTCAAAAATAAGAATTCAGAAAAAAATGGTAAAAAAGAAAATGGTGTCTGTTGTACAAGAAAATAAAACAGGAAAAGTCAGAATCACACACTTTTATTACTGTTAATACTTCTTATTATTTACCAAGTTTAACTTATATATATATATATATATATATATATATATATATATATATATATATACAGTATTTACATTCAAACTAATGTCCTTATCTTTGTTGTTAATCTCACA
Source organism: Ascarosepion bandense (assembly GCA_037127315.1). Classification (NCBI taxonomy): domain Eukaryota; kingdom Metazoa; phylum Mollusca; class Cephalopoda; order Sepiida; family Sepiidae; genus Ascarosepion; species Ascarosepion bandense. Next base: position 11,206,115 of record JBBBDQ010029769.1, on the reverse strand, counting down.
ATGTTTCGACTGTTGTGTCATCTGGCCTTTTTCATATGTTTATTAATCAGGGTAACATTCAGAAAATTGCAGACTCAATCTTTTATTTAATAATCTAATAACCTTTTATTTAATAAAATTAATAATTTATTTAATAACCTTTTATTTAATAAATCTCATACTGCTGTGCATGTCTAGAGATATCTCATCTTGTTTGATTTTTGTACTGCTCAGTTTTTGCAAGCTCTGTTCTCATTGATTCTGAGTCTGGACTACCCAGCCTAAGTATTGAACTCACAATTGTCCCTAGAAGATAAAAGTGTTGGTTCATGAATTTGGTACCATTGTAATTGTGAGTTCAATGTAAAATGATGAAAATTCTTGATCCCAAAAATTTAGACAGATAGCTTAGCTTAGTTTGGCACAAGGCCACAAGTATGAGACACCCAGTGAAGATTGAATATAAGACTAATAGTCAACCAGACTAGTTTGTTAATACCTCCACTCAAAGCACCTAAAGTTATTGGAACTGTTTTTTCTTCTGTGCTTGCCTGAAATGTTTCAACATAAGAATGGAGATAGTTTTTTTTATTATGGCATGTAACAAGTGTGAAGCTAATTAATACCAACAGCAAGGTAGATAAAAGAACCTTATATCATGTATGTATATAGGCAGACCAGAATATATACCTACACACCCATCTTCTACCATGATAGCAAGTTTGAAACAGTCACAGCTATGATTAGTGGGAGGCAGAGAAGGTCACCTGACTAACTTGTGTGAATGAATTACAGAATGGGAGGTGACAGGAAGTTGTGAAATGCCATGATTGTCTGCATAGTTGAAGACAACATATGACACTTTTTGTATTTTGAAAAATGGAGTGTTGTTATAGTTTTCTTTATATTGTGCTTGTTGTTGTTGCCCTATTAGGAGTATAAGACAAGGTTACTCCTGCAACTCATAATGCTTTTCATTTAGAGCAATCTTTTTCAGTCATACCAATACTCTTAGAAGTTACCCACTGAAAAGTTTTCATCTGGACTCCGGTCACTTTTCCATCACCATGATGTGTTTTTTTTTTTGTGCCTTTTCTATAAATATTTTATACCAGTCATTTTAATGAGATTGGTACCTTAATTACATGAATTTAGACACAGCAACTACATCTCATTGTTTTATTGTTGAAAAAACTAGATGCAGACACAAGTTCTATTCTAATAGTTTTTCTTCCCACTTGTGGAATTCTCAAAAACTACAACATTCAAAAGTTTAAATGCAACATCAATTGCCATTTGTCTTCATGGATCTTGTTCATTTATTGTTTTTCTCCTTATTACTGCTTTTTAATCTTCTTTCACTCACAATAATCACTTGTGTCTCAGTGGCATTATTGCCTTCTTTGGAAAGAAATGATTAAAAAAAAATTAAAACAATTTATATCTCACTAAAGGTAAATTTTATTGATTCCCTGACTAGATGCTAAAAGTGCCTCAAGGCATTGAACATGCAATATATGACTCAAATGAAACTCACCTATATAAGAAAAAGGGTCATTCCTTGTATTATTTCAGAAATTATCTCCCTTTACCATGATCTAGCTTTAAAAGATTAAAATCAGACCAGAAATTAAGTATTGCTGGATTTACCCAATCCTCTCTTTGCAAACAGAATTCAAAAGTGTTCATGCAACATTATTGGTTATGAAGTATTTTCTATCCTTCAATCCTTTTTTCATAGATGAAATGCTGCTTGTCTTTTGCTACTTTATTGAGATTTTCATGGCAGAATTTTAGATGAGCAATTCTCCTTACTTCCACCAGCCAGACTATCACAACTAGGAGCTGCTATGTCATGCACACAGGGTTGAATCATCTATATTTCCTTTGTATTGCACTGGTAAATAGGAAGTTCCACTTTGTAGCACAGATTCCGAAAAAGATGCTTCCCAGTCACTATGATCTTAACTACATCAATTTTAGTGTCAACTGTTATCTATCCTACAATAATATACTCTCTTTTTACACATTTACAACCTCATTCAGTAGCCTTCTACTTTGAGTGGCTCTTGTGCCTTATATTAGGGGAAAATAGTATAAATCAATTTCAAAAATTAGTCATACTACTGTTAAGAATGTGATATTGTTCAATATCACCAAAAGTGACAATAATAATCCAAATTGGCTGACATGATAACAATATTTTTTATGGCAACAAACGTACTTTTTTACCAAGAATTTGTATCACTTAATAAATCTTCTTCGGGAATATTTGAACTCATTTGCTTTAAGTGAGGTAATAGAATCATGAAGTATAATAGTTAGTACTCAGGAATGAAACACAAGTATGCAATTAACAACTAACTGCAGCTTCACTGACAGCAACAAAGAAAACAATCTGGACAACATGACTGGTTAAAAATTATTAACAAGCATTTAGATTGGCGACAACAGAAGAAGATAAAAACTCCATCACAAATCCTGTTTTGATCTGTTGTCATAGATAAATTAAGTTCCATTGAGAATCATGATATTGTATGTCTACTTAAAAGTTTCTTGGAAAGGGCGCACTAGCTTATGGGCATATCATGTTGAAACAATGGTTCTGATATGATCATGAAAGTTAAGCAACATTGAGCCTGATCTAGATGGGTGACCACTTGGGTATACCAAGTACTGTAAGCTTGTGTCTAAAGTGATGTAATAGTTAACAGGAATTGGAAAACTGAGAGCCAAGTTCTAGTTTCAATCAGGTTCAATATTTTTAACTTATAGGCAAAGACCTCTTTCCTCCCACCACTCAAAAAATATTCTTACAATCTAAAAATGTTTTCTGGCTTTAAATAACCTACAAAGCCAAAGGAACAAATCCATCAATATACATATGCATGTATTTAATCTGCAACCATAAATATACATATTTGATCTGCAACCATAAATACAAATAATAAACATTTCTTTTTCAATAAAATATAAAATGTTATAAACATTTTATTCTTCATATGACAAATAAGTTGTAATAATTTAAAAATTTATCATTTCTTTTAAATAATCTGCATAAAATCTTAAACTCATTTTAAAATTACAAAAATGATCTTTTATCTCTCTGTATTTATTGGTATGATCACCATTTAAACATATCCATTTTATTGATTCTTTTATTTTTTTTAACTTGAACTTAATTTCAGTCTATTGATCTTCAATTTAGCCAATTGATCCTCAGTTAAATCAATAAGTGTATTTAAGGCTTCAAAGAATTTTAATTAAAATATAATTAACAAAACTGATTCATACATTCAAGTAAGAAAACATGCCTTTACAAAATATAACTGATCATTAATAAAAGTGACAATTTACTGATCAAAAACAATTCTCTCAGAAAGAAAGTCTTAGATAGCATACATTTATATAAGCATTCATAAATGCACACAAATATATGTTCACATATGCATGCACACACATGTATATACAAAGAAAAAGCAAGAGGAAAAAGATCATTTCAATGGAGTAAAAATAGTAACTTATTGATTATGGATGTGACTTATTGGTTTATTCAATGAGTTCTATCAAGGAAAATTCTTTCTTTAAAATTCTTTGAAATATATTTTTCTTTGAGTTAAAACTCTTAATATTATTTCATTTCATATTCAACAAATATAGAATGTCTGTTAAGCTGGAGGTGAATTTATAATTTAGGTTAATTAATTATTATTCTAGTTTCATTGTAAACCTCACAAGCAAAATGATTTTACAAGGTGCGATCCTAAGCAAATAGTATTGCTCAATCAATTTTCTTGAGATGCAATCAGAATCTTCTGATTAACTCAACTTTTTCATTTACGTACCATCAAATTGTAATCTATAATATATCTGTTGATGCATAGGTTTCTTTAGCCATTTTGGTTTGAGCCTGATTTCCTTATTAAAAATAGATGGATTTAGTTTGAAACAAACAGTAGCTGATTAACAAAGACTTGACTAATGTATCTCATGTTTACTCATGACAGTTACTAAATTCACTCATGCGATGTATTAGTTGGCATAAAATTTTGGCACAAATCAATTTTTCTTTCGTTTAGTCTGAAGCAAGTTTAAATCACTTCTAATGGGACTCGTCCAATATTTTTCTCATTTTTATTTAGAAAAACCATGACTAGAAGTTATAATCTAAGAAATATCAGTCAGTTAAGTGCCATATGGGATACACACTTCAGCTATAGAATCCAATCTGTCCTGTTATTTAACCCATAGTTGGAGGGAGAAATGACATATTAATACCTTTCTTAAGGGTATTTGTGCTTAAGTGAATGTCATGAATTCAACTGGAATTCAAACTCATCTCTCTGATTTCTCGATATCCACTGTACCACAACGCACATAATATACGCATGCTAAATGACTTAAGATTTCACAGATGACAAATGTTCTTTTTGCATAGAGTAGGATTAAATCTTTATATAATTAGATATGACACAGGCACCATTTTTGGTGGGAGTGCAAATAGTAAAAATTGAATTCCTATTAACAGTTTAGTAATTTCTAGCAGGGAGACCTGGAATCACCCAGGGAAAAATAACTTCAAATATAACAAAAAACAGTGGGGGAAAGGGCTATTTTTATGTTTCTTCCTATGCTTTTTTTTATTTAATTTTTTTTTTAATCATTTCATTCCAAGCCACGGAGGACTGCCACTAGTTCACAGGGGGTTACAGTGAGAGAAAAGACTGGGTACAGTGGTGATTTTCTCAGCACAGCTTAGATGTAGCAAAAGGCCGAAAGTATGGGACATCCAGTGAAGATTGAACTCCCTATTCAATTGTAATGTTTTTAGCAAGACAAGCTTGCTAACCATTACACCACCTTGAGGTGCCCAAAGACTGGGTACAATGGGTATTGAAGAAAGTATACTTACAAAAAATGTTCTGATGTCCAAAATGAACAAATGATTTATTTCATTAGTTTGATCAAATAAACTGCCACATACAATAATCAAAACTAACCTGTCACATAATGGTCTAAACGCAGCTCACAATCCCTGTCAGTGAGTGAACAATACAATGCTTGGCAAATTCTGCTTAGCAATGATAGGAAGAGTCAACATCGAAGGATCAAAAAGTGATATTGCTATGAACACTTGGCCACCACAAGCAAGTTATTGCTGTGCTAACTTTTCTGACAGCTCTCAGTAGAACTTTCCTTGGAAATGATCAATGGGCTACACTTTCACAGTCATACTGAAAATCGAGACCAAGCCAGCTTTTGCCCTTTGAAAGGTTTCCATCCTTGATATATCACAGAAAGGGATGTATATATCATTTAAGGTAGTTAAGTGGTTAAGACAAATGTAACCGGTTAGAACAACCTAGTATGTAGACGTAATGACAGCACTTGTTGTATGCAGTATCCTGAGACTTAGGCATAGTCAGTAGATGTAGATAAATTGTCATAAATCTCTAGTGGTAGACCAAATGATCTAATGATAGATCTCTGGATGTCCTCACCTTAGTCTATATTTATAGCTGAAACCAGCCAGCCACATTCCAGTGAGGAGGAACCAAGGTAGTTCAGTGGTTAAGGCAAATGTAACCAGGTAGAACAACCTAGTACATAGACATAATGACGGTACTCATCGTATGCAGTATCCTGAGACATAGGTGTAGTCAGTAGATATAGATCAATAGTTGTAGATCTCTGGTGGTAGACCTCTGGACGTCCTCACCTTAGTCTATATTTATGATTGACACCAGCCAATCACATTCCGGTGAGGGGGAACCAAGGTGTATACATATTCATTACGTCATTCCTCACTGAGCTCACCTTGGGACAACTGCATTACTGTTTGACAATCAAACTTTCTGCTCGGCACAGTCCCTGGCTAAGGTTTGAGTGTCAGCCCCTGATCCGTTTCAGGCCTGCACACTTGGCACCAGCAACAGGGCTGCCAAGCAACCTGTCTCTTTTTTCACTGGATGAATGAGGAAATGACACAAGTGGTAGTATTTCAAGTTTAAGGATATTGAATGAAAACAGGTGCAACAAAGGCGACTGGAGAGCTGGAGCTGATGTATAGCAAGTGGGATGACGAATGCCTAGCAGCTGTAAAAGCAGCGGTGAAGAACACAAGTAAATATCTTTGCCCCCAACTGTAACCTGAACATTGATGAGCCAACCTCCCTGGCAACCATCTGAAGAAGAGCTAAAAGCCGTAATACTCCACAAAGACCTGAGCAGGGGGTTGTTTTGCTTGCTGACTGACACATTGGTAGCATTGCGAGCTGAAACCTGTAGCGAACAAAGCGTGAGATGGAATGGGAATTGAGAGAGAGAGAGATAAGCAGCATGAACTATGATGAGCAGCATTCGTAAAGATCTTGAAAACCAAAATCCACTGCCTCCTCAATGTCACTGAAGCCACCTGCTCCCCAGTTTTACTCAAACACACATAACCACAATGCCACAAATGTAAATAGAGCAAACACTACAGCCTCATACCAGTTCCTCACTTCTTCACAACCAAATCTGTCTTCAGAGCCAATCCGTTTTCCAAAGATACGGATCCATTTTGTTAACTTTCCTTTCCGAGATTGATGCCATTGACGATAGGCTGTTCACTTTGGAGACCTGATACAGATTGTGAGTACAGACTGACTCAAGAACTGCAAAGTTTTGTCCTTGTTTTGTGAGGAACTCATACCCAATCTTTGTAAAATTATTTTTCATACATTATATATATATATATATATATATATATATATGATACAGGTGGAGAGCACAATGTAATTAAAATTACAGAGCTAATTATAAAATAAAATAAATTTCATTGTTTAAAACTGTTATATGATCATTTCAACATAAAATCCCTAAGAGAAATTTCACATCTCATTGGCAGCTACCACATTTCAAAATGAAATGAAAAATTATCTTTTTTATTTCATTTTGAAATGCGGTAGTTGCCGATGAGATGTGAAATCTCTTAGGGATTTCATGTTGAAATGATCATTCAACAGTTTTGAACATTGAAATTTATTTTATTTTATAATTAGCTCTGTAATTTTAATTACACTGAGCTCTACACCTGTATCATTTTTTAATATTAAAATATTAATATTAATTAGGATCGGGTCTTTGGGATTTACCTTCGTACTTTTCCTTTTGGATTAAAGTTATTTAAAAAAAATATATATATATATATAATTTTTTTCTTTACCTTTTCTATACTTGCTTCCCTGATAGCTACAATCTCCAAAAGTTTAAATGCCACATCAACTGCCTCTTCTATCTCCTTGATTCCCATCTTTCTCTTATCCTTTCTTTGAAATTCCCTTTACCTTGTTTTTTTCTTTACCTTTTCTATACTTGCTTCCCTGATAGCTACAATCTCTAAAAGTTTAAATGCCACGTCAATTGCCATCTTCTATCTCCTTGATTCCCATCTTTCTCTTATCCTTTCTTTGAAATTCCCTTTACCTTGTTTTTTTCTTTACCTTTTCTATACTTGCTTCCCTGATAGCTACAATCTCCAAAAGTTTAAATGCCACGTCAATTGCCATCTTCTATCTCCTTGATTCCCATCTTTCTCTTATCCTTTCTTTGAAATTCCCTCTACCTTGTTTTTTTTTCTTTACCTTTTCTATACTTGCTTCCCTGATAGCTACAATCTCCAAAAGTTTAAATGCAATGTCAATTGCCATCTTCTATCTCCTTGATTCCCATCTTTCCCTTATCCTTTCTTTGAAATTCCCTCTACCTTGTTTTTTTTCTTTACCTTTTCTATACTTGCTTCCCTGATAGCTACAATCTTCAAAAGTTTGAATGCAACGTCAATTGCCATCTTCTATCTCCTTGATTCCCATCTTTCTCTTATCCTTTCTTTGAAATTCCCTTTACCTTGTTTTTTTCTTTACATTTTCTATACTTGCTTCCCTGATAGCTACAATCTCCAAAAGTTTAAATGCCACGTCAATTGCCATCTTCTATCTCCTTGATTCCCATCTTTCTCTTCTCCTTTCTTTGAAATTCCCTCTACCTTGTTTTTTTCTTTACATTTTCTATACTTGCTTCCCTGATAGCTACAATCTCCAAAAGTTTAAATGCAACGTCAATTGCCATCTTCTATCTCCTTGATTCCCATCTTTCTCTTCTCCTTTCTTTGAAATTCCCTCTACCTTGTTTTTTTCTTTACATTTTCTATACTTGCTTCCCTGATAGCTACAATCTTCAAAAGTTTGAATGCAACGTCAATTGCCATCTTCTATCTCCTTGATTCCCATCTTTCTCTTCTCCTTTCTTTGAAATTCCCTCTACCTTGTTTTTTTCTTTACGTTTTCTATACTTGCTTCCCTGATAGCTACAATCTCCAAAAGTTTAAATGCAACGTCAATTGCCATCTTCTATCTCCTTGATTCCCATCTTTCTCTTCTCCTTTCTTTGAAATTCCCTCTACCTTGTTTTTTTCTTTACATTTTCTATACTTGCTTCCCTGATAGCTACAATCTTCAAAAGTTTGAATGCAACGTCAATTGCCATCTTCTATCTCCTTGATTCCCATCTTTCTCTTATCCTTTCTTTGAAATTCCCTTTACCTTGTTTTTTTCTTTACATTTTCTATACTTGCTTCCCTGATAGCTACAATCTCCAAAAGTTTAAATGCCACGTCAATTGCCATCTTCTATCTCCTTGATTCCCATCTTTCTCTTCTTTCTTTGAAATTCCCTCTACCTTGTTTTTTTCTTTACATTTTCTATACTTGCTTCCCTGACAGGTACAATCTCCAAAAGGTTAAATGCAACGTCAATTGCCATCTTCTATCTCCTTGATTCCCATCTTTCTCTTCTCCTTTCTTTGAAATTCCCTCTACCTTGTTTTTTTCTTTACGTTTTCTATACTTGCTTCCCTGATAGCTACAATCTCCAAAAGTTTAAATGCAACGTCAATTGCCATCTTCTATCTCCTTGATTCCCATCTTTCTCTTCTCCTTTCTTTGAAATTCCCTCTACCTTGTTTTTTTCTTTACATTTTCTATACTTGCTTCCCTGATAGCTACAATCTCCAAAAGTTTAAATGCAACGTCAATTGCCATCTTCTATCTCCTTGATTCCCATCTTTCTCTTCTCCTTTCTTTGAAATTCCCTCTACCTTGTTTTTTTCTTTACGTTTTCTATACTTGCTTCCCTGATAGCTACAATCTCCAAAAGGTTAAATGCAATGTCAATTGCCATCTTCTATCTCCTTGATTCCCATCTTTCTCTAATCCTTTCTTTGAAATTCCCTCTACCTTGTTTTTTTCTTTACGTTTTCTATACTTGCTTCCCTGATAGGTACAATCTCCAAAAGTTTAAATGCAACGTCAATTGCCATCTTCTATCTCCTTGATTCCCATCTTTCTCTTATCCTTTCTTTGAAATTCCCTCTACCTTGTTTTTTTCTTTACGTTTTCTATACTTGCTTCCCTGATAGCTACAATCTCCAAAAGGTTAAATGCAATGTCAATTGCCATCTTCTATCTCCTTGATTCCCATCTTTCCCTTATCCTTTCTTTGAAATTCCCTCTACCTTGTTTTTTTTCTTTACCTTTTCTATACTTGCTTCCCTGATAGCTACAATCTTCAAAAGTTTGAATGCAACGTCAATTGCCATCTTCTATCTCCTTGATTCCCATCTTTCCCTTATCCTTTCTTTGAAATTCCCTCTACCTTGTTTTTTTTCTTTACCTTTTCTATACTTGCTTCCCTGATAGCTACAATCTTCAAAAGTTTAAAATGCAACGTCAATTGCCATCTTCTATCTCCTTGATTCCCATCTTTCTCTTCTCCTTTCTTTGAAATTCCCTCTACCTTGTTTTTTTTCTTTACCTTTTCTATACTTGCTTCCCTGATAGCTACAATCTCCAAAAGTTTAAATGCCACGTCAATTGCCATCTTCTATCTCCTTGATTCCCATCTTTCTCTTCTCCTTTCTTTGAAATTCCCTCTACCTTGTTTTTTTCTTTACGTTTTCTATACTTGCTTCCCTGATAGGTACAATCTCCAAAAGGTTAAATGCAACGTCAATTGCCATCTTCTATCTCCTTGATTCCCATCTTTCTCTTCTCCTTTCTTTGAAATTCCCTGTACCTTGTTTTTTTTCTTTACCTTTTCTATACTTGCTTCCCTGATAGGTACAATCTCCAAAAGTTTAAATGCCACGTCAATTGCCATCTTCTATCTCCTTGATTCCCATCATTCTCTTATCCTTTTTTTGAAATTCGCTGTACCTTGTTTTTTTCTTTACGTTTTCTATACTTGCTTCCCTGATAGGTACAATCTCCAAAAGGTTAAATGCAACGTCAATTGCCATCTTCTATCTCCTTGATTCCCATCTTTCTCTTCTCCTTTCTTTGAAATTCCCTGTACCTTGTTTTTTTTCTTTACCTTTTCTATACTTGCTTCCCTGATAGCTACAATCTCCAAAAGTTTAAATGCCACGTCAATTGCCATCTTCTATCTCCTTGATTCCCATCATTCTCTTATCCTTTTTTTGAAATTCCCTGTACCTTGTTTTTTTCTTTACGTTTTCTATACTTGCTTCCCTGATAGGTACAATCTCCAAAAGGTTAAATGCAACGTCAATTGCCATCTTCTATCTCCTTGATTCCCATCTTTCTCTTCTCCTTTCTTTGAAATTCCCTGTACCTTGTTTTTTTTCTTTACCTTTTCTATACTTGCTTCCCTGATAGCTACAATCTCCAAAAGTTTAAATGCCACGTCAATTGCCATCTTCTATCTCCTTGATTCACATCTTTCTCTTCTCCTTTCTTTGAAATTCCCTGTACCTTGTTTTTTTTCTTTACCTTTTCTATACTTGCTTCCCTGATAGGTACAATCTCCAAAAGTTTAAATGCCACGTCAATTGCCATCTTCTATCTCCTTGATTCCCATCATTCTCTTATCCTTTTTTTGAAATTCCCTGTACCTTGTTTTTTTCTTTACGTTTTCTATACTTGCTTCCCTGATAGGTACAATCTCCAAAAGGTTAAATGCAACGTCAATTGCCATCTTCTATCTCCTTGATTCCCATCTTTCTCTTCTCCTTTCTTTGAAATTCCCTGTACCTTGTTTTTTTTCTTTACCTTTTCTATACTTGCTTCCCTGATAGCTACAATCTCCAAAAGTTTAAATGCCACGTCAATTGCCATCTTCTATCTCCTTGATTCCCATCTTTCTCTTCTCCTTTCTTTGAAATTCCCTGTACCTTGTTTTTTTTCTTTACGTTTTCTATACTTGCTTCCCTGATAGCTACAATCTCCAAAAGGTTAAATGCAACGTCAATTGCCATCTTCTATCTCCTTGATTCCCATCTTTCTCTTCTCCTTTCTTTGAAATTCCCTCTACCTTGTTTTTTTCTTTACGTTTTCTATACTTGCTTCCCTGATAGCTACAATCTCCAAAAGTTTAAATGCCACGTCAATTGCCATCTTCTATCTCCTTGATTCCCATCTTTCTCTTATCCTTTCTTTGAAATTCCCTCTACCTTGTTTTTTTCTTTACGTTTTCTATACTTGCTTCCCTGATAGCTACAATCTCCAAAAGGTTAAATGCAACGTCAATTGCCATCTTCTATCTCCTTGATTCCCATCTTTCTCTTATCCTTTCTTTGAAATTCCCTCTACCTTGTTTTTTTTCTTTACCTTTTCTATACTTGCTTCCCTGATAGCTACAATCTCCAAAAGTTTAAATGCCACGTCAATTGCCATCTTCTATCTCCTTGATTCCCATCTTTCTCTTATCCTTTCTTTGAAATTCCATCTACCTTGTTTTTTTCTTTACGTTTTCTATACTTGCTTCCCTGATAGGTACAATCTCCAAAAGGTTAAATGCAACGTCAATTGCCATCTTCTATCTCCTTGATTCCCATCTTTCTCTTCTCCTTTCTTTGAAATTCCCTCTACCTTGTTTTTTTCTTTACGTTTTCTATACTTGCTTCCCTGATAGCTACAATCTCCAAAAGTTTAAATGCCACGTCAATTGCCATCTTCATCTCCTTGATTCCCATCTTTCTTCATCCTTTTTCTTTGAAATTCCCCACTCTTGTTTTTTCTTTACGTTTTCTATACTTGCTTCCCTGATAGCTACAATCTTCAAAGGTTAAAATGCAACGCTGGTCTGTCATCTTCATCTCCTTGATTCCCCATCTTTCTATCCTTTCTTTTGAAATTCCCTCTACCTTGTTTTTTTTTTCTTTACCTTTTCTATACTTGCTTCCCTGATAGCTACAATCTCCAAAAGTTTAAATGCCACGTCAATTGCCATCTTCTATCTCCTTGATTCCCATCTTTCTCTTATCCTTTCTTTGAAATCTCTGTACCTTGTTTTTTTCTTTACGTTTTCTATACTTGCTTCCCTGATAGGTACAATCTCCAAAAGGTTAAATGCAACGTCAATTGCCATCTTCTATCTCCTTGATTCCCATCTTTCTCTTTCTCCTTTCTTTGAAATTCCCTGGTACCTTGTTTTTTTCTACGTTTTCTATACTTGCTTCCTCTATAGGTACAATCTCCAAAAGTTTTAATGCCACGTCAATTGCCATCTTCTATCTCCTTGATTCCCATCATTCTCTTATCCTTTCTTTGAAATTCCTTGTACCTTGTTTTTTTCTTTATGCTTATACTTGCTTCCCTGATAGGTACAATCTCCAAAAGTTTAAATGCAACGTCAATTGCCATCTTCTATCTCCTTGATTCCCATCATTCTCTTATCCTTTCTTTGAAATTCCCTCTACCTTGTTTTTTTCTTTTTACCTTTTCTATACTTGCTTCCTGGATAGGTACAATCTCCAAAAGTTTAAATGCCACGTCAATTGCCATCTTCTATCTCCCTGATTCCCATCATTCTCTTATCCTTTTTTTGAAATCTCTGTACCTTGTTTTTTTCTTACGTTTTCTATACTTGTCTTCCCTGATAGGTACAATCTCCAAAAGGTTAAATGCAACGTCAATTGCCATCCTCTTCTATCTCCTTGATTCCCATCATTCTCTTATCCTTTTTTTGAAATTCCCTGTACCTTGTTTTTTTCTTTACGTTTTCTATACTTGCTTCCCTGATAGGTACAATCTCCAAAAGGTTAAATGCAACGTCAATTGCCATCTTCTATCTCCTTGATTCTATCTTTCTCTTCTCCTTTCTTTGAAATTCCCTGTACCTTGTTTTTTTTCTTTACCCTTTTCTACATTCTCTGTTTCCCTGATAGCTACAATCTCCAAAAGTTTAAATGCCACGTCAATTGCCATCTTCTATCTCCTTGATTCCCATCTTTCTTCTCCTCTTTTTGAAATTCCCACCTTGTTTTTTTCTTTACCTTTTCTATACTTGCTTCCCTGATAGCTACAATTCCAAAAGTTTAAATGCCACGTCAATTGCCATCTTCTATCTCCTTGATTCCCATCTTCTTTATCCTTTCTTTGAAATTTCTGTACCTTGTTTTTTTCTTTACGTTTTCTATACTTGCTTCCCTGATAGGTACAATCTCCAAAAGGTTAAATGCAACGTCAATTGCCATCTTCTATCTCCTTGATTCCCATCTTTCTCTTCTCCTTTCTTTGAAATTCCCTCTACCTTGTTTTTTTTCTTTACCTTTTCTATACTTGCTTCCCTGATAGCTACAATCTCCAAAAGGTTAAATGCAACGTCAATTGCCATCTTCTATCTCCTTGATTCCCATCTTTCTCTTCTCCTTTCTTTGAAATTCCCTCTACCTTGTTTTTTTCTTTACGTTTTCTATACTTGCTTCCCTGATAGCTACAATCTCCAAAAGTTTAAATGCCACGTCAATTGCCATCTTCTATCTCCTTGATTCCCATCTTTCTCTTATCCTTTCTTTGAAATTCCCTCTACCTTGTTTTTTTCTTTACGTTTTCTATACTTGCTTCCCTGATAGCTACAATCTCCAAAAGGTTAAATGCAACGTCAATTGCCATCTTCTATCTCCTTGATTCCCATCTTTCTCTTATCCTTTCTTTGAAATTCCCTCTACCTTGTTTTTTTCTTTACGTTTTCTATACTTGCTTCCCTGATAGGTACAATCTCCAAAAGGTTAAATGCAACGTCAATTGCCATCTTCTATCTCCTTGATTCCCATCTTTCTCTTCTCCTTTCTTTGAAATTCCTCTACCTTGTTTTTTTCTTTACGTTTTCTATACTTGCTTCCCTGATAGCTAACTTCCAAAAGTTTAAATGCCACGTCAATTGCCATCTTCATCTCCTTGATTCCCATCTTTCTCTTATCCTTTTCTTGAAATTCCCTCTACCTTGTTTTTTTTCTTTACGTTTTCTATACTTGTCTTCCCTGATAGCTACAACTTCCAAAAGGTTAAATGCAACGTCAATTGCCATCTTCATCTCCTTGATTCCCATCTTTCTCTTATCCTTTCTTTGAAATTCCCTCTACCTTGTTTTTTTTCTTTACCTTTTCTATACTTGCTTCCCTGATAGCTACAATCTCCAAAAGTTTAAATGCCACGTCAATTGCCATCTTCTATCTCCTTGATTCCCATCTTTCTTATCCTTTCTTTGAAATTCCTGTACCTTGTTTTTTTCTTTTACGTTTTCTATACTTGCTTCCCTGATAGGTACAATCTCCAAAAGGTTAAATGCAACGTCAATTGCCATCTTCATCTCCTTGATTCCCATCTTTTCTCTTCTCCTTTCTTTGAAATTCCCTGTACCTTGTTTTTTTCTTTACGTTTTCTATACTTGCTTCCTGATAGGTACAATCTCCAAAAGTTTTAATGCCACGTCAATTGCCATCTTCATCTCCTTGATTCCCATCATTCTCTTATCCTTCTTTGAAATTCCCTGTACCTTGTTTTTTTCTTTACGTTTTCTATACTTGCTTCCCTGATAGGTACAATCTCCAAAAGTTTAAATGCAACGTCAATTGCCATCTTCTATCTCCTTTGATTCCATCATTCTCTTATCCTTTCTTTGAAATTCTCTTACCTTGTTTTTTTTTCTTTACCTTTTCTATACTTGCTTCTCTGATAGGTACAATCTCCAAAAGTTTAAATGCCACGTCAATTGCCATCTTCTATCTCCTTGATTCCCATCATTCCTTTATCCTTTTTTTGAAATTCCCTGTACCTTGTTTTTTTCTTTTACGTTTTCTATACTTGCTTCCCCTGATAGGTACAATCTCCAAAAGGTTAAAATGCAACGTCAATTGCCATCTTCTATCTCCTTGATTCCCATCTTTCTCTTATCCTTTCTTTGAAATTCCCTGTACCTTGTTTTTTTCTTTACGTTTTCTATACTTGCTTCCCTGATAGGTACAATCTCCAAAAGTTTAAATGCCACGTCAATTGCCATCTTCTATCTCCTTGATTCCCATCATTCTATCCTTTCTTTGAAATTTCCCACCTTGTTTTTTTTCACGTTTTCTATACTTGCTTCCCTGATAGGTACAATCTCCAAAAGTTTAAATGCCACGTCAATTGCCATCTTCTATCTCCTTGATTCCCATCATTCTCTTATCCTTTCTTTGAAATTCCCTGTACCTTGTTTTTTTCTTTACGTTTTCTATACTTGCTTCCCTGATAGGTACAATCTCCAAAAAAGTTTAAATGCCACGTCAATTGCCATCTTCTATCTCCTTGATTCCCATCATTCTCTTATCCTTTCTTTGAAATTCCCTGTACCTTGTTTTTTCTTTACGTTTTCTATACTTGTTTCCCTGATAGGTACAATCTCCAAAAGGCTAAATGCAAATTAATTGCCATCTTCTATCTCCTTGATTCCTCATCATTCTCTTATCCTTTCTTTGAAATTCCCTGTACCTTGTTTTTTTCTTTACGTTTTCTATACTTGCTTCCCTGATAGGTACAATTCCAAAAGTTTAAATGCCACGTCAATTGCCATCTTCATCTCCTTGATTCCCATCATTCTCTTATCCTTTCTTTTGAAATTCCCTGTACCTTGTTTTTTTTCTTTTACCTTTTCTATACTTGCTTCCCTGATAGGTACAATCTCCAAAAGTTTAAATGCCACGTCAATTGCCATCTTCTATCTCCTTGATTCCCATCATTCTCGTCCTCTTTGAAATTCCCTGTACCTTGTTTTTTTCTTTTACGTTTTCTATACGGTTTTCCTGATAGGTACAATCTCCAAAAGTTTAAAATGCCACGTCAATTGCCATCTTCTATCTCCTTGATTCCCATCATTCTCTTATCCTTTCTTTGAAATTCCCTGTACCTTGTTTTTTTCTTTACGTTTTCTATACTTGCTTCCCTGATAGGTACAATCTCCAAAAGTTTAAATGCCACGTCAATTGCCATCTTCTATCTCCTTGATTCCCATCATTCTCTTTATCCTTTTCTTGAAATTCCCTGTACCTTGTTTTTTTCTTTACTGCTTATACTTGCTTCCCTGATAGGTACAATCTCCAAAAGTTTAAAATGTCACGCTAATTGCCATCTTCTATCTCCTTGATTCCCATCATTCTCTTATCCTTTCTTTGGAAATTCCCTGTACCTTGTTTTTTTCTTACCTTTTTCTATACTTGCTTCCCTGATAGCTACAATCTCCAAAAGTTTAAATGCAACGTCAATTGCCATCTTCTATCTCCTTGATTCCCATCATTCTCTTATCCTTTCTTTGAAATTCCCTGTACCTTGTTTTTTTCTTTACGTTTTCTATACTTGCTTCCCTGATAGGTACAATCTCCAAAAGTTTAAATGCCACGTCAATTGCCATCTTCTATCTCCTTGATTCCCATCATTCTCTTATCCTTTCTTTGAAATTCCCTGTACCTTGTTTTTTTTCTTTACCTTTTCTATACTTGCTTCCCTGATAGGTACAATCTCCAAAAGTTTAAATGCCACGTCAATTGCCATCTTCTATCTCCTTGATTCCCATCATTCTCTTATCCTTTCTTTGAAATTCCCTGTACCTTGTTTTTTTCTTTACGTTTTCTATACTTGCTTCCCTGATAGGTACAATCTCCAAAAGGTTAAATGCAACGTCAATTGCCATCTTCTATCTCCTTGATTCCCATCTTTCTCTTCTCCTTTCTTTGAAATTCCCTGTACCTTGTTTTTTTTCTTTACCTTTTCTATACTTGCTTCCCTGATAGGTACAATCTCCAAAAGTTTAAATGCCACGTCAATTGCCATCTTCTATCTCCTTGATTCCCATCATTCTCTTATCCTTTCTTTGAAATTCCCTCTACCTTGTTTTTTTCTTTACGTTTTCTATACTTGCTTCCCTGATAGGTACAATCTCCAAAAGGTTAAATGCAACGTCAATTGCCATCTTCTATCTCCTTGATTCCCATCTTTCTCTTATCCTTTCTTTGAAATTCCCTCTACCTTGTTTTTTTCTTTACGTTTTCTATACTTGCTTCCCTGATAGGTACAATCTCCAAAGGTTAAATGCCACGTCAATTGCCATCTTCTATCTCCTTGATTCCCATCTTTCTCTTCTCCTTTCTTTGAAATTCCCTGTACCTTGTTTTTTTTCTTTACCTTTTCTATACTTGCTTCCCTGATAGCTACAATCTCCAAAAGTTTAAATGCCACGTCAATTGCCATCTTCTATCTCCTTGATTCCCATCATTCTCTTATCCTTTCTTTGAAATTCCCTCTACCTTGTTTTTTTCTTTACGTTTTCTATACTTGCTTCCCTGATAGGTACAATCTCCAAAAGGTTAAATGCAACGTCAATTGCCATCTTCTATCTCCTTGATTCCCATCTTTCTCTTCTCCTTTCTTTGAAATTCCCTGTACCTTGTTTTTTTTCTTTACCTTTTCTATACTTGCTTCCCTGATAGGTACAATCTCCAAAAGTTTAAATGCCACGTCAATTGCCATCTTCTATCTCCTTGATTCCCATCTTTCTCTTCTCCTTTCTTTGAAATTCCCTGTACCTTGTTTTTTTTCTTTACCTTTTCTATACTTGCTTCCCTGATAGGTACAATCTCCAAAAGTTTAAATGCAACGTCAATTGCCATCTTCTATCTCCTTGATTCCCATCTTTCTCTTATCCTTTTTTTGAAATTCCCTGTACCTTGTTTTTTTCTTTACGTTTTCTATACTTGCTTCCCTGATAGGTACAATCTCCAAAAGGTTAAATGCAACGTCAATTGCCATCTTCTATCTCCTTGATTCCCATCTTTCTCTTATCCTTTCTTTGAAATTCCCTGTACCTTGTTTTTTTTCTTTACCTTTTCTATACTTGCTTCCCTGATAGGTACAATCTCCAAAAGTTTAAATGCAACGTCAATTGCCATCTTCTATCTCCTTGATTCCCATCTTTCTCTTATCCTTTCTTTGAAATTCCCTGTACCTTGTTTTTTTCTTTACGTTTTCTATACTTGCTTCCCTGATAGGTACAATCTCCAAAAGGTTAAATGCAACGTCAATTGCCATCTTCTATCTCCTTGATTCCCATCTTTCTCTTATCCTTTCTTTGAAATTCCCTCTACCTTGTTTTTTTCTTTACGTTTTCTATACTTGCTTCCCTGATAGGTACAATCTCCAAAAGGTTAAATGCAACGTCAATTGCCATCTTCTATCTCCTTGATTCCCATCTTTCTCTTCTCCTTTCTTTGAAATTCCCTGTAATTTGATTTTTTTTCTTTACCTTTTCTATACTTGCTTCCCTGATAGCTACAATCTCCAAAAGTTTAAATGCCACGTCAATTGCCATCTTCTATCTCCTTGATTCCCATCATTCTCTTCTCCTTTCTTTGAAATTCCCTCTACCTTGTTTTTTTCTTTACGTTTTCTATACTTGCTTCCCTGATAGCTACAATCTCCAAAAGTTTAAATGCCACGTCAATTGCCATCTTCTATCTCCTTGATTCCCATCTTTCTCTTATCCTTTCTTTGAAATTCCCTCTACCTTGTTTTTTTTCTTTACCTTTTCTATACTTGCTTCCCTGATAGCTACAATCTCCAAAAGTTTAAATGCCACGTCAATTGCCATCTTCTATCTCCTTGATTCCCATCATTCTCTTCTCCTTTCTTTGAAATTCCCTCTACCTTGTTTTTTTCTTTACGTTTTCTATACTTGCTTCCCTGATAACTACAATCTCCAAAAGTTTAAATGCAACATCAATCGCCATCTTTTATATCCTTGATTCCCATCCTTCTCTTTTCCTTTTTTCAGCATCTCATCTTCCTTTTTTATTCTTTCACTGTAACCATGTGCACCCCAGTGGTGGTACTACCTTGCTTGGGGTGAAATGATTATAAAAAAGAAAAAAAAAACTGTATACTATAAAATATTGTATTTCTTCTCTGATATATTTTATTTTAAATAATAATGTCACTTATTGAAAGATGGGCTAAAAATTTATTTATATATAACAAATGTTAATTCATTTTCAAAGAACACAATCAGCAATGTTACTAATGACAAAAAGCTAATGTGAAACCAAATCTTTTATTCCTTGTACAAACAATTCAGAATCTTGAAATGCCAATATCTTAACTAGAGTTGTATACGTTCTAATATCTTAGTGAGCAGCAGATGTAATATGGTCACCTTTTTTTACTTGTTACAATCTCTTCAAATATGTCAGATAAAGCAAATTAGTTTAAATTAGGTTGGGTTATTCTACCACATCCTCAGAACTAACCATTTCTTTTTTGTTTTATTCATTTCACCCCATGCAAGGCAACAAAGCTACTCAGGCACAAGGAGGTTACTGAATTTAAAAGAATATGAGAAAAAGAAATACATCATTAAGGAGAGAGAAGAATAAAAGAACAAGGATTAAGAAGATAGAAGATAACAATTGACATTGGATTTAAATTTTTCAAAATCAAAATTGACTGAGAAGCAGGAAACCAGAACAGTTCCACAAGTGAGAAATGCAAGAGAGTAAACTGTTAGCATAGAACTTATGTTCGCATCTAACAATTTCAACACTAAAAAGATGAGACCTAGCTGCCAATCTAGTACTGTGTTTAAATTTGTCAAGTTAAGGTACCAAAGAGGAAAGTTCATCAGAACAATTACCACAAAAATATTTTTAGAAAAGACACAGTGAAGCTATGTTACGGTAGTTGGAAAGTGACGGAAGCCAAGATGCCAGGTCAGGAATGATAAAATTACAGATTCTTCTTGTGGATTTTAACCTAGCTTAGCACATTAACATTTTCATTCAGTTAGATCAATGAAACACTTTCTTAGAGGCAAATACCTTTACAAATACAGCTGAGGACAATCCTACATTAGCAAAATACTTTTCATCCAGAATCTGAATGTTTTTTAATAAAAGATAAAGAATTATTTTTATACTGAAATTTTGTCTTTGTTAATAATGATGATAATATTATGTTATGTTATTATCTATGTGCAGATAGTGTAACAGTTAGTAGTCTAAAAATAGAAATTACATTCACTTTCACACAAATACCCTTGAGAAAGTCATGAATTCATATCTTCTCTCTCCAGCTATGAGTTGAATAACAGAGCAGACTGAGCTCTTGCCTTGATTGGTAACAATGAATTCAAAACTGGTTGGTGGGTTTTTAATAGAGAGAAATCTTCAACCTTGGCTAGTTATTTTTCTGGAGTTAGTGACTTGATTAAAAAAAATCCCCTGGTCACCTAGGTGTTACATGTTAGATGCAACAAAAGGAAAAAAAAAGAATGATTGACCAAAATCACAGACAAATATTTAATTTACAAAAACACACCAAATAAAATATTTACAAATGTACAATGTTTGTTGCATTCAAAACAAGAAACATAGAGTTTACTAGTGGCAATTGTTATGAGGAGAGAAGGGTAAGGTGTCAAATATCTTTATCCAGTTAAGTTGGCATAGAAGTTAAGTGCTATACTTTTTGGAAATCCTTAAATGAGTATATAAAGAATAATTATTAGTTTGGTCAATGAAAGAGTCACAAATATGTATTTACCCATATAGTTCCATGAGGTTCTCTTTCAGGTTTTAGTTGGTTGGACATTTCTATGAGATTTTTCAGCTGGATATAAATCCTTGAATCAAAACTGGAGCTGATAATGTCAGCAAATCCTTTTAACAACTTTTTCAAATTTTAGTTGGTCGGCAACTTTTACTTAGAGATTCTTTCAGCTGGATATAAATCCTTGAATCAAAGCTGGAGTTGATAACGTCAGCAAACCCTTTTAACAACTAACTACTCACTATCCAAAACCTATTTTTATAGGGGCTAACACCTAATTTGCATATTTCTAGAACCTTTTGAATTCTCTCAATTCTACTGGAATTTTTTCGATCATTCTAGTACCTTCCAAATGTTCTGTTTCTAATTTCCTTATTTTTACAACTACTTCATGAATTAAAACATTTTTGCAGAAACAAGTAGGACTCAATAGAATCCCTTACTATGACTTTTTAGACATTTTTATTATTATTATTTTTATATATAAATGCGTCCTCATAACAACTTTTTTTTTGGAATAACAAGTAGGACTCAATAGAATTTCTTACTACGTTTTAGACATTGTTATTATTATTTTTATATATAAATGCATCCTCGTAACATAGGCCAATTGTTAATGAGGGTCAATCTGAAAAAATGCATATTGACTGAAATTTTTTAAGTTTCAAGAAACTGTACCAAAAAGCAAAACCATATTACTTTCTTAATGCTCACATCCAGCCAACATGTAAAGTGAATCAGAAAAGTAATCTAATTTACAGTCTAGTATAACAGTTAAAAAGGAAACCCCCATCAATACTGAAAAAGGAAACCCCCATCAATACTGAAAAAAAAAAGGAAACCCCCATCAATACTGAAAAAGGAAACCCCCATCAATATTGAAAAGAGCAACAAAAGTTAGCAGACTTCAGAAAATTATTTTCCTGAAAAATTACTTGAAATGAAAATTATATAAATTTCAACCAGAATGTAGCAATGGCTGCTCAGTCAATGAATACCAAATGTTTCTTTACAAAGAAATAGCTAATATTGCTATTACACACTTTACTTCGGACAGTCTTGTAACAAATGGTAAGTCTATGCTAGGAGCAGGTTAACATACTAAGATTTTCTCAGTGTTGGTGTAGGATTCAATACTAGCTCTTCAGTTACAATGGTGTTAAAGTCAAAATAATATTTGTTAGATGTTCTAGTGATAAGAATATGGCATAGCCATGCCACTGATGCAGTATTAAATGAAATTTGTTTGGTACAATTCTTGAATTATTGGATGTTAGACAAAATTACTTCCCATCAAAACCTTCAATCTTGTTGCATAAGACCCTGTTTTATTTTAATATATAGACATTATTTGAATACTTATGTTCATTTGTCTGTTTTTATAATTCAGTGTACATTTTTACAATAATACAAAGCATGTGATATAAAACTTATCTTTCTTGCTTCTAATCACTGCACAATGTTTATTAAGAAATGAATGCAGAAAATATCTTTACTTTAAGACGGAACATTTTTATTTGGTCAATCATCAAGATCCAAAGATCATAAAGTTGAATGGTTAATGATTTAAATGTCAGTATTTTTTAGTATTTTAAATTATACTGACTTTGGCATGTGTGATAGTATACAGATGTTACTGCAAAAATGCTAAGTGCTGAAATTTAAATCTGATATCATCAACTTCTTCTTCTATGTGCCTTGTCACTTCAGGACGTAGGTGATCATGGCCTTCCATTTTTCCCTATCCCTGGTGGCTCTGAGCACGCCTTCTCCTGTTACACCATGCAATCCTCGCTCCGTCATCCACCTGATTAGGTCCTTCAAATATGTTATCCATTGCTTTCCCCTGTCTCTTTTTCCCTATATCTGGCCTGTTAGTATCAGATTCTCCAAGCCCTCCTTCCTCATTGCATGTCCCAGGAACTTCAGCTGTCTCTTCTTGATGCTCATTATCAATTTACTTTTTGTTTCCATCATTTCCAAGACCTCATCATTGCTCACATGCTTGATCCATGATATTTGCAGCATCCTTCTGTAGAACCACATTTCAGTTGCTTCAAGTTTTTCCTTCATCTTTGATGGTATTGTCCAGCATTCACTGCCATATTGAAGGACAGACAGCACATAGCAATCCAATACTCTCTTTCTAGTTTCTAGCGAAATTGTCCTGTTTCTTAATATTTTACTCAACTTCTGGAATGCTTCCTTCGCCATGCCAATTCACCTTCGGATCTCTGTGTCGCACTTTCCGTAAAAAAAAAAAATGATCTTCGTTTCTTGGCCATATTCTTTGCTTTAAAATTTGAGATTTGAAATGTAATATCATCAACTATCCAACATTAAAATGTCTGGTTGACTAGCTGAATATGTTCAGTTTTGAATTTATAGCTTTTTGCTTTCGCTTTCCGTTTCTTTACAGAAAAATCCGAAAGAAAGATTATCAAAAACAGTATTTTTCAATCATTTTTAATCATACTTCTATCATAAAAAAAGTTACTACTTAAATGCATGTTTTTATACAAGGTCTGTCTGGAAAACATCCAACCATTTTAAATATAGATATAAAAAAAACTACTTAGAGTAATGGTATCTTAGTTGCCATCAAAGAACTCTCCTTTGCACCTGACTCAATCATACAAGCATTTTTTTCCCTTTTGAAAACAATTTGCTATGTCTTCTTTTGGGATCACCATCAGCTACCTTGTTGCATTTAATGTAGATGCAACCCTTTTATATTAAGAAAAGAAAATAACCTACTTAGAGCAATGGCGTCTTAGTTCTCTTCAAAATACTCTTCTTTTGAACTTGATTTCAAAGCATTCTTTTCACTTTTGAAAACAATCTGCAGTCTCTTCTTTTTGGATCATCTGCTGCTTTGTTGCATTTTCCCTAATCTTGTCTATAGTCAGAAATTTCTTTTCTTTCACTGATGAGATCCTGAAGTTGAAAAGGAGTCCAATATGTACTTTACCAGGGATGACAGACCTGGGTAATGGGATTCTTTACCAAAAAAATCTGTCTTATACTGATCTGCTTATGCAGTCATTCTGAATGCAATCATCATACAGTACACAAATTCTCTTACTAGCATCTCACTACTAACTGAGTAACTTTATGGAAGAGTCTATGTTCATGTATGTGCAATAAGGTTTCCGCCAATAGGTTACCAAGTTATTTCAAGGCTGTACCACCCGTTTTTGTGATATTAAAATGGCGTTACATATTCTGAGCAGACCTAATATGTATACATATATTTTATGAAATTTACAAAATTCGTTACAAAATCAGTTAACTCCAACATATTATTAATTTATTTGCTTAGACGTTACTTTTTAAATACTTGTATTTGAATAGATACTCTATTTTTTTCATAATTAAACAGTAATTGGAGTAGATAGACTTCCAATTGGAGTAGATAGACTAAACTATTGCCTGGTTTGACACTCCACCCATGTCTATTGAACAGGTGTAGAGGCCCATCCCTTGTTTCCTTGTTTAGGATGTGGTTTCCGGCTATCTCTTTTCCAATCTTTTCACTCTTACGTAGCCCCCTGCACATCAGTGGTGTTACCGCCTTGCTCGGGGTGATACGATTAAAAAAATATATATATAAAAACAGAGATCACACAGAACAATTGTCTGTCTTGTCTGTGCATTGAATGCTGTTGACATATCTGGTCAGGTGTTGCTATTCACCTCAAGTTCTTGACAAAATCCAAAAAAAGATCTGCATTGTATTTGATCATGACTGGCATCTAGGACCCACTCTTTTATCTTTAAAATAGTTAAATATAACCATCTCTTCTACTCTAACAGTTTCCTTTCTTGCACTTCCCACTTGCAGAACCCACTTCCATTTACTTACTTCCCTGATAGCTACAATCTTTAAAAATTTAAATGCAATGTTAATTGTCATCTTCTATCTCCTTGGATTCCATCCACCTTTAATCCTTTCTTCAACACTCGCTGTGCCCTGCTTTTCTCTCACTGTAACCCTCTGTGCACTTGTGGCAGTCCTGCTTTGCTCGGGGTGAAATCATTAAAAAAATGAAAAAAAAATTGATTAACCAAAACTCAGAGTTAAATCACAGACAAATATTTAATTTACAAAAACATTAAGTAAAAATATTTACAAATATACAGTTTTTGCATTCAAATAGAAAACAGAGTTTACTACTGGCAGGCAAAGTGTTATGGAGGGGAAGGTGAGGTGTCAAATAACTTTACCCAGTTAAGATAGCGAAGAAGTTTAAGTGCTATACTTTTAGGAAATCCTCAAATGCGTGTAGAAAGAATAATTATTAGTTTGGTCAATGAAAAAGTAAAAAATATCTATTTACCCATATAGTTCCATGAGATTCTCATTCAGGTTTTAGTTGGTCAGCAACTATTCTTAGAAATTCTTTCGGCTGGATGCACAGATCCACAATTCAGCCAGGAGTTGATAATGTCAGCAAATCCTGTTAACAACTAACTACTCTTTTCCCAAAACCTATTTTTATTGGGGTTAACACCTAATTTGCATATTTCTAAAACATTTCGAATTCTCTCAATTTTACTCAAATTTTCTCAGACGTTCTAGAATCTTCCAAACGTTCTATTTCTAATTTCCTTATTTTTACAACTACTTCATGAATTAAAACATTTTTGCAGAAACAAGTAGGATTCAATAGAATCCCTTACTATGACTTTTTAGACATTTTAATTATTATTTTTTTTATATATAAATGCGTCCTCGTAACAACTTTTTTTTTGGAATAACAAGTAGGACTCAATAGGTTTTTCTTTTTATTAGTCTTTTAATTTGTCCCTAGGCAGGTTTTACTAATATATTTTTATTGATATCCTTACTATACACTTGGACTTTTATAGGAACTATATACTCTGTGTTCTTTTAAATCTATTTGTTGTAGAATTATCACAGAAGCTGTAGTTTTGCAACACTACCCTCTTTGGCCGACAGGAAACTAAAATGTAATGTAAAATTTTAACTAATGTTTTGTTGTATTTCTTTGCCCTCTCTATTAATAAAACCATAATTAATCTGAAGAAGTCCTTTATAGGGGCAAATGCATGTGGGAGTTTTTTTTTATTTGGTCATTTAATCACCCACTCTTAATCTGACATATAGATTTGTATATCTTCCATCAATTAGTATCCAAATAATTGGACAGTCATTTCCTAATTACATAGTATAAAGCTTGTAGATATTTCTCAGAAAACAATAACCTACTAACAGCAATGAAGCTTTAATCCACTTCAAAATACTCTCCTTTGAAATTTAAACATCAATCCTTTCTGCTATACAAAACAAACTGCAATATCGTCTTTTGGGATTTTCTAATATTGAAGTTCCTCTAGTACAAGGCTCGAGAGCCACTCAAGGTAGTGTCTACTGCTAAAATGGTTAAGATGAATGAACTGTGAGATATGAAAGTCAAGATGATAGAAAGAGAAGATTATGAGGAAAACAATGGTAGAGGACACGTTGTGCTACTTCTACAGAGTCAAATCATCATTTGGCTTTTAGAGGTTAAAGATTGAAGAATTCAGGAAAATCTCATTCCATGAATCTATTCAACAAAAGGAATATAAGAGAAATGAGGATGATTCGACTCTATAGAAGTAGCATGACATATCCTAGTTATAAAAGTCTGAACTGGTGGAAGTAAAGAATGGAGCTCTCATCTGAACATTTTCCGTGGAAATAGCAACAGAGTGGTGACAGGTTTGCAATGTTGCATTTGGGGAAAAGTGGCTGTAGGCAAGATAATAATTCACCCCCCCACCACCACCACGCCATGCCCACAAGACTGCATGAATGATTTTGAACTCTATCAAAGCTAGTAAGATTGGACAGACATAACTCAAATATCAGCAACATTGTATCTTTTTTAATCTCATCCACAGTGTTGAAACACTGATTTTATAAGGGGTAGGCAGGTACCACAGGGAGCCAAATTTAAACTTTAGCAGAATTGAAAGACATGTATAATGTCTGTGTAATATATAATAAATCTAATATCTTAGTTATTGTGAATGTGAAGGTTATACAGTCCAAAAGCCTTACTCAGAAACATTGCACCGTTGATTAATATAAATTGCAGAATAATATATATATATTTTCCATTTTTAAACAAGTTATTTCTCTACCCAGGTTTCTACCATGAGTGGTGTCTTCAGGCGATTTTTAATAACTGATTTTACGTTTACCTATTATGACCAAAACTAAGTATTAAACAATCAATCAATATATATATATATATATATATATATATATATATATATATATATATATACATACATACATACACTGCAAAGAAAAATCCAAGTAAAAAGTAATATATTTGAACATTATTAAAATTTATTATAAAAATGCTATATGAGAAAAAATGCAGCACTAGAGCTTTTGCTATTTCCATGGAAAATTTTGAAATCTTTCATGAGAGTGAGCATGTTCCTGCATAAACACTGAAGTTTTCTCTGATTGGTTGGCAATTCACATCAAGGATGCACAACTGGTTCTCAAGACATTCAAAATGGTTAAATACATTTTGGACAGACTTTGTATTCTTTTGAGATTTTAAATGAACAGCGGATCCACTAGTTTGAAGAAAAACCAAAAATATTTGAAAGAATGTCTGCCTACAGCTTAATTGTGTTCCTGCAGCTGCAACAAATTGCATGATTACATCAAGTCTAAAAGTCTTGAAAAATGGCATAAAGATGTGCTCGTAAGACACACCTGCTCTTACATAAATGGTTTCTGTGTATCACAACTGGAGATTTGAATTTATTGACTGTTCATTTCATCCAGCTGATCTTGCACCATTTTACCTTTAACATGAAAAAGTACAGACACACATCATTGTAAAGTACACATCAGAGGTCATTTGCAAAGTAATGACCCTTTTTTGGAAGAGGAATAAAAAACCTGTTAGAATTGAACAAACATTAAATTTATTTATCAAAAATATAATTATCTATGACATTTATCAATGAAAAATAAATTTTTAACAATGGCAAAAGCTACACTTTTATTGTTTGTTCAAAGTATCTTACATGCTAAATAAATAAAAAAATATTCATTAAACTTTTGGAACTACCAACTTGTGTTTTTTTAAGTGGGGAGAAAACAGAACTGTACTTGCATCTAAGTAACAAAATTCTTGTTGAAATGAAGACAGATTTAAAACATTTAATCATTTTCATGTTGCCTTTGCTACTGACAAGAGTGGAACTTTTCTGTAGGAATGAACTAGTTCTGAAAAGGTGTTTTTTTGATTTGTTGTTTTCTGTCTTTTTTAATTGGATGTTTTTTATTGGCTGTGTTCTCTTATGAAAATAGATTGATGGGATAGGGTTGGATAGGGTGGGATAGAAATAAGCTCTACTATGGAATCCCACCTGTTATTGTTTTTATGTTTTTTTGTATTTATTTTCTTTTTTCTTTTTTGACAACATACACAGAGTGAGGTAAGAGTTTTATTAAAAAAAAACTTAAAGAAAATAAAGCCATTATCTGCTTCATTTTCATTAGGCTAGTAAATTTGTCAAAACATTTGTCTCAGAAATGGTGATTTTTTTTTTTATAGAACCTTTTATCTTGTGCATAGAATTCTTTTCTTCCAATTGTATAATAGGAAAAAAATAAAAAGTATAAAAAATAATAAATAAACAAATTAATAAAAATTAATTAAAAATAAAATCATGAATTTATAATCAAAATAAATTTCATTAATTTTTTTTTATTTTCTTCTGCACTCAGTTCTATTCATGCACCCATGATTTCTTTCTCTTGATTAAAAAAAAAAGATAAATACTCTTAATCAAGTCTTTTCTTTTTCTTTCTTCTTTGTAAGGTTCTAATTATTTACATGATTTACACTGTTTCAACTGTTGTCCTCATCTTCATTGCCATATTCACAACATTTGGCTGCTATACACTCCAGTCTTCTTCAAGTGATTGGAATTTTGAACTGAACTCTTTATTTCACCCACCAGGGTAAATTGCTCTCGTACCAAGTGCCATGCTTCTTCCAGGCATCTCAGTATCAGTTATCTCCCTTTAGCTCACCTCTCAAAGTTTTTGTTCACCTCTGCTTTAGCCAGGTATTGAACTCACAACTCTTTCAGCCAAGTCACTGGATTCAACCAATGCTTTTATCCACTGGCCCATGTGTCCAGTGGATGAAATGAAAGGATCAGTTCAAAATTTTAATCACCTGAAGAAGGCCTGAGTGTACAATGCCCGAAATTTCATGAATATGTCAAGAAAGATGTGGTTAACAGTCCGAACAATGTAAATAGTGTAAATAATTACAATACCTCATCTCAGAAATATAGACAGATGTTGAAGGTGAATATGTCAAGAAAGATGTGGTTAACAGTCCGAACAATGTAAATAGTGTAAATAATTACAATACCTCATCTCGGAAATATAAACTGACATTGAAGGTGAATATGGCAACAAAAATGAGGACAACAGTCCGAACAATGTAATTAGTGTAAATAATTACAATACCTCATCACGGAAATATAGACAGATATTGAAAGTGAATATAGCAACAAAAATGAGGACAAAAGTCCAAACAATGTAAATAGTGTAAATAATTACAATACCTCATCTCAGAAATATAGGAAAATATATAAGGTGGTAGTAAGTTTCTCAATATATGAAGTGCCAATATAGTCACTAAAAATAAAGGCAACTCCTCAGAGTTTTGTGAGAGTAAACTATTATTTTGATATTTAACTTTGGTACAATATTAGGGAAATCATAGAAAAGCCCTTCTTTTTGCTTGTGTTATCAGTCAAATATAGTATGGCATTGATATGTATATTACTGTATTTGACAGCATATAAGATGCATAGGTGTATAAAAGGAACCCCAATTTCAGCAGAGTAAATCAAGAAAAAATTAGTAATTAGTAAAAACAAGTAAAATTATTAGTAAATGGTACTGCCTAGGCTATTTATAAGGTACGAGGGCAAAAATATCCTGCAGCTGCTGTATTTCCATCCTATTTAGCATAGTTTATTACATGACGCTTGTATGCAACAGTGTATCTTAACCTCTATCTTCCTGACGTCATTTTCTAAAAGGATGAAATTCAGTCAAAAATTTTCCTTTATATAATCTGTACAATCTGTGTCTTGTAAAGAATATAAAAATTCCGATTGTATTTATACTAATGCAACCGGAAGCTATTGCAAAAAAAATATTAATATAACAAATATATTTTATAAATATATAATTTGAATCTATTGCACATAATTTTAGTGAAACAAAGTACTAATATTAAAAAACATGATGAAATTAATATGAATATTATCAATGATAACACTTTTAATCTGCATATTAGCCTTTTAAATATTGACAATAGGTATTTGAATGGTACTCTAAAGTCTAAGCTAATAGTAGTTGCCAGGTAGCTAATTTCAGCTGACTATTGTGAATTTTAAACCTACATAAGATTTAGGGAAATTTTTTTAAATATTTTTAGAAAAAAAAAGAATGCCTAATATGCCATCAAATATGGTATATCTAAACTTATTTATAAATAGAACTTTGTCTGTCTGTGTGTGTGTGTGTGTGTGTGTGTGTATCCGTTACCTATAGACTCTGAAATGGCTGAACCAATTTTCTTGAAAATTTACACAGTTGTACTATAAGTGTCTGCGAGTGTTCTTAGCTAGGTTTTGTGTCGAGGTACCCCCGATAAATATGGAAAATCGATAATCAAAAAAATCAGGTTATAGAAGGAGCGGTCTGATTTTAATCAAATTTGATACACTCATAGGCAAAGACATAAGAAATGATATTCAGAAGTTTCAAGGTTGCAGTTCTTACAGTAGTGCAGGAAATCGATAATATATATATATAAAAGGCAAGATGTTTGTGTGTGTGTCTGTTTATCTGCCTGTATGTCTGTATTTTTTTCAGTCCTTTTATTTTAGTTTTTGCTTCGGGTTTGGCTCTAAGTAGGTATAATTGTATTGTAGTTCTTAGTCTCAGCCATAATACCATTTACTCAGAGGACTTATTTAGCCTTCAAAATTCAGTTTACGACGAAAAAAACTTATTTGATATCGATACCAGGAAATCAAAATTTGACTTACATCCATTCAGTTTTCTTTCAGTCTACAGTTTCACTTTAACTGGAAACAACTATTGCTTTTTAGTCTTTCATGCCAACGTCCAAAGAGTCTGAGCTCCAGGACCATGGATTAGTTTTAAAGCTTTCATTACACCTGATCAATGCCGGGCTATACTGCTAGTATTATAAATGGTGGGGAGAAATAGGTTGTCTGAAATTTACACAATATTTATTTAATATATATTTGTTGCTTGTATGTAATTTAAATTTATACAGGGCATGTATCTTAAAAGAAAATTGGTGAGTCAAAGAAAAACATAAATATTTTCGCATATATACTGCAGAATAAAATATAAGTAAAAAGTAATGTATTTGGACATTATTCTCTTCTTTTCTTTTCTTTTTTATAATCATGTCGTCCCAAGCAAGGCCACTGTTGAGCAAGGGGTTACATAGGAGATAAGTTATGAGAAAGAGTGACAGGTTACAGGAGGTGTCAGGAAGGGGGTAGGAGCAGGATGAGAATACTGCTGAGATTGGAGTGGACAAAGAAAGAAGAATGAGAGAGAGAGAGGAAGCAAGTTTGTAAGATAGTAGATGACTATTGACTTTACATTTGAATTCTTGAAGGTTGTAGCTGTTGGGAAAGCAAGTAAACAGGAGGGAATTCCACAGGCGTGAAATGCGAGAGAAGAAGATGCTGGAGTAGAATTTGCTTTTACAATTTATTGGTTTCACCCTAAAAGGGTGGGACCTAGTTGCTAATCTTGTTGCTCAAGCAAATTCATGTAGTGGGGGGGGGGGGTACCATTGAGCTAAATTCATCTGAGCAGAAGCCATGAAAGTATTTGTAGAAGAGACACAGGGAGGCCACATTGCGCCAGTGAGAAAGTGACTGTATCCGAGCTGCCAAGTCGGGATTGATCACATTACAGATTCTCCGTTGGATTTTGTCAAGGACCCCTAGGTTGATAGCAGGGGCACCTGACCAGATATGGCAGCAGTATATTATAAAAATCTTATTTAAGAAGGAATTCAAGACTAGAACTTTCTCTATCTTCAAGGAGATTCTTTAAATCTTCCAGACTTCACAATGTTACGTCATCACAGTCATCAGCCACTTTTTCTCCAAATGAGTTCCCAACCAAACAAAAGAATTATGGGATTAAGTGGCATAATGAAAGTTTAAACTGTAAGGCCATTGTTAAGATGCTAAATATCTTTGTCAGTATCACTGGATTAATCATTCTGAAGTGGAAATATTTTGGCAACACTAAAACTCTTGCAAGTTTAACATCAAGTCATATATCTAGGGAAAAATAGTCAGATGAAGCCAATTTTTATTTAAGCTAGTTTTGAATTCAGAATTTTTCTACTTCTAGATTGGTTACCACTTCAAAGCAAGTGAGCCCTGTTGACTCTGTTATTGAATTCATAACCAGAAGAAGACGTATTCACTATAAAACATATGTCACTATGTTTTTCGTTTTCTTTAGCCTTATGGAATGCAAGTGTATTCCCAGCATTAAAGCTTCAACAATTGATGGGAAATACTATAGTACTCGGTACAAATACTAAATAAAAATACTATAGTCAGTTATGTGCCATATGTGATACACGCTTTGGACAATCATGTCTCAAAAGAGACATGACTGACTGGGTAGAAAATTATCCTGTAGTAGGTTGCCATTGCTTTTTGCGGTAGACTGGTTGCCAGCCAAGGCTATAGAACCCAGTCTGTCCTGTTATGTAACCCATAACTGGAGGAAAGTGACAGATTAATATTTTTTCCGAGGGTATTTGTGCATAAGTGAATGCAAGGAATTCAACTGGAATTCAAATGTGACAACCCAATTTGTCATTCCGAGCCAATATCCACTCAGTACAAATACTAAATAAAAATATGATACTAATCGGTACAAATACTAAATAAAAATACTATAGTACTTGGTACAAATACTAAATAAAAATACTATAGTACTTGGTACAAATACTAAATAAAAATACTATAGTACTTGGTACAAATACTAAATAAAAATACTATAGTACATGGTATAAATACTAAATAAAAATACTATAGTACTTGGTACAAATACTAAATAAAAATACTATAGTATTTGGTACAAATACAAAAAAATACTATAGTACTCGGTACAAATACTAAATACAAAAACTATAGGACTTGGTACAAATACTAAATAAAAATACAATAGTACTCGGTACAATAATTAAGTTACAATTGAGTTTTGATATTTAAAACTTATAATCACACTATCATTGGTGTCTTTCATCTTTTTTCAAATTAAAATTCTTTATTATTTGAATAATGTATCATGCATATAAACAGAATAGCTCTTTTTTTTTCACCCATTTTGCATAATGTCAGTTTCTGTTAGCTATGGCCATCCATATATTTTGATATTTAAAACTTATGATCACACTATCATTGATGTCTTTCATCTTTTTTCAAATTAAAATTCCTTATTGTTTGAATAATGTATCATGCATATAAACAGAATAGCTCTTTTTTTTTTCACCCATTTTGCATAATGTCAGCTTCTTTTAGCTATAGCCAATTATATACAGTCGTTTGATGAGACACTTAATTTTCAGTCAGCTTTCATTGCATCATGAATCCCAATGTCCACCAGAGTTATAAGAACACCACATATACTGCAATCATAGCATCAGTTATGTGTATAAGGTAATTAACCCATTGAATCTTAGTAGCTTTACTGCCTTGCTTGGGATGAAATGGTTAAGAAAATAATATTAGTGCAAAATAAAAGCCATTAAATAAAATGTTTCAGAGTAAGTTTTTTTCAGTGTTTGTCTATTATACTTCTGAGATGAGGTAGTATTACATTATTTACATTGTTCAGACTGTTGTCTTCATCTTTATTGCTACATTTACATTTTGGCTGTTGTATGCTTTGGCCTTCTTTAGGTACTAGGAATTTTGAATGAAACTCTTTATTTTGTCACTGGTGTAGAGGTTTTTAGCACCTGAAGAAGGCCAGAGCGTACATGGTCGAAACATTGTAAACACAGCAATAAATATGAGGACCACAGTTCAAACAATGTAAATAATGTAAAGTTTTACTGTTTTTTTTTCTTTCACTTACTTTTCTTTCTTTTTTTCAGCTTTTATTTTTCCTTTCTTCAAAACTTTTATTTGCATAAAAAAACATTTCTCCAATAAATTATCAATCTGTCTGCCATTTGAATGCTTGCAGATAAAAACCTTCCAACTTCTGACAAAAATCAACAAATCTATGTTATGATTTCAGGTACAAAAGGCCAAAAACCTGAAAAATGGGATTTTTTTCATTTCTCTCTGAATAACCCTTCTACGAAAATAATGAGTCGCTAACTTCCAAAAATATTAAATGATTTATGTAATTTCTCAAAAAAAAAAATCATACTTACATTCAGAAACAGAAAGTTGAAATTTATTTGACATATGAGGAAAGAGAGCCTGGAGACACTAACACGGACAGGGCATGATGAATGCAAGATTGTGTGAATGGTTGGTAGTACAAGAACAAAGAAGGACAGTAAACAGTCAAATGTTACTTAAAGCAATAAAAATAGACACTTGTGGAGAGCCATAACCACCAATATCCTGAAGATGCACAACACTTAAAAAAAAAGATTTACACACACACACACACCTGCACACAAACTGTGTACTGAATGCTGTCAATAACTAAATGTTCACGTTTATAAAGGCAGAGTTAACTAAGTTCAGTGAAGCTTAAGGTACAACTCATTCCCAAGTCTCTAGACACAATTTCTTTTTCCCAGAGGTTGTCTACACAATATGTTTGCATTAGAGACTCATAGAGGTGAAACATCTAACCCTGGTACATTCTATCTATCTATCTATCTATCTATCTATCTATCTATCTATCTATCTATCTATCTACATGAGAAAACTATTTTTAAAATGATATTAAGTAGTAGATGCATCACAGAAACAATGTCATCATCACATTAATTTTCGTCACAAATTCATATTGCACATATAATAGTTCTATTCTACCAACAAGACTGGCAATGAATTCCTGACCCTTTCTTCCTGATTTTCAATCTACAGCACGGAGAGTGATTTCTGAGATTTAATTATGCAGACTTTTAGTTAAAATTTAGAGTTCAATCATGAAATTTTCCCCCACTACTTCCAGAAATAATTTATTTGTATAGAAAATTACTAAAGCTAAGCAGGGAAGTAATGGAGTAGCAGTGGATATTGATAAGAAAAGCCAAAACTTTGCTTAAGTACAATGTTTAAATGTAATCAATAGTAAAATACAACTTTGTTGACTGTTTTATGTTTACTTTCAAAATATGTCATATTACATTGTAAGTTGTTTCATGAGAATATATGAAAGTTTTAACATATTTTATAAAATCATTTCCTGTGATATCACAAGTTTCATAGCCATCTAGTAATGGTGTATGAAACTTATATTTTAATCTTGAAAACAAGCAACCATATTCTACTAGTTTTTTAATCATTTCACCCCCAAGCAAAATGATAAAGCCACTAACATACAAGGGGTTACTGATAGTGAAAGAAACATTAAATAGGACAATAAGAGAACAGATTTCAATGACACAAAAATGATGATTGATATTGCATTTTAATTTTTTAACATAATATTTTACAGGAAAAGCAAGAAGCTGGAAGAGCAAGTCAAAGAGAAGAAAAAATAATTTCAGATATTATTTTATCTTATTGGATAAATGTGAGCAGAACTTTTTTTTTTATTCAATATCACCCCATGCACGGCAGTAAAGCCATTATGACACAAAGTATTCCTGGGTGTGGAATAATTAGTAACAGAAACATTAATAATGAGCAGGAAGAAAAAAGAGTAATCGACAGTAGATGGTGATTGACATTGCATTTGAATTTTTTTTTTTTTGCAGATTAAAGTTGGCTGTAAGCATGAAACTGGAAGTGAGTTCCACTAGTGAGAAAAGAAATTTAGCATAAAACTTATGACTACATCTAGCCAGTTCAGCTGTAAAACTGATGAGATTTTAATTCCAGGCTAGTACTGCACTCATATTCAAAAAGTCTAGGTACCATAGTGAAAAGCTAAGCTAAACAATTACTATAAAAGTATTTATAGAAAATACATAGAGAAGCAACTTTACAAAGATGGGAAGTGACTGAAGCTGAGCTGCCAGTTCAGAACCAATAATATTGCTGATTTTTTCTTGGATTTTATCAAGTAGTACAAGATAAATAGCAGAGACACCAGACCATATGTGGCAGCAATATTCTAAGCATGGATGAATAGTAGACATAGATTTATAAGATAGATTCTGGAAAGAAAAATCAGCATGCATGACACAGTGAACCAAGGTGCAGAAGTTCTTGAGTCACTT
Organism: Ascarosepion bandense; assembly: GCA_037127315.1. NCBI lineage: Eukaryota > Metazoa > Mollusca > Cephalopoda > Sepiida > Sepiidae > Ascarosepion > Ascarosepion bandense. The sequence continues at coordinate 11,169,731 of JBBBDQ010029769.1, read as the reverse complement.
TCCTGAAGGAAAGCAGAGAGAGAGAGAATGGGTCACTTAGATGATTAATGGAGAGAAATTTAGTTTTGGAGGCATTAAAATTAACAATCCATCTTTTGTCCCAGCATCTTTTGACATCAAAACCCCCTCCCCGCAGACCCAGCAATTGCGGGTGGGGTGCAAGTTTCTTAGGGGCTGCAAGGCCCCCAGAAGTCTCAAGGCTCCTTGGCTTGCAGATCTATTGTAATGGAAAAAAAAAAAATTAACAAAATAATTATTAGGATTAACTGGAAAATTATTATCATACTTGTATGGTATGTTGAAATAGACATTTATCAACCCGTCTCTCTCTCTCTCTCTCTCTCTATATATATATATATATATATATATATATAATCCGAATAATATTAATAATTATATTAATAATTACTTTATATCCATCTCGAAAAAACCCACCGAGTATAAACTCGGAGGGAAAAAAATGAAAATAAAAAAAGAAACAAACTAAGTAGATGAACATACGTCAAAGTACTCGTTTGAAAGAAAAAAAAACCCAAGACGAGAACCCTAACACTAAGGCGCTCAATGTAGAGCAAACAAGTAAGAATAAATCTATTTATTCTTACTTGATTTATTCTTCTTACCTAATCTTTGATAGAAGCCTTCCCGGGGTGGGGGCAAAAGGGCCTGCAAATCACTTGTAATTAAAAAAATGAACTTGAGAGAGAAATAGATTATAGAGATCTGTTTCAACAAACATAAAAAGTAGCTAAAAGTTGTGAAAACGTTCATAATGTATAGCTCCAAAATGCCAATTCCACAATTCTGTGATTTCTTCCGTTTTTTTGTGATCACGGAATATCTTGTTCGGAGAGTATGTTATTTTGTTTAAAGTACCATTTATTAATGGATGTGCATTGTGGCGCAGTGGATATCGGCTCGGAACGAGAAATCGGGGAACCGAGTTCGAATTCCAGTTGAATTCATTGCATTCACTTACGCGCAAATACCCTTGGGAAAGGTATTAATCCGTCTCTTCCTTCCAGTTATGGGTTAAATAACAGGACGGATTGGGTTCTATAGCCTTGGTCGGCAACCAGTCTACCGCAGAAAGCAATGGCAACCTACTGCGGGATAATCTTCTGCCCAGTCAGTCATGTCTCTTTCGAGACATGATCGCCCAAAGCGTGTATCGCGCATGGCACTTAACTGACTGACCATTTATTATGGGTTCAGTATGTTCCGGGGTGGGTGGTGCAAGTCATTCTGCGAGTAGAGGGGCCCCTGCAAGGCGCATACAGTGGGTGGAGTGGGGCACGATGTTACTAAGCACGGCACTGGACATCAGCCGCCATTTTGACCTTGACGGACTGATCAGACTTATTATCAAGGCAGGAGTTCATGGTTGTGTCAAATGCCAAGTTGAGTAACTGATGTCACTAATGAAAATTAAAAACAGAATAGGAACAAGGATCAAGCCGCATTAGCACAAGAGGATTTAGACAAATGGCCATTTCAGATAACAATTATTTTAGAATTTGATAGAAAAACCTTGATCAGTTCAAAAATGTGACATCATGAAATATTAAACTAATTTTCATTTACTTATATACATATATACTTATATATATCTTTTACTTATAGTACCTTTTGTGGGGATGGGGTTAAACAGAATGTAGATGTTTTGACATTCATTTTCACATTAATTTCTGGAGGAGGTATTGTCATTATTATTTATTCAAATCATTGCTATTCTCTTTATATATATAAATATATATACATTTGGATCATGGATAGATAAAATATATATAGACACATAATTTCAGCCATCTTTTGCTGGTCGGGAATATTTTGCATTAATTAATAATTTTTGTGCTATTTCATCTCTATGATGTGCTATTTTTTGCTCATTCCTGCTGGACAAGTGTCACCATCTAAAGTCCTGTAGATAACACACGCAGGTGAATGATTTGAAATCAGAGAAGTCTACAGCCCCACACCATATCAAAGTCTTGTTTGATTGTTCTAAGCCCAAGGAGTCCATTATTTTCTATAGTATAGAAAAATATATGGATTTTAACTGCCTGTCCAGAGATTGAACTCATGGCTATCAGTTAATTGTAATACTTTTAAGTAATGCTTATATAATACCTACTTAACCACAGTCTAATTTTTATAAGTTTTCGAACTTTTAAAAGTAATTATTTGACAGACATAATCATGTCAGACTGATAACTTTGGTCTGTTTTTTGAGATGGAGAATTACCATCACAATATATAAACACAAAATTTAGACCATGTAACACAAGAATAAACTTATCTATCTAAACTTATTTATAAATGGAACTTTGTGTGTGTGTGTGTGTGTGTGTGTGTGTGTGCGTGTGTGTGCGTGTGTCCCCGCCCGTCCGTCCGTTACCTATAGACTCCGAGATGGCCAAACTGATTTTCTTGAAAATTTACACAGTTGCACTATAAGCATCTGCGAGTGTTCTTAGCTAGGTTTTGTGTCAAGGTACCCCTGATAAATAACACAGTAATTGAAAAAATTGGGTTATAGAAGGTGTGTTCCGATTTTAATCAAATTTGATACACTCATAGACAAAGACATTCAGAATAAAAATATTCAGAAGTTTCAAGGTTGCAGTTCTTACAATAGTGCAGAAAATTTGATATCGATACCAGGAAATCAAAATTTGACTTACATACATTCATTTTTCTTTCAGTCTACGGTTTCACTTTAACTGGAAACAACTATTGCTTTTTAGTCTTTCATGCCAATGTTTAAAGAGTCTGAGCTCCAGGACCATAGATTAGTTTTAAAGTTTTCATTACACCCGAGCAACGCCGGGCTATACTGCTAGTACAAGATATTCCTTAACAGCAAAATGAAAACCTGTAGATAACCAGAAAGTACAAAGCTCACATGCTGTACTATATATTATCTACACACACACACACACACACACACACACATTCTGCTTAAATTAGATCTCTTACTAATTCACTCTACATGTCTGTAAGATGTGAACACTAAGAAAGTAAAACACAAAATAAAAAACTGTTGTTTAATGTACAGGGATTCCAAGCATCTCATCTGATCCACAAAACAAATCCCTGCAATAAAAGACAATAGCTAATCACTAACATTCCCCACCACCAAAATATAAAAGTTAACCATAGGGACCACTGGATTTAATCAAATGAAAGCCCTTTCACATTTGTGGGCTGAAAGACCCCCTACCCGACATGCAAGTGCACTGTTGCTATCATCTTTCTCACCCAAGTTTCACTAATCTCAGCTAACCTGTCACATGTGGAATGTGGCTGACAGGCCAGCTTCACCACTGCCAGTCTCACAAGGCCACCAATATGATATCTAACACCTCAATAGATTCAGCACTAGATCTCCCATCATCATCACTAACATGACCTTATCTCATTGATACTACATTCTGCCAGAATCCAACAGAGACATTCTGCTCAATCAACCTTCACTATTCACTTCAGGCCTCCCTCTTCATCACCCCCATGACCTATGTCAAGCCCAACCAACCCACCTTACCAGACAGTTCAGCTTTTACACATGACTGCCAGACCATCAAACACCACACCAGTGTCAATTTCAACGTTGCACACATCAAATCCCATCAACAACAATAAACTTGGCTTCACTAATCCACTTCGGACATACCCTCTTACACCAACCATGACCTCAACCAACCAACCCAAGAAATCGGCCTTGTTGATGACACCTTACACCTAATCACTTTTCCCAACAGCAACTGAAGAACCACATATGAACAATTTTACCACTTTTTAAACAGCTATGTATATATTCCAAAATTTGACAAATACAAGTGTTGAAATTTTAATCCTTTTTGTTCTTTTCCTTTGCAACTAAATGAACATTATATATATATATAAAATGATTTCTGCTGAAACAGTGACTGACTACAACTATTAGTTTTATGCACAATATTCAGATGGTTTGTGTGTGTATATATATATATTGTTACGAGGATGCATTTATATATAAAAATAATATTAATAATGTCTAAAAAGTTGTAGTAAGGGATTTGTTTGAGTTCTACTTGTTATTACTAAAAAGTTTTAATTCATGAAGTAGTTGTAAAAATAAGGAAATTAGGAATAGAACATTTGGAAGATGCCAGAATGTTCCAGTAGATTTGAGAGAATTCGAAAGGTTCTAGAAATATGCAAACTAGGTGATAGCCCCTATAAAAATAGGTTCTGTGCAGTGAGGAGTTGGTTGATAACAGATGGGCTGACCTTATCAATTCTGGCTTCGATTCAGGAATTTATATCCAGCTGAAAGAATCTCATAAGAAGTCAATGACAAACTAAAATTTGAAAGAGTTGTTACCAGGGTTTGCTGATGTTATCAACTCCGGTTTTGATTCAAGGATTTATATCCAACCAAAAGAATCTAGAAGAAGTTGCTGACCAACTAAAACCTGAAAGAGAACCTCATGGAATTATATGGGTAAATACATATTTTTGACTCTTTCATTGACCGTACTTAAAATTATTCTTTATATACTCATTTGAGGATTTCCAAAAAAGTATAGCACTTAAACTACTTCACTAGCTTAACTGGGTAAAGATACTTGACACCTTACCTTCCCCTTCTCTCCTCATAACACTTGCCACTAGTAAACTCTATGTTTCTTGTTTTGAATGCAACAAATATTGTATATTTGTAAATATTTTATTTGGTGTATTTTGTAAATTAAATATTTGTCTGTGATTTATCTCTGAGTTTTGGTCAATCATTTTTTTTCTTTTTGTTACGTTTAACATGGAACAAAATTGGGGGCTCGTCTGGGATTAACATGTAACAAAATTGAGGGCTTGTTTGGGATTAAAACGTAACAATATATATATATATATATATATATATATATAACATTATTTTTAGTAGATACTCATACTGTTTTTTGAGATGGAGAATTACCATCACAATATATAAACACAAAATTTAGACCATGTAACACAAGAATAAACTTATCTATCTAAACTTATTTATAAATGGAACTTTGTGTGTGTGTGTGTGTGTGTGTGTGTGTGTGTGTGTGTGTGTGTGTGTGTGTGTCCGCCCGTCCGTCCGTTACCTATAGACTCCGAGATGGCCAAACTGATTTTCTTGAAAATTTACACAGTTGCATCTATAAGCATCATACTCTGTTTATTAAAAAAAAGCAGTATATTTATTTATTTTTATCTACTGCCCTGACTATTCAAGAAATCATATTAAAGAAAATATGCACTCTCAAATAGTCAGGCTGGTAACCAAAAATAAATATGCTGTTTAATAAATAAATGGAAGGTTTACGCAAATATGGGTATCCACTAAAAAAAAATGTTGTGATTTTCTCACTCCTCAAGGTTTTTTTCTTCATTGAAGTTGGCATAACTCTGCTCAGTTAAGTGACAAATTTCTCCAAATTAATTCTATTAATGCTCTATGTCAATCTCAATATTGAGCACTTCATGACAAAAACCCTACTTGCTAAAATATCTTTTATATCATTGTATATTCTAGCTCCTCTACAAACACAGACACTTGTACACCCATTGACATGCGCAGACACACACACACACACTCAACCACTGGGGCTCATACAAGCATGACTACATGTGAACAATATGGGGCTTGGCATATATATATATATATGTGTAACGTTTTGTACATGCATACACATTTGATTGGTGTATAGTGTATCTACCAGCTTTGATGCCATAAGTTTTGTATTAGTATTTTCATGTATGTGGCTATATTTTTTATTTTGTATATGATGATCTGTGGAGTTTTTAGTTGTGTACATTTTTATTTTTAACTTGTGTATTTGCCTGAGTATATATCTAATTATGTTTGTGTTCATGCACTGAAATATGATTATGTCTGCCATAACCTCATTCATTCAAGGCTAGTCATGTTACAAATTCGCTCTTACAGTATATACAATGTTGTGGTGGTTCAACCTGTTTCCAAATCGAGCTTTTAAATTTTAACAGACAAATTGACAAGTCGATAAAAACAAAATTTTTAAATTTATGTATGTATATATGTGTGCGTATATTAATCTGTACATGTGTCTGTTTGCCAGTGTCTGTGTGTATACTCATCTATTTGTCCATGTGTGGATGTTTGTAGGTTTATTTATATGTGTGCATTCTTTCTTTTCCACATTTAATAAATCTAATAAATTGTTAAACTTAGAATTTTTTTAAAACTAACAATAATAATAAAGTGAATCTAATAGTCGATTAATAATGCTGATCTCAATTTAATCAAATATTCATATTAATATTAATGCTCCCAAAAATTATTTTTGAGTCTGCTCACATATTCTTCAAATTAGAAGTTACTTTATTCTGATTGGTCCACACTGTCTATGCAACAATGCCTCCCTGATTAAAGGGGTTTTGCTTGTTTTTAACCTTTTAAAACCCTTCAACTTGAAGTAAACTTCATCACTTGATAAGACACAAGTAGTGATATTATAACATATTCATAATTTCTGAATAAATAATATATATATATATATATATATATTGTAAACATGTTACGGAAATTAACAAATTTTGACGAAACTTGGTTATAAACAACCGACAGTTTCAAATGAATTTTTTTAACATTATTTTTTTATCGATACTTGTATTTAAGTAGATATTCTGTTTTTTTAATTAAACAGTATTATATATTTATATCTACTGGCCTGATTATTTACGATAAATTTTTATTACAAAAATGTGTGTCATTCGAATCCTGCCAAATGACACACATTTTTGTAATAAAAATTTATCGTAAATAATCAGGCCAGTAGATATAAATATATAATACTGTTTAATTAAAAAAACAGAATATCTACTTAAATACAAGTATCGATAAAAAATAATGTTAAAAAAATTCATTTCATATAAATATATATATATGAAATATAACCAAGATGAAAAGAAGATTTCGAACTTAAGTCACTGGTGCCTCCTCAGCAGGTGTTTACTCGTGCAACCAGACTGGCAACTGGGTCCCACCCATTCACAGTCAGGTTAGTCAAATGCAGATGACAATTCTACTCCTGCAGCTTCTTCTCTCGCACTTCCCACCTGTGGAACTCTCTCCCATATTCTTGCTTTCCTGATGGCTACAACCTCCAGAAATTTAAATGCAATGTCAATACTCATCTATTAACCACTGGACTCTAGCTCTCTCCCCCACCCCTTTATCCTTCCCTTTCTCTCCACCTATGTATCTGTCATCGCACCTGCATTCTCAGCTTTCTATTGCTCCTTTCTAACTAGTTTGTGCTCCTCACTCTTTTCTAATTAATCTTTTTACAGTTATGTAGCCCCCAGTTCATCAGTGGCATTTCTGCCTTGCTCAGGGTGAAATGATTAAAAAAAAAAAAATCACTGTATAATAGAAAGTGCATTAAAGTTTTTTCGGATGTACTCTGGTAAACAGGATTTTTCCAATCTTGAATCTGTGATTATTGAAAAAATAATATTAGGCAAATGAATAACAAAGTAGACAACACATCCCATCGTCCAGAAAGACTTCATTGGACCAAAGAAAAGTTTCTACTGATGGTATAACAAATATGTAGCTGAGGAGAAATTAGAAATATAAATATGAACACTGGCGACAAAGGTGGACCAAAAAAAGCATTGAAGATTAGGGAATACGAAACCTTAATATCTTTTTTAATTCCCAAGTTCTAAGTTTTTTCTCTTTTAAAGATATTAATCTTTAATACTCGTTATTTTGACGAAATAATCAAATGATAAAGGTAAGATTAGTCATTTTTTTTATAAGAAAATATTTGGCATTCATTGAGCAATCAGCTCATGCTACCTTTGGTTGAAATTTGTAAAATCATTCTGGAAAGTAGGTTCCTCAACTCCAATAATTTTTATTAGTCTTTCCATCACTGATGGGGGGATTCCTTCCTAACCTAAAGTAATCTCATTTTGCATTTGAGTTAAATGTGCTATCTAAAGATCAAATTCATCCAACCAGAGTTCATTCACTTGAAGTTATTTTAATGTAGTTGATCTAAGAAAGCAGTTGTATACAATAATTTAGTTATTTCTGTATTAGTTTGGTGCCTTGTATTACACTCATTTGAATGTTTTGATCTGATGAGACCCGATCAAAGTCACATCAACTCACAGATCACACTAAGGTCAGCCACCTGCGAACTGATTCCATCAGACCAATAAAACCCCAACTAGAATACACACACATAAACACTCTCACACACACACACACACACACACGTACAGCAGCAGTGGATAAAGCCAGCCATTCATAGATGGACCACGATGAAGCGCGGACAGTCTGAGGATTTCTCTGCCATTCTGATGATGAGATTTTAGTCTCGAAATATCAATGTAATAAATAGGTCATACAAACACCTCCTGACCTTCCTTTATTTCATTCAATGCATTGTGACAGCCTTCAAAACATAACACATACAACTATTCTACGCAATGCTTCAAGCAAATTACAAAACTTTACTAAACATAACTCAATTTTGAATATGCAGATTGTTATTTAACTTCACAGATCTACAATAAGATTTTCATCTGTCTTATAACCCATACAGATTTTAATGTTTTATAAACTGGCTTTGGATAATAATAGTAGATCCTGTTATATGGCAAAGCATGTTTGGCAATGTCTTTTTTCTGTTTTGAAAGATATAGGATTTGTTTATTGGATATTTATTTATTATTTCTGTAGCAATTGTTGATTTTTTACAGGGACAAATTGCTGACCTGATGCCTAACCCTCCCTATTTCTCAATTGGATTGGGGGTTAGATATGTCAGCTGCCAAACTGGAGGGTATTTTCTTCATAATAACTTTCTCTTGGCTAGACTGCCTTGCAAGGTTAAAGGACTCCAACTATATAATGCTTTACACATAGCCATGGGGTGGGGAGTAGATTCACGCTGCATTAGAGCAAACTGAATATAAACAGACTTGACCAGAGATTGAACATGGTTCACTAATTCCATTTTTCATGTCAGTAACTGTTATTCCGCTCAGCACCGTAGGCCAGATTCAGAGATTAATCAGAAAAGAATCCATTTTGAAGTCTTGTCAGTTGTTCTTTTTAAATAAGAGAAAGAAACCAGCAGAAAAGAAGGCTTAAAACTGACTAAAATCATAAAAGGAAGCAATGAATTGATTCTCTATTGCTAAAGTAATGTAAGGAAATGTTCAGCATCACTCTATACTCAGAATCACTCATTTTTTGGACATTTTCCAAAATCTATTGCCAGCAAGTTTTAAAAATAGATTGAGGGAATCAGAGCAGAACAAAGTTAAACTAGTAGCAATAGATGAAAGTGGAACAATTCAAACACACACACACACACACACACACACACACGGAGAATTTTTGTCTTTATTTTCAACTGAAATTTAAGCCAAAATACGACGTTTAGAACAGCTCATGATTAAACATAATAGACATTCATTGTCTCTTATATTTAACAGTATATATAATATATATATATATATATATATATATATATATATATATATATATATATCCAAGTATGGGTGGAATAATATTCCTTGCCCAAAGAAACACTATTTTTAAAAAAGTGCTCAATACAAAGTAGAGCTAATAATTTTATTCAGAAATTATAACATGGATATATTACAATATCACTACAAAAGTAGCTATGTTTGTAGTGATATTGTAACATATCCATGTTATAATTTCTGAATAAATATATATATATATATATATATATATATATATATATATATATATATATATATATATAAACACAAACTTATCACTATACTCGTTTCGAAAAACTCTCCACCTATATACATGGAAGGAAAAAATGGTTGTAAAAAAAGAAAGAGCTAAGCACATGAACATCAGCCAAAGAGATTTAGACCGAGATTGTAGCCCAAAGAAAAAAACCGAGACAAGTAATCAATAACAAAACAGCGTTCAGTACATAAGCAAAGCAGAATAAGTAAATTAAACCTAGTGAGCCAACAAACCTAACAAGGTTTTACCTAAACGGATCTTCAGGGAATGTTGGCTCCTGAAGATTCATTTAGGTGAAAACATTCCCTGAAGATCCGTTTAGGTGAAACCTTGTTAGGTTTGTTGGCTCACTAGGTTTAATTTACTCATATATATATATATATATATATATATATATATATATATATATATAGTAGTGCTTAAATAAATAACAAGGCAGTAAACTCTGTTGTGACATGTTTCATTAAGATAATAATTTTATTGATGAAATTGATTCCATATATAAAATAGAAAAGTACAATTAATGCTGGTTACAATTTAACTCAAAATGTTGAACATTTAGAAAGCCCAAATATTTAAATTTTAATTCTAATTTTAACATGCAATGTATCTGAACTTTAACCTTATTCTCTCACATTCCATCTTTTATCACTTTTATTCTTAGTCTTATTATTTTGAACGCATTCACATTTCAGTTTATTAAAATTATTATTGTTATTCTTTTGAATATTGTCACATAGTATAAAATATAATTTTTTTTTGTTATTGTTTTGAACACTTTTGCATTATGTTAACAGTAATTTTATAATAAGGGAAGGAGAAATAATGTATGATAAGTTTAAAATTCAGATTCATTGGACATAAAAAAATTCTGTCTGAATGTTGAGCATCTCTACATCTTCAACGTTTTAATATAAAATATAGTTGGCATTTGTTGTTGTTTTTTTTTTCTCTTTTACAACATAGAATTGATTCCATTAATAAAACCATTATTTTTTCTGCAAACATCACAGCTTTCCATTTTGTCATTTATTTACTAATACAAAGTGTGGTGAGTAAATTGTCACCATCTTATATTTTTTAATTTCACACATGCATATTGTCTGCTTTTGATTTTGTTGACTGCTTAATATAGTAGTGTCAGTTGGGCACTGTCTGTAAAAAAAAGAGCACCATGATGCAATACACTCCACCAGAAATTTGGAAATAGCATGATGTACTGCTTGGCCTTCACAACAGAAGCTCCAATACTAGCATTCCAGATATATAGATATATATTTATATCCATCACACCCTCTGTGTATGTATATATATATATATAATATAATTAAATTTGTTTTTTAATTAAAATACATATATATTTGAATAAATTGTTTTAAACCTATGTCTGGGTTCTTTTGTTTGTGTGGCATGGTGCAGAGTCATGTTGCCAGACACAGAACCTTCCAGCAGCCACCCTTCTGACCCATGGCATCACTACCTTCTTGGGTGTCAATCTGGAGAGAGTGCAGAGGATTCAGAAAGAGTTCAATGAGTGTTTACAAAGGTATGATAGCTCGGAAAATTCAATCTGATCATTCTGATGAGAAAAGAACTGAATTTGTTTTTGAAAACTTCAGACTTAACATGGTGGCCTACATCAAGTGCCTTGAGAAGGTAGTGATGCCATGGGTCAGAAGGGTGGCTGCTGGAAGGTTCTATGCCTGGCAACATGACTCTGCACCATACCACACAAACAAAAGAACCCAGACATAGTTTTAAAACAATTTATTCAAATATATATGTATTTTAATTAAAAAACAAATTTAATTATATTATATAATTATATTATATATATATATATACACACACACAGAGAGGGTGTGATGGATATATATATATATATATATATATATATATATATACATACATGCATACAGAGGGTGTGATATATATATATATATATATATTACTTTAAAAACAAGGAATTTATTAACAATCTCTAGAGCTCTTTTGTCTCTTTTGGGAGGAATGCTAAAATAAATATATATATAAATTTATATTTAAAAAGAGGGGAGGAGAAATCGCATGTAAATAATTATGTGCTAAGTCATATAAGAAAGTGTGGTTCAAAATTTTACATATAACTGATTCCAATAATCATTTAAAGATTTTGGAATCAGTCTGCATATCTTTACAAAAGCCTTCTCTTTGCCAGCAGAAGGATTTTGTGAAGTCTCTTTATTTGTTGGGGGATATTTTATTTTAACTGTCCCTCGATAATTATTTACATTTGATTTCTCCTCCTTTAAATATATATTTATATGTATATTTATTTTTGCATTCCCCCTTTTTTTTTTGCTCTTCATTTTCATTGCTATTTTTTGTTTAATTTGTGATTCCAACAATTTTCTTCTGATGAGATGTTGGACAAAAGTGTTTAAGAGACTGTTAATAAATTCCTTATTCTTAAAGTAGTGTACAAATTTTGTACCTCCAAACATTTATATATATATATATATATATATATATATATATATAAAACATGTCATCGTGATGATCCACATATACTGTCTTAATATGTATAGGAAAAACTACTAAAAAGTTGTAAGTTTAAAAATGTATTTTTTTGACAGTATTTATTTATTTCTATTATTATATTTGATATTTCAGACCGTCCTCGACTTTTCATTGAAATTCATACACTATATAAGTCAGTGGTAGCTTAAATTTGATGGGGTTATTATTATTAGAAATAACAAGGTTTGATGTTTTCCATTTTTTATAATATATAAATTTTAGTTCTTTTTTATGAATTAGAGTAAAAGTATGGTGTTTAACAATTTTTTGCATAGAAATTTCATCCTGTTTATAATTAATGTGCATTAGGTTGCAATAAAATATGTTATCTTTAATACTAGTGTCATGTATTTTTTGTGAGAATAATTTTATTTGTTTATCAATGATATAATTAAGAAAATTATTGTTGACTAGTGTTTGTTTTATGTGTTTTTGTTCACTCAAAAATATATATTTGTGTGTATGTGTGTGAACATGTCTATGTGATTAATTAACAAAAAATTATCAAACATTTTGAAAAAGAAAAAGTATCTCTATTTCTTGAAAAATTGTTACAAAAAGTTTGTATTTGAAATGATGGGTAAACAATCTCTTGTTTGATTTTTGCTTTGAATAAATATCTATATAAATATATAAAGATATAAATATATATACTTTCATGACAATTTGTTATTTCATTTGCTGAATATTGAACTTGCCTAACCTATAATTTGCAATTTTTATCTAGTTTTATACATGATCATAATTACAAAGGCTCAAGTATTTTGACTTCAGCAAATATTTTGAATGATTGCTTGTAAAATAATCAATATTTTCTGATATCTTGCATAAATATTCACATAGATTTTTTTGTGGCAAAACAAGACAAAAAGGAAGAAAAATAGAAACAGTTTAATACAAAATAAAAAGTAAAAATGCAAAAAAAAAAGAAATATTAAAGTAAAATATACAATTCTTCTTCAATAAATTTAACAGATTCTATTTATACTAGCAATAACAGTGAAAATTACATGACCTTCCTATTTGAATTTTTTGACAAATCTTAATTCTTAAGTTACAGAGGGCTTACGGCCTATCCTGTTGAATAAACTGAAGTTAAGCAATGTTGAACCTGGTCAGTACTTAGATGGGTGACCACTTGGGAATACCAAGTGCTGTAAGCGTATAGTGACGAATGTGTGTTGTGGTGCAGTGGATATTGGCTCAGAAAGAGAAATCGGTGAACCGAGTTCAAATTCCAGTTGAATACCCTGCATTCACTTAAGCACTGGTACCCTTGGGAAAGGTATTAATCCATCCCTTCCCTCCAGTTATGGATTAAATAACAAGAGTAGGACTTGGGGACCCTGCTCTTAAAAACAAATCCCAATGAATCTTGATACTCGAAAAGAAAAATGTTGTAAAATAAAAATAACCTTACCCAAAATCATTGGTTATGACTTTAAATGATCCCATAAGGATTGATAGGTCGTTAAACCTTGAAACAAACAAACAAACAAATAATAAGTTACAGATTGAGTAAACTTCTTATGAGTCAGAGTCCATCTTGCACATATTAAAATCTACCATTCATCCATGCATTAAATACTATTGACATATATGGTCAGATGGTCCTGCTATTCCCCTCAGGTTCTTGGCAAAATCCAAAGGAGGATCTGCAATGTAATTGATCCTAATATGGCAGCTCAGCTTCAGCCACTTTCTCACTGATGAGATGTAGCTTCCCTCTGACTTTTCTACAAATATTTCCACAGCTTCTGCTATGATCTACATGAATTTACTCAAGCTACTAGATTGGCAATTAGGTCCCACCTTTTACAGCCAAAATAGTCAAATGCAACCATCACTTCTACTATATCAGTTTCTTTTCTTGCACTTTCTCCCTGTGGAACTCCATCCTATATAATTGCTTCCCTGATAGTTACAATCTCCAAGAGTTTAAGTGCACCTATTACTTTTTTATATCCTTGATTCCAACCTTTCTCTTATCCTTGTTCTTCTTTTTCCCACTCTCCTCTCATGTAACCCCACTGTCTACCAGTGACAGTACTGCCTTGCTTGGGGTAAAATGATTATAAAAAAAAACATTACAATAACTATTATATATATGAATCAGTCAGTTAAGTGCCATACGTGATACATGCCTTGGGCGATCATACCTCGAAAGAGACATGACTGACTGGGCAGAAGATTATCCTGCAGTAGGTTGCCATTGCTTTCTGCGGTAGACTGGTTGCCGACCAAGGCTATAGAACCCAATCTGTCCTGTTATTTGACTCATAGCTAGAAAGGGAAGATATGTATTATATTATTATGTAGTAATAAGTGGGGGATCAGTTTATTACTTCGTAACAATATAAAACAGATCCCCCACTTTATGTCCAGTAGAAGCCTTAATCATATGTTCAACTATTATATTCAGTCAGTCAGTTAAGTGCCATTCGTGAAACACGCTTGGGTGATCATGTCTCGAAAGAGACATGATTGACTGGGCAGAAGATTATCCCGCAGTAGGTTGCAATTGCTTTCTGCGATATATTTGAATATATGAATACAAGTTATTATTTAAAGAGGTAAGAAGATACAAATGAAAATATTCCAAATTGACAAGGTTTTCCATTTCACTGAAGCAGACATTGGAGAGTGTTACCACCTCCTCTGTCTTTCCTTCCTTCCTATTTTCCTTCTTTCCTTTCATCATTCTCTCCCCTTCTCTCCTTCCCTCCCAAAACCAAACAGTGCTTCCAATATATATTTTCATCCCTTCTATGAGCAGGGGGACAGGCAAGATATTATCAGTTTATAATCTTAGTTACAGATGTGGGTCGTGATATAAGAAATATCCACATAGTGAGAAACCGGAGAGCCAAGTTCAAATTCCAGTTGAATTTGTTTTATTTACTTATGCACAAATATTGTAGGGAAAGATATTAATCCATCACTTCTTCCTCCAGCTATTGGTTAAATAGTAGGACAGATTGGGTTCTATAGCCTTAGTTGGCAACTGGTCTACCACAGAAAGTAATGGCAACCTATTGCAGGAAAATCTTCTGCTTAGTCAATCATGTCTCAAAAGAGACATGATCACCCAAGTGGGTATATTGTATGGCAATTAACTGACTAACTGAATCATAATTAAACAGAAAAGAGTATTGTTTCTTTAAGGTAATGGCAGAGGTGGGTAACTATACAGTTCTAACTAAACTAACTATAGAATGAAGGAATAATCAGAATTAAAATATAATAATTATGTGTGTATGAAAAGATGTGTGATATACAAATGTATATATATCAGACCCAGTGATATGCATGGTACTTGAGCACCTTGAGCAATTTCAACTATTGCATCTCCTGCTTAGCCATAAGTTGTTATCTAATCTAAACTTATTTATAAATGGAACTTTGTGTGTGTGTGTGTGTGTGTGTGTACCTATAGACTCCGAAACGGCTGAACCGATTTTCTTGAAAATTTACACAGTTGTACTATCAGCGTCTGCGAGTGTTCTTAGCTAGGTTTGTGTCGAAGTACCTCCAATAAATATCGAAAATCGAAAAAATCAGGTTATAGAAGGTGTGGTCCGATTTTAATCAAATTTGATACACTCATAGACAAAGACATAAGAAATGATATTCAGAAGTTTCAAGGTTGCAGTTCTTACATTAGTGCAGAAAATTGATAATATATATTTATAAAAGCTTTCATTACACCCAAGCAACGCCAGGTTATACTGCTAGTAAATTATAGTTTCTCAACGTAATTAATATTTTTTATTTATTTTCTATAGTTTTCAACTTTTTGTGTGTAAAAAACAGAAAATATTTTTAGATTGTAAGAACTCGTTTTTTGAGATAATATTGGTTTATTGATACAAGTCTTACTTATTAACCCATAGATGGAGGAGAAGAGATTAATTCATATCTTTCCCAAGGATATTTGCATATAAATGAATATAACGAACAGAACTGGAAGCTAGCTCTCTGATTAAAAATTGTAAACCATCTAGTTATCCATTATACCACCCATACATCCAAACTTACAGTACATGGTCTTACCAAGCTGTCACCCATCTAGTTACTAACCAGACTCAACATTGCTGAACTTTGATGATTGTATGAGAACCAGTGTTTCAACATGATGTCGTTATAAGGCTTTCAACTGCTGATCAAACCAGATTATATGCTCTCTCCCAGAAACTGTAACTAAAGTCTGCTCAGCATATTTGCAGTATAAACCACAGGTGGGCTCTGTGGGTGTTGAAGAAACACAAATGTGCCTGAGTAAATGTTTTCCACAGGGATTAGCTAGTTCTCCTAGCAGATTACCAAACTTGATGATAATGATGCCAAACATTCAGGCTATTTTAACAAAACAAGATAAGGAATTTATTGATAATTTACATGCTTAAAGTTGTGTCAGTAGCTTATTACAGGGAAATAAATCAAAAATTTTTATGTCTGTAGTTTCAATAAATTTTCATGAAAAGAAAATGTTCATTCAACAGATTAAATCATCGGTCACAAAATATTAAAAACTGTTTAAAACAAATTAAGAGAGTTTGCTTTTCACAGAAGGGTTGTACAGTTGCATAGATTTCAAAGTACCATTTAGCTTTCTTGGATTGTTGAAATAAAGTTCTTTGAAGTGCCAAGCATTTCATTCAATAACATAAACTATCTAAATCTAAACTTATTTATAAATGGAACTTTGTGTGTGTGTGTCCGTTATCTATGGACTCCAAAATGGCCGAACTGATTTTCTTTAAAATTTACACAGTTGTACTCTAAGCGTCTGCGAGTGTTCTTAGCTAAGTTTAGTGTCAAGATACCCTCGATAAATATCAAAAATTGATAATAAAAAAAATCGGGTTATAGAAGGAGTGGTTCGATTTTGATCAAATTTGATACACTCATAGACAAAGATATAAGAAACAATATTCAGAAGTTTCATGGTTGCAGTTCTTACAATAGTGCAGAAAATCAATAATATATATATAAAAGGCAAGTTGTTTGTGTGTGTGTCTGTTTATCTGCCTATATGTCTGTATTTTTCAGCCCTTTTATTTTAGATTTTGCTTCGGGTTTGGCTCTAAGTAGGTATAATTGTAGTTCTTAGTCTCAGCCATAATACCATTTACTCAGAGGACTTATTTAGCCTTCAAAATTCAGTTTACGACGAAAAAAACTTATTTGATATCGATACTGGGAAATCAAAATTTGACTTACATCCATTCATTTTTCTTTCAGTCTACGGTTTCACTTTGACTGGAAACAACTATTGCATTTTCATCTTTCGTGCCAATGTCCAAAGAGTCTGAGCTCCAGGACCATGGATTAGTTTTAAAGCTTTCATTACACCCAAGCAATGCCGAGCTATACTGCTAGTTAGCAAATAATTTGACACTGGTGAAAATCTGAATGATGGATGAATAGAAAGAAACTTTTTCACATGACTTCAGACATTCTTCTGTTGTTGATTTAATTTTTATTTTTTTCTCTATTTTATATCAAAAAAGAGTTTGCATTGGCTCACTATTTTCTTTTCTTTCTTTTTCTAACCTCCAAAACTAATTCCTGTGAAAACAAGGTTTTCATTGGTCCATAGAAAATTTCAGGCTCGCAAATTTCTTTTTGTCTTTTTCCTCAGCTCACCTAAATTTGAAGGGGGGGATAAAAGGAGTTATTTTTATTTCATACTTTCAAGGACATTAATCAGACTTTAATAAAAATAAAAACTCCTCATCCCCTAAATCTGTCTTTTGTTGCTCTAAGTAATCTTTGACCTTTCACTCTATCTCTTTGTCTTTGCTCTGTCATCTATCATAAAAACTCATTAAATATTTTAATTCTTTTTTTTCTTACCTATTTGTCCTGTGAGTGTTAAATTCTCTAAACTCTCTTTCTTCATTACAGGTTCCAAAAATTTCAGTTCTCTCTTTCTGATTGTAACTAGTTCCTTTGTTGTTCTTATTTTCCTATCTTACATCTTGTACTAGCAGTATAGCCCGGCATTGCTTGGGTGTAACGAAAGCTTTAAAACTAATTCATGGTGCTGGAGCTCAGACTCTTTGGACATTGGCACAAAAGACTAAAAAGCAATAGTTGTTTCCAGTTAAAGCGAAACCGTAGACTAAAAGAAAAATGAATGTATGCAAAAAAACTTATTTGATTTCCTGGTATCGATATCAAATAAGTTTTTTTCATTGTAAACTGAAATTTGAAGGCTAAATAAGTCCTCTGAGTAAATGGTATCATGGCTGAGACTAAGAACCATAATTATACCTACATAGAGCCAAACCTGAAGTAAAAACTAAAATAAAAGGGCTGAAAAAATACAGACATACAGGCAGATAAACAGACACACACACAAACATCTTGCCTTTTATATATATATATATATATATATATATATATATATATATATTTAGTATATCGAGGCAGCAAGTAATTTTCTAGACATATGCTATTAAATATAAGAGACAATGAATGTCTATTATGTTTAATCATGAGCCATTCTAAACGTCGTATTTTTGCTTTAATTTCAGTTGAAAATAAAGACAAAAATTCTCCAACATTTGGATAATTATTTATTGGTTTTCTTCTAAGCTCAATAAAATCAACTTTAAAACAGGAAATAAAATATTACATTGCATTTGACTACATGGTTTTGTTGTCATTTCGCGCTATCCCGCGGTGTGACGTCATAAAACCGCATCGCAAACTTAAGAACTGCGTTTATTATTTTTGGTAACTATTGCCGTTGCCAAGTGGAGTTTTATGTCAACACAAAATAAAATCGTCGGTGATGGTGGATTTTATAATATTTCAGTTTAAACTACCTCTCTGAAGATGGCTCATGTGAGCCGAAAGCTTAGAAGAAAACCAATAAATAATTATCCAAATGTTGGAGAATTTTTGTCTTTATTTTCAACTGAAATTAAAGCAAAAATACGACGTTTAGAACGGCTCATGATTAAACATAATAGACATTCATTGTCTCTTATATTTAATAGCATATATATATATATATATTATTGATTTTCTGCACTATTGTAAGAACTGAAATCTTGAAACTTCTGAATATCGTTTCTTATGTCTTTGTCTATGAGTGTATCAAATTTGATTAAAATCGAACCACTCCTTCTATAACCCGATTTTTTTCGTTTATCAATTTTTGATATTTATCGGGGGTACCTCGACACAAAACCTAGCTAAGAACACTCGCAGACACTTATAGTACAACTGTGTCAATTTTCAAGAAAATCGGTTCAGCCATTTCAAAATTTATAGGTAATGGACACACACATACACACAAAGTTTCATTTATAAATAAGTTTAGATATGAGTAGTTTATCTATGTAACTGTGTTGTGTGTATCTCTGTATATATGTTCAATATATGCTTCTTTATGCAACTGTGTTTGAGTGCAAATGAACATGATTTTCTATTTGAAAGTATTTTTCCTTCCATTCATTTCCCTGTTTATTTCAGTTCAATTAAAACTTTACTGGAAGGCAAATTTAAAAAAAACATTCTAGAAAATTATATTTTAGGAAATTCTTTTTTTTAAATAACTTTTTTATTTCAAACCTATTTCTCTTTCTTAATCAATAACAAATATTTGTGTACTTTTTAAAAAATTTTTCAAATTACCTCATTTCTCTGTTTTGAAATGATTTCCTTGCTTTTGATCCGGTGGGTGGAAGTTGGTCAGAGTAACGAAACACTTTAGACACTGGTTTGGAGAAATGACCAGTGATTTATTTTCTTCTACGAAATGAAAATATCTCTGATAAGTTGTATAGTGTAGTGTTCTAGTGAAATGTATACGAGAAGAAAAATAAGAGTGTGAAAAAGAGTATACTTAATACAGTGACTGTTTGTTGGCTATCTGTTTGGGTTTGTTGCATTGATAGTGGAGTCCGTTCTCTTTCTGTGCTTCCAGAAGGTCATTTTTACAGCCTAATGGTAGAACAGGGCAGTCAGCCATGTTCATTTGTAGTCTCTGTGGTTAGCGCATGTATGTCAAGTGTCTCTTCTCTTATAGCCTATATAAGGGAAATGCATGGACATAGTCGTAGATACCAGTGATAAATGAGATAATTGCGTTGATCATGGCCAGCACTCTGGTATGTTTGTGTTTGATTCAAAATTTGTTTTGAGAAGAGTGTAATCAAGCAGGTGCAAAAATTTAAATACCTAGGAAGTGTTCTAACAGGAGATGGAAAGTGCAACACAGAGATCCGAAGGCAAATTGGCATGGCGAATGACGCGTTCCAAAAGCTGAGTAAAGTACTAACACACAGGAAAATTTCACTAGAAACTAAGAAAAGAGTGCTGGATTGCTATGTGATGTCAGTTCTTCAATACAGCAGTGAATGCTGGACAATATCATCGAAAATGAGGACAAAACTTGAAGCAGTGGAAATGTGGTTCTACAGAAGGATGCTGTGGATATCGTGGACGATATTGCAAGCAACGATGAAGTGTTGGAAAGAATGGCAACAAAAAGGAAATTAATCGTGAGCATCAGAAAGAGACAACTGAAGTTCCTGGGATATGGAATGAGGAAGGAAAGCTTGGAGAATCTGATACTGACAGGCTAGATAGAAGGAAAAAGAGACAGAGGAAGGCAGCGGATAACATATTTGCAGGGCCTGATCAGGTGAATGACGGAACAAGGGTTGCAAGGTGTAACAGGAGCAAACATACTAAGAGCCACCAGGAATAGGGAGATATGAAGAACCATGATTGTCCTGAAGGGACAGGGCACATAGAAGAAGAAGAAGAAGAAGAAGAAGTGGCATGTGCTTGACTTAGCTAAACAAAAAATGATGTGCAGTTAGAGATATATGTAGATACCTCCACTCATTCCCTGAAAAAATAGTATAGCATGATGTTAAAAGCCCCAAACTTAATAAAAACAAAGTTTTCTCATCAAAACATTTATTAAGTGGAAAGATCAAACTATTCTTTAATATTTTTATTAAAATTTTTCATCTTTTCAGCATGTTTGAAATTTTGTTTATGAATCTTGTTTCTTTTTTTATCATTGAGTGACCAGATTTTTACAAGAGTTTAGTATGGCAAATGTAATATGAAACAACTCAATTTTTTTACTGGTGAAAAACATTAATTTTGAAATTTTGGCAAAAATCAAATAATGGTCAGATTTTGATGAAAATTTTAGGACTTATTCACTGAAATTATTTTTGAAATCATTATTTTTATAAAATTTGGGTAAAAATATTTTTTTGGCATATGTTAGCCCCCACCTCTGAAATTTCTAGAAATTGTCTACTATCGCGGAACTTTGCTTTATAAATTAAATGCAAGACTCCTTGGGGAATGTAAATCATCAATTTTTTCTTTTTTTGTTTAGTTGCTCTTTTTCAGAAAATCTGCTACAAATAGTGAAAACAAAAGTGCAATCAGACTATGCCAATTTTTATTTAGAAAAACATTTAATTGCTTTTATAAGAAATATATATTAAGGATATCATAGTCTGAAGAGAACAAATTTTTCAATAAATAATGAATTTTTATAAGAAGTGTTTTCATTTTTATTTTTTAATTATAATAATTTATAAAGTTTTAAAAATATTTTAACATTTTTTCCAGTCATCATTCCATTTAGGCTATTAAGTTAATAAGTGAAGACTATATTTACCAATCAAAAATTGAAAGCTTAATAAAAATCTTCATTCGCCAAGATTTTTAAAATAATTAAAATTTTTTTGTCTGCAAATATCTGGTTATTTTTTTATTATGATAGGCCATACATGCTATATCATTTAAAGGTCATGGATTTTAAGGGTTGTACTCCTTGTAAAATGTTAACTTAGGTTTCATAAATTTGATTTTAAATATCTACCAAAAAATATGAAATAATTAATTAATTTATCTTAATAAAATGGTTTGATTGTTATTTAATTAAAGACAAAAAAACTTATTTAAGGAACTTTTTATTTGAAATTTTGAAAAAAAATGTTTTTTTTCTTTTTCCGCTTAATATATACCACGTTTTTAACTAAATGTTTATCAAATACTGATGTAATGAATATGCATACACCTTGGTTCCCTCTCATAGTAATTTGATTGGCTGGTGTCAGCCATAAATACAGACAAAGGCGGGGACACCTAGGACTATGCCTATTGGAATACCTATTGCATAAGCCTATGCCTAAGCATACTGCATACGACCACAACATGTAGTGGTCAATTACGGCTACTTGCTAGATAGTCCTACCTAGTTACATTTGCCAAAACCACTGAGCTATTTTGAATAATATATATATATATATATATATATATATATATATATATATATATATATATATATATTCCTTTCTGGGTCATATCAAATACAAAGGCCAATAGTCACTCAAGGTATAGCATTACTGAATGAGCCTGTTGGATAGGCATGAGAGAAGGGAGGATATACAGATGTGTAGGATAGATTAAGGTTGACCTTAAACATGGTGAGGTTAAGATTGTAATGATCAAGAAAGCATCTTCTTGGAAATCTGTCCCACAATTTAGGAATTCCCAGGAAGAAGCTGAGTAGAAATTCCTTCTTACAAGCAGAATATGAAGGAAATAAGGATGACATGACACTGTGTACACAGCCTTGCAGGTCTTAACTGTAAAGCTCTGAACTGGTAAAACTAATGAACGTAGCTGGTAAGAACCTTTTCCATAGAAATAGAGATGAGAAATTTAGTTTGCACTGTTCCATTTGTGGGAGAAAGGTTGTAGAGTTAGTAAGTTGTTTCGGTCATACAGTACAATATAATTATTCCTCAGGGTTCTTGACAAAATACAATGGAGAGTCTGTAATGTGATCGATACCGACTTAGCAGACCGCTTGCAGTCACTCACTCACTGGTGTGACATGGCTTCCCTGTGCCTCTACTATAAATACTTTCATGGCTTCTGCTCTGATGAACTTAGATCACTGGTACCCCCTAGGTATGAATTTGCTCGAGATACTAGATTAGCTACTAGGTCCCACCCTTTTATTGTGAAACAGATAAGATGTAACCAAAATTTCTACTCCAACAGCTTCTTTCATCGCACTTCCCGCCTGTGGAACTCCCTTCCATACACTTGCTTCCCCGACAGCTACAATCTCCAGAAGTTTAAATGTAAGGTCAATAGACACCTCCTAACACACTAACTCACATCCATTCTCTCAAACACCCTTCTCATCTACCCAATACCCATCCTCGCTATCATTACCTGTCTGTCACCCGCCTTCTGCCATTTCCTATATCTAACCACTCCGCCTCTTTACCTTCCCCTATGTAACCCCCTGCACAATAGTGGCAATGGAATGCCTTGTTTGGGGTGAAATGATTAAAAAAACAAAATTTACACTATTTATATTCAGACTATTATCCACATTTTTCTTGTTGTTATCCCAATAGTCGAAATATAAATAGTGTAAATAATGATAGCTTCTCATCCCAGAAATTCAGGCAGAAAGTACAATCAGCCAATTAAGTGCCATACATGATACACATTTGGGCGATCATGTCTCAAAAGAAACATGACTGACTAGGCAGAAGATTTTCCCTACAGTAGGTTGCCATTACTTTGTGCAGTAGGCTAGTTGCTAATCAAGGCTATAGAACTCAATCTGACCTGCTATTTAACCCATAGCTGGAGGGAGAAGAGATGGATTAATACCTTTTCCAAGGGTATTTGCACATAGATAAATGTGAACTTGGCTCTCCAATTTCTCATTCCAAGCCGATATCCAAGCTACTCTCAATTAACCATCATCGACAATCTCACCTACCTCCCATTAGCATGGACCAGGCTTGCCTCCCAGAGAGTAAAACACTACGCCTCCTTGGTCTCACACTTTCAGCGGACCTCAAATGGAATGACTATATCGAATCCATTGCTAAATCCACTGCTATGAAAGTCGGTTCTCTGTGTAGGGACCAGAAGTTTTTTCCGTCTAAATCTATCCTGCACATTTACAAATCTACCATCCGCCCGTGCCTTGAACACTGCTGCCATATCTGGTCGGGTGCCCCTGCTGTTCTCCTCGGGCTTCTCGATAAGGTTCAGAGGAGGGTCTGCAATGTGATAGATACCAACTTGGCAGACCGCCTGCAGTCTCTCTCCCACCGGTGCGACGTGGCTTCCCTGTGTCTCTTCTATAAATACTTTCACGGCTTCTGCTCCGATGAACTTAGATCACTGGTGCCCCCTAAATACGAATTTGCACGAGATACTAGATTAGCAACTAGATCCCACCCTTTTACAGTGAAACCGATAAAATGCAGCCATATCTTCTACTCCAACAGTTTCTTTCCTCGCACTTCCCGACTGTGGAATTCTCTTCCAAACGATTGCTTCCCCGACGGCTACAATCTCCAGGAGTTTAAATGTAAAGTCAATAGACACCTCCTAACACACTAACCTGCTCCCATTCTATCAAGCACTCTTCCCATCTGCCTAACCCTCATCCTCGCTATCCTTACTCATCTGTCACCTTCCTCCTGACATTCCCTATGTCTAACCACTCCTTCTCTTTACCTTCCCCTATGTAGCCCCATGCGCAATAGTGGCAGTGGAATGCCTTGCTTGGGGTGAGATGATTAAAAAAAAAAAAAAAAAAATTACACAGAATGCACATACAATATAAGGGTTATTTTATTATTTTTACAAAAAAGTCTGATCTCAGGATTTGTAACTTGAAAAAGGATTGGTAAAAACACAAACAGTTAATATTAATAAATCATTTGGACTAAATGTTGGTTGAGTGCAAAAATTCACTGACTACAAGAACTTTTATTGTAACAAAATTTCCCCTTTATTCTGGTTGTGATAATTGGTATTAGTATTGTATGAAAATCTCTCTTAATAGAATTATTAAACTATGAATTTCAATATTTTACCTCATCTGAATTCTCTCAATATGTCAATTCTTTATATATATATATATATATATATATAATTTTGCTTTATTTCATGCCTGTTTTCATATTTCACTTCACTATTTAAATTTGGAAGCTTTTCCCAAATCATCACCTTGAATTTTTTAATAATCTACACTTCATAAATCATAATAATTTAATAGAGACATTAATTTTAATCATCATCATATTTTCACTTATCATCTACAATTCTTAAAGTTGTCTTTGATCCATTTTATATTCTTTAATGCCGCAATATTTTATCCTGTGCACACTCTCTGAAATACTTGCTTTTATTGTCATGCCAAATTTCTTTTTTGAAATACACTGTACCAATGCTCTTCGAGTGATATAAAATCCTACATGAAAGATTAACATTTGATTTTTCGAGTGTGAAAAATCTGACACAAATTTTATCTGATTTTCAGAATTGTTGTTTCTGCTGAAACTGATAAGTTGATGAATAAAAAATGAAGCTGAAATGAACACCAGATCAATGACACAAACCAATTCAAAAATATTCAACACTTCATATGACTTCTCAGTTCAGTGAATCAGGAAATATTATGGGATAATAGAAACGCTTCATTATTTTTTCAAGAAGTTTATTTATGCTTGCCTGGGTCTATTCTGTATATTATAATGAATTTGTAAATTGAGCTTAAAAGTTTTGTTAAAGAAACCATTCTGTTTTGACATGTGTGGTATGATCAAGGAACTTCATCAGTAGACCTAGCATGAAAATATGTAAAATCCATTGCACAACAAAACCGAATGAGTTTAAAAAAATAATGCTACAGATATGGAATATAATCCCTAAAACCAAGTTAGGTTATAAACAAAAAGTAAAGTTAATGGGTGATAATATCAAAAAGTAAAGTTAATGGGTGATAATATCACATGTTGGGTCAGTCGTAATCTTATAGGTATGTGCATTGTGATGCAGTGCACATCGACTCAGAACGACAAATCGGGTTCCAAGTTTGAATTCCAGTTGAATTCCCTGCATTCACTAACACACAAATACCCTTGGGAAAGGTATTAATCCATCTCTTCCCTCCAGTTAGGGGTTAAATAACAGGACAGATTGGGTTCTATAGCTTTGGCTGGCAACCAGTCTACTGCAGAAAGCAATGGCAACCTACTGCAGGATAATTTTCTGCCCAATTAGTCATGTCTCTTTCAAGACATGATCGCCCAACACGTGTATTATGTATGGCACTTAACTGACTAACTGAATATGCATGACATAATAACACTTTATTTCACAAACAGAACAAAGCAGAAAGAAAAAGAATGACAAACATGCTTGGTTCTCAGAGAGACTTTTATGCTGCTAAGTTGAACACAAAATTATATTTACATGTGTCCGACACAGAGAAATCATGCCATGTATGCAACAAAAACCAGAGTAATAAGGAGGATGAAAGAGAGTCTTACGTATAATAATAATAGACAATGGGAACTGATGCTGCTGGAGATTCTTTTGTGTTTCTGGAGAAGCTATATTTAGAATTTCTGATTCAAATGGGCCTGGAAAGGTAAATGTTTTTGTGCCTATTTGTATGTATTTATGCCTATAGCTGTGTATTAGTCGATCCATCTACATGGTTTTATTCTGTATATGATGCTTTGTGGAGTTTTAATTCATGTATGTATTTTGTTTTTTTGCAAGTGAATTTGTGTGCGTATATATTTAATTATATTTGTTTATGCACTGGAAGATGACTGTGTTTGTCTTGACCTTATTTAAAACTTCTACCCACATTATCTTACGAATTCTGTCTTACAGGTATCCAATATATGTAGCATTCATAGACATTTCTTAAATTGTCTCTAAATCTAACAGATAAATTGACACGTTGCTCAAACAAGAGTTTAGAATTTGTGTATGAATATGTATGTGCATATATGTATATGTATGAGTATATGAATGAATGTGTGTATATATTTGTCTGTTTGTATATATGTTGGTATCTATATATTTGTATATATGTGTCTGTCTAGTCCTCATTTCATATTTAAATAATTTTACAATAATCTAAACCTAATGCTTTGTTAAACTTTATTAATTCATAGTATCTAACATTAATTAGTAATAAATGTTTTTGAAAATAAATTCTTATTTTTATTTTAAAGTGAAACAAATAATCAATTAGTAATACTGATCTCTATTTTAATCAAATATTAACATTAATGCCTAAATAAATTGTTTTTAGAGTCTGTTCTTATGTTCTTCAAATTAGAAATTACTTGTATTTTGATTGGTTACCACAGACTATTTAGAATGTCTCCCTGATTGAGGGGGTTTGGCTAGTTTTGAACCTTTTAAAATTCTTCAACTCAAAATCAGCATTATCACTTGATAAGGCACTAGTGTTGAAACAAAATAGCTACTTTTCTAATGATATTATAACATATTTACATTATAAATTTTAAATAAATATTATTTGCTTTTCTTTGTATTAGGCACTTTTTTAAGAATAGTGTTTTTTAGGATACAGAATTTTATTCTATCCATACCTACCTTATATATATATATATATATATATATATATATATATATATATTAAAAAAACAGTTATGACTTCTGCAGTTGATGCATTACTCCTCAGCAATGAATTGAGTTCTTTTGGTGACTGGTGTGCGCATGCCTCGCTTGTATACAACATGCTAAAATTTCCCTTCTCTGATTCCATACACCTATGGCTTAGGGGTTAATGACTCTGACTGACACCGAATCAGTCGAGTTTCGATCCAGGCCATAAGCAAGTGGATGTCTAGCCACACTGATGAGCTGTGATACAACAAAACAGGCTTGTATGTGGATAACAAATATATATATATATATATATATATATATACCAAATATTTGAAAATGCATCATCAAGGAAGACAACTTTAACTAATATTATATCCTGCAACAAAATTTGAAATTCTCCTTTTTTCAGAGGTCTTGGGTGCATTAACATGGTGATTACCAATTTGACACAATGTAATTAAAAGATACATTGGGGCTTGTTATAGTAGATGACAACCATAGTAACTCAGAGATAGCAAAGTGGCCAGGTGAGAAGGAGAAATGACAGATGAACTCTTTGCCAACCACATAAGAGAGTCCATTGAAACACACCATGTTTACATTATCTCTGATGATCTTTTGAATCATGAGAAATGAGGGTGGGGTGTCATGCTACACCACGTCTTTCCACAGAGACACAGGATCAATGCCACCAATTAAATCAAACTGAGCTAGGAACGGTTATACAAGAAATTGTTAGGTTATCTCTAGCCTGTAGCCCCCTCATTTGAATCACCTTAACTACTGAGGCATCATTGAGATCAGAGCCATGCATACCACCAGGGACATGCTTCATTTGGGGCCTTGAGCAATGCTTTGTAACCCTCACTATCTTTGCTTTTTTTACCTGTATAGTTGCATTTGGCTGAGTTACAAATTCAGCTAAAAGCAACTGACTATTCAAACATTTCTGTCAATTTCAACATCATTTTGAGGCTTTTTCCATTAGGCCAAACCTGTGAATTTGTTTTGCTTGTGTAAAATCTCAAAAATTTGAATTTCACTATTTTTTATCCATATTGTTAACATATATTGCATGTGATCCATTATAATTAGATTAGTATAAAATCTATGCCTATATGAGTACTATCTTATAAAAATCGAGATGTAGTAGAATGGGGTACAATATATCATAGACTGCATGAGACTCTTGCACCAGCTCTGATTGAAAAGGAAACAAAACGGCAACCTTACAATATCAAGACACATCGAAGGTTGTGATTGGGAATAGAATGTGTCCAACATGAACAAAAAAAAAGTGATCTGGCCGTGTAGTTGCTTCTTAAGACACATAAAGGCTCTTCTCCAGGCTGAGGATAATTTTAATGAATAATCTCTTTACTTTTTTAAAGTTATTTTCAAGTACTTGATGCACCTTATATATATATATATATATATATTTAATTGGAGTAGATAGACTAAACTATCACCCAGTTCACACTCCACCCACATCTATTGAACAAGTGAAGAGGCTCATTCCTTGTTCCCTGCTTAGGATGTGGTTTCCGGTTTTCTCTTTTCCAATCTTTTCACTCTTACATAGCCCCCTGCACATCAGTGGCATTACCGCCTTGCTTGGGGTGATATGATTAAAATATATATATATATATATATATATATATATATATATATATAAAAACAGTAAAAAAACAATAGCTACTTCCACATTTATGCATCATACATTCAGTAACGAATGTAAACACTCTCTGCTACTGGTAAGTGTTTACATTGTATATAACACACTGCCTTCCTCTACTTAAAGACCATAGCTCAGGGGTAGAAGCACTGACTGATGTCAATTTGGTCAGGTTTCAATTCTAGCTATAAGCAATTGGATGTCTAACCAAACTGATGAGTTGGGATACAGTGAAACAGAACTGTTTGTGAATGGCTATATATATATACACTCATCTTTATTGCCATATTCACAATGTTTTGGCCATTGTACACTCTGGTCATCTCCAGGTGATATTTGTTGGAATTACAAACTGAACTATTTATTTAGTCCCTGTGGGGAATAAAAGTGCTGGCTGATTCATCCAAAAGTGGCTTGACCCAAAGAGTTGTGAGATTAATCCCTGGACACAGCAAAGAGAGCAAAAGTTTGAAAAGTTAAGTTATCAAGGGGAATTAACTAAAACTGAGATATCCATATGGAATTAGAACAATTCTCCCCCACCTCAACTAAATAAAGGGTTTGGTTCAAAATTCCAGCAAATATCACCTGAAGAAATCCCAGTAATACAATGGATGAAATGTCATGAATATGGCAATAAAGATTAGGATAACAGTTTAAACAATGTAAATAGTTGCAATTCCTCATTTCAGAAATATATATATATATATATATATATTATTGCTTAAACATTATATTTTAGTGGGTACACATGTAGACACTGTATATTTTTAAACAATCCGAATTACATTTACTTGCTTGTGCATTGAAGAATATGAATAAAGAAAATCTGCTCTTTGGCAGGGTTCAAATTAGTGTCCCCTTTTTGTCAGTAAAGCACTGTTTGATTCAACATGCTGTAGACTGATTGGCCTTAGAGAGCTTCACAATCCTCCAAAATTCAATTATTCATTTAAGGGATGTACATGAGATCTTCTCAAAAGCCCATATCTGCTGACTTTATTTCCACATCCAACACAAAGTTATTTCTAAGAACTTAATGGATTATTATTTTAAATCTACTGTTATATCTTATTACTTAAGTTATGTGTGTGTGTGTGTGTGTGTGTGTGTGTGTGTAGGTATGATATCTTTTAACATATACATATATCTGTGACTAGGTATTTTTTTATGCATGTCCATCAAAATTTACATTAAGGTTTAAAAATACATATGTATTTGCATATAGTGTGTTATAGAATGACAGAATTGAAAAAAATTCAAACAAAAGTGTTTAATTTCCAGAAGAAATATTTTTAAGCTAAACGGTTTTACTGTGGGACATGGTGGGATAGGGAAGACATACAAAAAACACCAGTCATAGTTTTATATATTTAAAGCTAAACATCCCTGTATTTACAATGTAAAATTGTAACAGAAGTTTGTTGTATGTAAAAAGATTGATTCCATGAATAAAAACATTATTAGCCTAAAGCAGTTCCTTCCAAAGATAAAACAAACACTTTAATTTGTTTTTTCCTCTATTCTGTCATTCAATTAGTCACTATAACTCCGATATATATATATTTGGGTGCTGAAAAAAAGGTTATTTAGTTAGATTTTGCTCACAAACTTTTCACACAATATATATATATATATAACTCACTTTAACTGCCCAGTATAAACTGTGTTTCTTGTCATAAATCAATTACCTATATCAAACAAGATGTGCATTGTGGTGCAGTGGATATCAACTTGGAATGAGAAATCATAGAGATGAGTTCAAATTTCAGTTGAATTCATTGCATTCACTTACATGCAAATACCTTTGGGAAAGGTATTAATCCATCTCTTTCCTCTAGCTATAGGTTAAATAACAAGACAAATTAGGTTCTGTAGCTTTAGTTGGCAACCAGTATACCACAGAAAGTAATCACAACCTACTGCAGAAAAATCTTCTGCCCAGTCAACCAACTGTGGGAAAATCTTCTGCTCAAGCGTCAAGTATGGCACTTAACTGACAGACTAATATCAGACATACTACCACCTCCTTAAGTAGACATCTCATGTCTCACTTATCAGATCAAAGTGCAATAAAAATACATCTAGCTACTAACAAATTACAAGAACCCTTAAGAAATATTCTGGTCAGAAACACTAAAGTATATGTTTAGAAAATTATTTGCTGCCTCGATACACTATATATATATATATATATATATATATATATATATATATATATATATATATAAATGATAGTTTAGAACATGTACAAATTATAATTTACTACAAAAGTGTACATTTTGTTTTGACATCGAAAGAACAATGTCTCATCAGATAGTTAATAATGAAGGTAATATTCATAGCTCTATTTCTATATTGAGCACTGTTTTAAATTAATGTTTTGAACATTGTTAATATTTTCTTTGTTTTTTATTCACTTAGATATATATGTGTGTGTGTGTGTAGCACATTATTATTTTTTGAATTTTAAAAATTTATCTGTTGTAGCTATGGAATTTTTTAAAAAAACAAGCATCTGAATATAAGGGACCAGAAATTAAATAATTATAACAGACCAAGTTCAGGAATGTTTTTTATTTAAATCACAATCATAACAAAATGCAAATTTTATCACAGTTACAGTAAGTTTGTCTTTGTATTTCACTCCTGAAAATGATCTTGGGGGAGATCAAAAGTACTTGGGTATGGAAAAACTACAGCACTTTCATTGATGAATTTCCTCTTAACATCAAGAAACTGATTAAAGAAGTGGAAAGGATTAGTATAAAAGTAAATAGATATAATATGTCTATATTATTCAATGACAAATATCATGTGCATATATATATTAAAAGGAGCAGTTTTACCAAACCAAGACTGTGGAAGAACGTGAAGGGCAAATACAAGAAGTTATGCCTTCCATACAACAAGAGTTTCTGGTGAAATCAGAAATCAGACACAATTCCTGGGCAGTGTGAGAAGTTGGTAGTGAAATCTGGTGTCTATAGCAAATTTTACATAAAACCTCATGTTAAACACTTTTCTCTTATATTCATTTCTTGTAAGACTTGTGATTAACAAATAAATTATAAGTTTTTTAAAATGGGGATTTATTTTCAATCATTTATTTATCACCTTATATATATATATATATATATATATATATATATATATATATATATATATTAGTCATCCATATACAAGCCTGTTTCATTGTATCACAGCTCATCAGTGTGGTTAGATGCATCCACTTGCTTCTGGCCGGGATCGAAACTCGACCGATTTGGTGTCAGTCAGAGTCGCTACTCCCTAAGCCATCGACACATGGAATCAGAGAAGGGAAATTTTAACATGTTGTATATAAGCAGTGTATACACACGCCAGTCACCAAAAGAACTCAATTCATTTCTGAAGAGTCACGCATATAGCAGAAGTGGAAACTGTTTTTAAAATTTTCTTCTCCAGAGAGCTCAATCGTAATGAGAGCATAATATATTATGAGAGCATATATATATAAAAACATGCAGTGTAGATATAGAAAAATCCAAAGGAGCATCCTGTACATGAAGTGGTAGGATAACTCTCTAGGAGAGCTCTAAATATATTTGTATATAAATACATATAGAGCAAATATATGTAAAAAATTAAGACAGACACATTATTCCATGGTGAATTGGAAGTATGGGCCTATTTCAGGTGAACCATCATCAGCTTCCATCTTTGTACAGAAGATTTTATGTGAATTAAATTCACAAATAAAGACCAAAAAAAAAAACAAAAACCGAAATAAAAATATAGATCGCTTCCTTAAAAGTGAAAAATTAAAGAAAAAATTCATCATTACATCAGTAAGGTGAATAAACACATATACATACATAAACATATATACACATGCAACATATAATCAAAGAGCACACGTAAGAATGGATGTCAGTTCAAAGATACTCTACGTATTTCAGTTAGACTACTGACACGTCGATTTGGAAAATAAAAAAGGGTCTTTATTTGCAAATTTAATTCGTGTAAAATCTTCTGTACAATAAAGACAGATGCTGATGATGGTTCGCCTGAAATAGGCCTATACTTCCGTTTAACCATGGAATAACATGTCTGTCTTAATTTTTTACATATGTGTGTGTGTGTGTGTGTGAAAGGATGCTGAAAAGTACTCAGCCTGAACTACTTCCCAAACTCTGCCCAAATAACCAAACAACAGAATAACTTTTTGAATACTTCTTCATTAAGCCGAGAAATTTTCAGCACCTACTCAGAAATGCGGTCTATCAAGAGAGAAAAGAAAAAAGTGAGAAAGAGAAGTTTTTTAAGAGATGTGTCGATGTTTACATGATGCTTATACATGAATAATGTTTGGTATACACAGTGCTCTCATTATAGCATATATATATATATATATATATATATATATATATATATATATACTAGCTGTATAGCCCGGCGTTGCTCGAGTGTAATGAAAGCTTTAAAACTAATCCATGATCCTGGAGCTCAGACTCTTTGGATGTTGGCATGAAAGACAAAAAAGCAATAGTTGCTTCCATTAAAAGTGAAACTGTAGACTGAAAGAAAAATGAATGTATGTAAGTCAAAGTTTGATTTCCTGGTATCGATATCAAATAAGTTTTTTTCGTTGTAAACTGAATTTTGAAGGCTAAATAAGTCCTCTGAGTAAATGGTATCATGGCTGAGACTAAGAACTACAATTATACCTACTTAGAGCTAAACCTGAAGCAAAAACCAAAATAAAAGGGCTGAAAAAAATACAGACATACAGGCAGATAAACAGACACACACACAAACATCTTGCCTTTTATATATATATATTATCGATTTTCTGCACTATAGTACGAACTGCAACCTTGAAACTTCTGAATATTGTTTCTTATGTCTTTGTCTATGAGTGTATCAAATTTGATTAAAATCGGACAACTCCTTCTATAACCCGATTTTTTCGATTATTGATTTTCGATATTTATCGGGGGTTCCTCGATACAAAACCTAGCTAAGAACACTCGCAGACACTTATAGTACAACTGTGTAAATTTTCAAGAAAATCAATTCAGCCGTTTCAGAGTCTATAGGTAACAGACACAGACACACACACACAGACAAAATTCCATTTATAAATAAGTTTAGATTTAGATTATATATATATATATATATATATATATATATATAAGAATACCTGTTGTTAAGCATTAATTTGCATATACATCATATAGGTAATTGTAAGTTCCTTGCACATTAGATGATTCAGAGACTTAGGATATAGCTGTTTTAGTTCATTAAAATACACCCCCCTACACACACATATAAATCTACTTATG
Source organism: Ascarosepion bandense (assembly GCA_037127315.1). Taxonomy (NCBI): domain Eukaryota; kingdom Metazoa; phylum Mollusca; class Cephalopoda; order Sepiida; family Sepiidae; genus Ascarosepion; species Ascarosepion bandense. The sequence continues at coordinate 11,134,897 of JBBBDQ010029769.1, read as the reverse complement.
ATTATAATACATTTTAAAAAACAGAAACTGGATAAAATAGTCTCCCTGAAAGCAAAAACTGCACCTCTTCAGCCTAACTCTCTCAGCTGACCTCAAGTGGAATGACTACATTGAATCCATAGCTAAATCTGCTGCAAGGAAGGTCAGTTCACTGTGTAGGGTCAAAAAGTTTTTTTTTTTTTCATTTGAATCTATCTTGCACATATATAAATTTACTATTCACCCATGCACTGAATTCTGCTATCACATCTGGTTGGGCGACCCTGCTATTCATCTTGGAGTTCCAGACAAAATCCAAAAGAGAATCTGCAATGTAATCAATCCCGACCTGGTAGCTCAACTCCAGTCACTTTCTCGCCAATGTAATATGGCTTCCTTCTGTCTCTTCTACAAATACTTTCACAGTTTTTGCTCTGATTAGATTAGCTTCCTGGTGTCCACTCCATATGAATTTACTCAAACTAGTAGACTAGTGACTAAGTCCCACCCTTTTACAGTGAAACCGATCAAATGTAACTACAACTTCTACTTTACAGCTTCTTTTCTCACACTTTCCGCCTGTGGAGTTCCCTTCCGTATACTTGCTTCCCTGACAGCTACAATCTCCAAGAATTTAAATGCAATGTCAATTGTCATCTCTTATCTCCTTGACTTGCATTCTTTCCATGACAATCGTCCTTCTTCCTTTCCACTCTACTCTCATGCAGCCCCCTTCACATCAGCGTTCTCATCCTTCTCTTATCCATTCTCTGACAATCCCTGTAACTTGTTCCTCTTTCTCATCACTCACCTCTTATATAACCCCCTGCACACCAGTGACAGTACTGCCCTGCTAGGAGTGAAATGATTATAAAAAAAATTGCATCAGTTCACATAATATAATTATATGTGCTGTGGTGTAATGAATATTGACTTGAAAGGAGAAATCAGAGAGCCAAGTTCAATTTCCAACTGAATTTGTTTCATTCACTTGTGTAGAAATACTCTTGGGAAATACCCCCTTGGGTGTCAGTCAATCTTTTTTCCCTCAGAACAGATTGGGTTCTATAGCCTTGATTAGCAACTGGTCCACAGAAAGTAATGCCAACTTACTATGGCAATATATTCTGCCTAGTCAGTCATGTTTCAAGAGAAACATGATCGCCTAAGTGTGTATCATGCATAGCAATTAACTGACTGATTATTACAAACATTACATTATAAGAATTTTAATTTATCTTTTACTCATTGTAAGCAATCTCCTGCAATCCGAAATACATTTCAGCTTAAAATAACCCACAAAGGGTTGATAAGTCATAAAAAATCAATCTTTCATTCATTTTTATATACAAATTACATATATATATATATATATATATATATATATATATATATATATATATATATATATTGTTTAATACTTAGTTTTCGATATTAATATGGTTAGACCAGTACACATTTGTATTAAAAAGTGTTCTATACAATTGTAGAACTTTTGAATATTTTTAATTTATAAATGAGTTATTTTGCTACCTTAGTTTTCACCACGAGTGGTTTCTTCAGGCAATAATCGCCTGAAGAAACCACTCATGGTGGAAACCAAGGTAGCGAAATAACTTGTTTATAAATGAAAAAAAAAAAATATATATATATATGTATATATATATCATTTGGAAATTAGTTATTTCTGCAATCTAAATTTCAACTATTCAGTATCTTCAGGTGATTTATAAATGCAGACAAAATTAATTTCCAAATGAAAAATATTAAAAAGTTCTACAATATAAATGTATTGAGTTCTTTTTAATATCATTCAGTATTGGTCTAATTTAATTATGACCCAAAATCTAATTGTGTGTGTGCACCACTTATTGTAATCTCTTTTGTACATGATTTGAAGATAATCATCATCAGCTAATAAAATTAAGTAAAGAAGATAAAAATTGCAACACTATATATATTCATTGTTGTAAACAACTTTGTTTTCTCAAATGAAGCTTTTATGTTAGACTAATAAACGTTTCCCATTTGTTCTTCATCTTATCATAAACAACTTTACAACATAAAAATTTACAGGAAATTTGACTTGAAATTATTATCTATTTAACTTATGAGAACTTACCTTATGAAGTGTTTAGGGTTGACTAATTTTGATAGCATTAAGTAAATGAAAGATTCTAACAATTTACATTCATTTTTTAAAACAAATTCACATTATAAAAATGAATACAATATTTTTTTTTACTTGACATTATTACTTTTATAATTAATTTTAAAAATGTGTTTTGAACTGATTTTAATGACAATAAAGTTTTGATAGCATAAGTCATGATTATAATAAATGAATACCCATATATATATATATATATATATAGATATAGATATAGGGCGTGATGGGTAAATTGTCATGATTTTATATTTTTAATTGCACACATATGCATTGCTTTTTTTTTGTCAACTTTACAGTGTTGTAGGGTCAGTTGGGCACTGCCTGTGAGAAAAAAAGCACCCTAATGCAATTCACTCTGCCAGAAATTTTGAAATAACATGCTGTACTGCCTGGCATTTGTGCCATTAGCTCAAATACAAACATTTCAGAGTGTTCGGTTGTCAATCTTAGGACAGTGCAGAGAATTAAAAAAAAGTTTAATGAGTCTAATGGCAATTTTGAAAGTGTTTAGAGTGATCACTAGTGATGGTGATGTTGATGTTATATCTCCATCTTCCACACAGTGCCTCAGACTCAACACAAAGACCTATATCAAGTACCTTGAAGAGATAGTGCTGCCCAAGGTCAAGAGGGTGACTGCTGGAAGACCCTATGTCTGGCAATAGAACTCTGCACCAAGCCACACAAGCATGAGAACCCAGACAATTTCTGGCCGTTTAATTCGCCAGAATGCAGCTCCCTTGATTATGTGTAGGGCACAGTTGACTGAGAGACCAACAAAACTTCTTATATCATCAAAGATGAACTGAACACAAGGATTAAGGCTGAATTTACCAACCTAAACAAGGACACCATCCCAAAAAGTTGCAGAAGATTCCAAAGTTGTTTGGAGGCCATGGTTGAAGCCTATCGTGATTTTATTGAATAAGTTTACTTTTTTAAATTTCAAGGTATGTTTGTGCAAGTTTGGAAAAATATATGTTAAAATAAGATGTCAGTTTTATTTTCATTTTTGTATAATTCAGACGACAATTCATCCATCGCACTCTCACTCTCTCTCTCTCTCTCTCTCTCTCTCTCTCTCTCACTTTATATATATATATATAGGGAAATGTCTAATATTATCAACAACCATACTATTCAATGCAATCTGCCTTTTCTTGTCTTTAATCTCAAGGTTACTCTTAGCTGGGGATTTAAGAAACACTTACTGTCACTTGGTCCCCAGAAATGATCATCAACTCTATCTTCTATAATGACAATCATAACACAATAAAACTCAACACTGGTTTTCTTTTAAGACAAGTATTAAATATTTACACTGATAAAAAGCAATTTTCTCCAGTTAACACCATTTTAAAAGCATAAAAAATAAGGATTATTTGTTTCATATCAAAGAAATATATTTTAAAATTTAAAATATATTTTAAACACCTTAAAGGAGATGAAAAGACATTTCTCTGTTTTATGAGAGAAACTCACAAGTTTTGACATCCAAATATTTTGTTGAAATTTTCAAGTGCTTCTTTTAGTTTTCAAAAGTATTTTCTACTTTTATTTAAAATTTTTATCTTAATGATGTTATTTTGCTTCTTTTTTGTTTGGTTTTGAATTAAATATTAAATATTAATTATTTTAGATGAATTTATTAGTTATTATTTATTAATTATTATTATTATTTATTAATTTTTTGTTTTCTTAAATAAATTAAATTATTTAATCAAGTATTATTATTTATTAATTATTATTTTACATTAATTATTTTAAACATTAATATATTTTATTAAATATTAATTATTTAATATTAAAATTAAATTTTCAAGTGCTTCTTTAAGTTTTTAAAAGTATTTTCCAATTTTATTTAAAAATTTTATCTTAATGATGTTATTTTGCTTTTTTGTTTGGTTTTGAATTAAATAAATTTTTAAGTGTGATCTTTTATTTCATAAAGAGTTGGGAAATAATTCAAATGTATTTTGCTCACTGAGAAAAAACAACTTTAATTGTATTTAAAGTATTTTTTTTTTTACAAACTTCTTGGAAATATTAAAAACTTTGAATACAAAAGTTTTAAAATTGTCATTTACATGATAATTTTTAAGATTATAGAACATTAAAATTCATGATGTTATAAGATAAAATCTTTAAATGAAAAACAAAATAAGAATATCAGCTGATTTAGAAAACCTTTGATAAAACTTTTAATATTGATTTAAATTACTTTCTGTATTTTTCTCTAAGAAACAAGTGTTTGACTTCCAGGATTGTAGAAATGTTTTCATGAAACAGATATCAATTTTTGAAGTTTTTTTTTTCTTTTTTTTTCAACTGAAATCAAAATTAAGCAATGTATTTTTTTTTTTTTGTCTATAAAAAACATATTATTAATAAATATCATCATTTTTTAAAAAATGTTTGACATGTTAAAATGATTTATTTATTGCATTTTTGTTTCATTTTCTTTTGTTGTTTCTTGTATATTTTTGATTGATTTTGTTTTTTTATGAACTCTTTATGAGTTATTTAATGTTGAGGCATACTTTAAATTATAAGCGGTTGCTTGCAGTACCTAGTGTTCCCAAATGATCCCCCATCTAAATACTGACTGGGCTTGACACTGCTTAACATCAGTGATCGTATGAGAACCGATGTTTCTGTTCTTATAACCAATGAGGTATTAAACACCTTGTCCCACAGTAAATGCATCATCAGTGTCAGAAACTACTGGTTAAAAGTACAACACATCTTTTGGCAAGGCAGCTTTCTCAGTTCAAACAAAAGCAAATGTTTATCATCTCTCCATCTAATGTTGTTACCAAAGTAAAGTGGTTACCAGCTGAAGCTAAAGTACCTCGAGAGAAACAATAATAGTCATTGTAGCAAAAGGTAATCAACCCTCGGCTATAGAAATGAATGAAAGAAAGAAAGACTGTTGATAGCAAAGAAGAAACATATCACCATGGTAACATTTAGACTTACCAAGAGAAAAAATATCTTGCATTGTGAATCACAGATGATTTTCATGGGCTGTTAAGGTAACTGCTCCAGATGCTGAGGAATAAGGAGTCACGCTAGGAATGGTTACTGCAGTGCTTGCTGATTATAGTGACGTTAAAATGTACGGGAGGTGAAGCAAAAATTCCCCACCCTGTCTTTGTGTGTGTGCGCGCACTCGCACGCCTGTAGTGGGTGGTGAAAGATGGAACGACTGAATGTGTGGGTGTGTGTGCCAAGATGAGTGGGCGTGTGTACACGTGTGTGTGTGTGTGCGCGCGTGCGTGTTGTGTTTGTTTCACTGCATCCTTTCTTTACGGTTTTATGACAATATATACACACTCTGCTCATTCTGTGCAAGCTTTCTCTCTCTTTCTATCTAACATTATACCCTTTATCTCTGTAAATATCTCTATCTCATTACTTTAAGATCTATCTATCTATCTATCTATCTATCTCTATCTATCTCAGTCTGCTCATATCTCTGTGTTTTCATTCATATCTATCTCGATAGCTATCTTAATCTGTTCATCCTATCTGTATTTGCGTGTGTCATTGAGAGCGAATACTTCTTTCAGTCTGATTTTGCCAATGAACCTGCATTAAAATTTCTAATCAATGTGTCTCTATTCGCTTAGCAAAGTCTGGCACAGTAATGATGTGAAGATTGAGAAAATCAAATTGTATACAACAAAATAAATACTACTATCCTTTTTTTATGAAGCACACTAGTACTAGTACTAGTACTACGTTTTGGTACCTTTTTCACCAAACATACTGCACGTACTACTAAGCGTAGTATTTGGTACTTTTTAAGTAAGTAACTGCATCAAGTGATCTGTGTGCACGCGCTTAAAAATCCGTTTACTTCTTTCGTTAACTCTGTCTGTTACGGTGTTTAAAAAGAACAGTTAATTTTTGTGTATCCAACATGTGCAAGTCTTTATTTTTCATGCTTCTAAATCTAATTATATACAATAAATACAAATCTCCTTGACATTGTTGGCAACAAAAACTAGGCGTTTATTTCACACGTGTGAGCATGATTGTTTTTCTTTAACTGATTTTTATGATTTAAACAAGCGGACACGAAAAGGGAGACGTTTTGTTTACTACACGCAATTAAATGCCAGTCTGTGGTGTGTAGAGGTGCTGCTAACTTACACTTGACTTGGTTTTTAAAGCATGTGTTTTCTTTTTTTATGTTAGTTAATCTGTTAGTGTGTGTGTCATTTCTGTAAATTACATGTGAACGTGTTAGGTGCATTTGTGTTTCAAACAACACCGCTAAATAAATTAAATTGCTACTTTCATGATTTCGTTTTATGACCTCGCTTAACCGATTTTTGTGTGTTTTTCGTATGATTTTTACGTTCTTGTGTGCATTTAAATTATTATTGCACATGACTACAGTGCGTTGTACACCGTGTGTGCTTGAGCCAACGGGATCATTTTGTTTTTGTGAGCTTGAATTTGTTTAGTAATTATTTTTCGGTATTTAACACAAATTTTAAAATTTTTTGCGTGAAAATGTCTCTTTCAAATGGTACTAGAATGTGTGTGTATGTGTGTGTGTGTTATTATTCAGAGCTGTGTTTTTTTTGTTGTTATTTTTTCTTGAGGTGTTACGGCATATCACAGGTATGACTTTTCTATTTTTTTTTTGTTTGTTTTCTTTTTGTTTTTTCCTAATTCTTATTGGGTTTCGTTTATTTTCTCTTTTTTTTTTTTTTTTTTTTTCATACACTCACTTGATTTAAGTGAATGGTGTCTACACGCACATGTTTGGGTCACGATGTCTTGCGTAGGTGTGTCAATATATGTATGCTACACTAAAATGTGTTAGTGATGTGTGCATTTTTGTATGTGTATGTACATTTCATTTATTACGTATGTGTGCATAATTTACCTCACTAAGAGAAAATGCATGAATGTTTTTAAAATCCGTTACCTCAGTTGTTGAATGTTAAATGATTTAACATTCAATATTGATTATGTGTACATAATGTTGTTGATATCAAAATGTTTATAAAATGTCATTTTTTTTATGTTAATTGTGTATTTTCTGTGCTCATACATTCATTCAATTACACTTACAGTCGTACACTAACGTTACGTTTTACACTGGAATGGATGATGACAGTATTCTTTAAGTTAAGCGGGCATTTTTATTTATCAATTCAAATGTATTAGAATTTCTTACATAAAGTATAAAACTGTTAAAAAGCAAAAAAAAAAAAAAAAAAAAAGAAGTCTCTCTCTAGTTTTAGTATGGATGAGACTGATTTACGTTCGCGCTTTTAAAAAATAGTCCGACATAGTGACATTCTCAAATCTAGAGAAGGAGTCAGTAGAGACGGAACATCAGTCTTAGACGGGACATCCTGGCTTTCAAAAATCAACGTTTGTTGAAGTATATAGAGTAGACTAGAGAGAGTCACTTAGACTAGAGACAGAGAGTAAATTTGTTTTTCATTTTAACCGGCATCTGGTACCGACCGGTGGTAAATACACAACTTATTCAGCTCTAGTTCAATTTTTATGCCACTGTTCAGACTGTTCGTGTTTTTTGTTTATGTTTTCTTTTCATTGAATGATGTGACTAGGGTTTTAGAAAAATGTACACCTTGATGCTCACGGCAATGATAGGGGGAAGTGCGTAATTTTCATATAAAACCCACTATAAAATGCGACCTTGAGTCATGCGCTATGAGAGTAGGGTACTACTACACTGAAATATTCTACTAAAACACGGAATACTCCCGAAATACCCTTACTGCAAATACCCTTGGAATCGAAGATAGTCCTATCGATAAAGATTCGCTTCGTTAAGCTGTGTATTTTTGTAGGAAAAATATGTTCTTATATCTTTGTTTTTCGTTTGTTTTGTTTTTTTTAATGAATATGACCTTCATTTTTTCAGAAAATTAGGCTTTTAGTAACTAAAAGCCTAATTTAGTTTTAAAAAAATAGGGTCCAATTTGCAGTGTAAAATTGAACACAGGATTATTAACCTATATGTCATCTTAAAGTTCTACAATATTAATAAAATTAAAAGATCATTACTACAATCAAGCAAAATAACTGTTCTGTAGACTGCGCAAGATGCTAAAAAATTAAAGAAAGAATTTTCTTAAACAGCCTTGTAATGAATGTAATTGTAAAATTATGACTTTCTATGAATGTCATTCGTGGTGCCCAACTCATTCAGAAATATATAAGTTTTATAGAGATCAATGGTTAAAAATTAATTCAAGTAAATGAACCCTGTGAGTCTTGAAGATTAAGAAGATTGTCCTTCGTCGAATCTCGTAGACTGGCGCTACACAATCACAAAGAATTTTACAAAATAAAAAAAAACTACATCACTTGAAAACTTTCAATAGCGGTAACGACTAAAATGGATTGCACAGGTAACTCAAAGAAAAATAATCAAGATGTTGAGTTGACGTTCTACATTACTTCAAACAGAAGGTTAGGGAGGAAACCAATATCAATACTAAAAAAGGCGATAAGAATTATTACTGAACTTGAAACCTATTTTCTTGAAAAAATGTTTTAAGAGAAAGATTTTATAAATTTCAAGTTGAAATTTATAAAATCTTTCTCTTAAAACAACTATTAGTTGAAATTTTTAAGTAACACTAAAGAATGTCGGATGTTTATTCAAAGAATGCGACATATCTCATTTACTCTGTATCCGTTTTTATGCAAATAACGGATCTTTTTCATCAATCATTAATTTGAAAGATCAGAAAAAGATGAATTTATATTTTGTTCTCTTTGATTTAGAACTCATTGGCTTTACTGAACTATTATGAAAATCCTAGCGTTCAAATCATCAACCCAAATCTAAACTCAAATCATGACGTGGGACTTAGAGGTTCAGTTGATTTGTGGGAACGTCGGCGGTCACTAAATGTGGGGGGCTCGTACTGCAAGGTTATTTGGAATAATTTCTCTGTAGAATTCACCTGGCACAAGCCACTTCCAAAAGGGACTTTCTACCCAAATCCTTACAACCCACCATTTGTTTTTACAAGCATTGAAATTCCAGGATAAAACAAGTAATAAGAAGATGAAATAAAGTTGACAAAACATTTAGTTTGTAACGATACAGTGTCTTAACAAATATTTAACTAGAATACACATGGTAGTTGAATAATATGTGAAACTGGTTGCTTGTAATTGTCTCCGTGAAAATAATTGTTACGGTTTTTTTTAGCATAAGTTTGAGTGTTCATTGTTGTTGAAGATTTCACACAATATTAAGAAAATTGTGTATGTAAATGCTGTTGAGAGAAATTGTTCAGGAATAATGTTCTTCGTGTTAGGTGTACAAAAGGTAGAATTTGCATAGCAGCGTGAGTTGGGCGTTTAGTCTTAGAGTTTCTTGACATAATGTTGGCCTGATAAGTGTCTGCTCCATCTGACTGGATTTATGTGGCAAAAAATGTATATATAGGGGTTCAAACACCCTCACAATTTGGCGGTAAAAATGTTGTACACTTACCTTGAGTTTGATTGGCTATCTCAGCCCAATCAACAGACAGCTTACATTTATTCAAATGATTACATACTGAACTTAGTGCATGAAATTTTTTTTGTGTGTGTGCGTGCGTGTGATTCCACAGATTTACTCATGCCAAGAATGTTAATGAAAATGATAAGGACGAAGAAACACACGGGCAATTTTAACAAAATAAGGAATTTATTCACAAATTTACATGCTTGAAGTAGTGTCAGTGGCTCGTTTCAGGAAAATAAATCAGAGTTCTTAAAGTCGGTAGTTTTAACGTATTGTTAGGAAGATGAAATGCCCGTACTACAGATTAAATGATCTAACATAAAACAATAGTCAAACATGTTTAAGACAATGCTAAAACATAAGCTCACTGAAGGGTTATATGGTTTTCATATGTTCAAAAGTAGACGAAGATAGTTTTAAATTCTTAGCTTTCTTGGATTGTCAAGAGAAAATTCTTTGAAGTGTCTCGTGCTGGTAAGAGGCTGATAATATAATTGGCGAATAATTTTACATTGGTGAGTACTTCAACGCTGGTCGCGAATAACTGAAACGAAACTTTTCACATGACTTCAACACACTTCTCATTAATTTAATCTTTTTCCTCGTTTTATGTAAAAAAAATAATTTCGCGTATTCTCGCTACTTTCTTTTCATCTTCTTTTTGGCTCACCGGCTAATTTTTGTGAAGGCAAGGTTTTCATTGGTACAAAAAAAAAAAACTTCACGTAGGCTCGCAAATTTCTTTCCTTCTTTTTTTCTGCTCAACGGGTAATTTCTGTGAAAGGTAAAAATTTCACATAGGCTCGCAATTTTTCTTTCCTTCTTCCTCAGTCCTCCGAATTTGAAGAGGATATGTGAAAGAAATTATTATTATTTTTCACTCACTACCCCACTGACCAGGATGTGCGTTGTGGTGCAGTAGACATCGGCTCTGAACGAGAAACCGGGGAGCCGAGTTCGAATTCCAATTGAATTCCTTGCATTCACTTACGCACAAATACCCTTGAGAAAGGTATTTATCCGTCACTTCTCTCCAGTTATGGGTTAAATAACAGGACAGATTGGGTTCTAATAGACTTGGCTGGCAACCAGTCTACTGCAGAAAACAATGGCAACCTACTGCGGGATAATTTTCTGCCCAGTCATCATGTCTCTTTCGAGATACGATAGCCCAAGCGTATATCACGTATGGCACTTGCTTGACTGACTGACCTAGCTGATCATAGCTTAACTAAATAAAATGAACTTTTGTAAGGCTTTCATGTTTGAACACTTTATACATCTGCATCAAAATGGAAAAAGTATCAAGGTTCAGTTTTTTTAATTAATAAATTTGAACATTCGTTATTATAGGATTGATTACCAACCAAGTAGGTTCGGTTTTTTAGCATTATTCGTAAAAAATCGAACTCTCGCTATTTCAGAGTCACGTGTCGCTCGCTTGTTTTAAAACTTTAAAAAAAGTTCCCAAATAAATAAATAAAATTGCAATAAAGTGTGAAATAAACTATAATGAAGAATTACATTTTCAAAGAAAAATATTCAGTTTTAACTTAACCGAATCTTTATCCAGCTCCCAAAAACCGTAATACTCCTTCCTTGCTAACCATTACGCCCATTTATTACGATTAAAAAAATGTAAAGAAATTTTAACCTTATCTTTCTAGGTAATCACAAATTTACAATAAAGAAAAATATATTGTTTTTTAGTTTTTCATCTCATGTAAGTAGATGTCTCCTGTCTTGACACCAGTCAACAAGTGCTATACGTGATACACGCTTGGGCGATCATGTCTCGAAAAACTGGTAGACTGGTTGCCGGCCAAAGCTATAGAATCCAATCTGTCCTGTTATTTAACCTATAACTGGAGGGAAGAGACGGATGAATTACCTTTCCCAATGGAATTTGTGCGTAAGTGAATGCAAGAATTCAACTGGAATTCGAACTCGAAACCCCGATTTTTCGTTCCGTGACACCACCCCGCTCAAATTCATGGATCCGCACCTGTTTAGTTTAATTAAAGAACGTTATTTTAACAACCATCTTTTCATTGTTTGTAATGAATCAAATTAAGTCATGGTACCTTGCTAAGCAATTCGGGTATTTGCAACTTTCCCTCGTTCTATTCTGATTCCGCTTTTAGAATATTTTGGTAAATAAAAAATATTTACTAAAAAAAAAAAATACTATTTTCAAATACAATAAGGCGAATATTTTTTTAACTTCCTTTTTAGACTGTGACTGTTCTTTCTTTTTTTTTTTTTTTTTTTACTTCTTTATCTAATCGTAAATTAAAGATTTCTTAGTTTTTAGTAAGTTCCTTGTTTTTTTGTTTTTTAGCTTGTTTTGTTTCGCGTTCCAAAATGAACACAATGACAAAAAACTACAAAAAGTAATTAAAGTACTAAATAAAACTACAATCTCTCTACATTCTTTTAATTTTTTTTTTTTCGATCTATTTTCAAGTTACTTTTAATTTTACAATTTAACATCAAAACATTTCATGGGACTATCTCTAGCTAGGGAAATATGTTGTCCATTGAGTTAGAAGAATGTGTTGAACTTTGGGATAGAGACAGTAAAAAAATTAAACAAGATGTTGACTACAGACAGCAGAGGATCACAGAACAAAAATGAAATGTATAAAATAATTCAAATTGATTGACAGGCTTGTGACTGCAATAATGTAAAAAGAAAATTTGTGTCAATGTATTTATAAAACTTCGAGGCATCTTTAATGTTTAAAAAATATTTCGGATGGTTGCGCTTTAATTCATTGTTTACTTTTTTGGTTTATCGCCATAATTTATGCCCCTCATATAGTTTAATTTTTCTATTGGATATCTTTTAGTTTTATTTTAGCATTTCTTCTTTTATTCATAAAAACGAAGAGAAAGTTTTTTCTTTAATTTATCTTATTTTAAACTTTAAAATTCATGCATTTACAAGTTTAAAGTAGAAACAATTAAGAACGTAAAACGTTCTTTGAAAAAAATTTTGTCTCTATACTGAAAGTTGTCTGTCTTTTAGTTTGTTTTTTTCTTCAATATAGTCATTGGTATTGGCAGTTAGCTACTTTTTCTTTTTTACATTTTCTTTGGAAAAAGCAGTCCCACAATTTACACCCGCCCACATAATACACAGCCATTACGGAATGGGAGGCGACAATTTTGCGCTTCGATTCCAGGAAGTTGGACATCGAAAGAACTGCTACCTTGTTTTTAAGACTCCCGCAACAACCAGTAAGTCTACAAACTCATTTTCTTTCAATTCGTCTCTCTTACTTGATTGGCTGTCTCATATTAAAACCAAATAGATAAATAAGAAAACTGATACGAAATCTTTTACGCCGTAAGTGGGAAAACGTAATTCCGGAGTTAGCCGGTGTTCAAGCAAAATCATTAAGAGTTGAAGTAAGCTCCGCCCCTATGCCATGTGCTTTCTTGTTATGAAGTTACAAACTAATTCCAAACAAAGGTAAAGGTCACAAAGAAAAGAGACCATTCATTGAACAGTGTTCTGCGAAGTTTGGCTTGTTCACTGACGAAGTTCACCGGGATAGAATTTGATAGATGTGTTATTCATTTCATTGATAGTGGTATGCCATTTTTAAGGCGTGGAGTTGGCCTAACGGTTCATGACCATGTAAAATAGAACACGAGAACTAAGTTCAAACTCCGGTTAGGATTATCTACCTTCAGTCCACTAATCCCTCTTTGTAAAAGTAGGAATTCACCTCTCTCAGACTACCAGGTCAGAAATTGCTCCTTGCAAAGTACTAATTGCCAATTAGCCAATTAATTCCAGGAAAAACAATGAAGATTTTATGGAATTATTTAACTTTTGAATACTATTTTAAGGGAAATAATTCAACAAATAATACAATTTAAATATTTTTATTTAATAGACAAGATCAGTATGATCATTTTACATTTAAATTTTTATCTATCTATCTATCTATCTATCTATCTATCTATATATATATATATATATATATATATATAGTCATCCACAGACAGATATGTTTCGCTGTATCACAGCTCATCAGTACGGTTAGCCTCCGATTGCTTTTAACCCAGGATTGAAACCCAAACAAATTGGCGTCAGTCGGTGATTCTACCACTGGGCTATGGGCGCTCAGTACAAGAAGGCAGACTTTTTAGCATGTATATTATCATTATACACGCTCAATAGCCAGAGTGCTCTGATTCATTATTGAATGAGCGATGACTGTTTTTCAAAGTCTCCCATTCTTCCAGAATGCTCACTCAGAAGTTAAAAGGAAAATGTTGTCTTCATTTATTTTTTGTGTTTTTGCAGATATATTTTTAGTTATATGTGAAATTTTATATATATCCTACATAAGTGGCATGTCTCAGAGGCACCATGCAATCATCGATTGTATATTTATAAAACAAGTTTATAATATGCACTTGATGATTGTTTAGTGCATGAAACTCCAAGTCATGCCATCAACATAGGATAATATGTATATTTATCATTATATAATTAATAGGTCTTTTCTACTACTTTGAGCACTGTTTTATTAACACCTGAATAATAATTTTATATATGTTCATATACTTAAGTGTATACCCATATGTATATTTATTAATTCACATACCTATATATATATATATATATATATATAAAAAGTAGAATCCTTGAAATTTGCTTAGGTAAATTCCAATAGAGACAAACTCCAAAGAGAACTCAATGTTAAAATTTATTGCTAAATTTAACAGAGTATTATAATCAGGACACAAAAGTTAGATATTTTTACAAATTCATTGCTGATAATATATTTTGCGGCTCCAGCTGCTCCTTAGACCAAATTTCTAATTGTCATTGTTTGAACAGAGCAGAAAACAATGAAAGACTCTTATTCAAACTGTTTCTCTTAGGACAACATTTAAGTTCTTAGTTCTCGGGTAAAGTGTTTATGCTTGAACCTGGTATAAAATGAACACTGGTGTATGCTGATATTTTTCAGCATATTTTGAACATTATTACTTTTTTAATTGATGCTATAAATTTGTTCGTTTTTATCTGCATTGTGTTTTGTGTATGAGCACCTGGAAACTGCTGCCCAATTTCATTGTGTCATTTTACAAAGACACAAAGTATATATATATATATATATATATATATATATATATATATAATAATTATGTATATATATAATTATAATAGAATAATTATATATATATATATATATATATATATATATATATATATTGTCATCTGCAGACAGATTTGATTTGCTGTATCACAGCTCATCAGTACTGTTAGACTTTGATTGCTTAATAGAACAATTATATATATATATATATATATATATATATATATATATATAATTTTATTTATATGAAGGGAAAACATTCATTGAAGTCAACACTCAGAGGCAACAAACTGTTTAATGCTAGGCACAATCATCAGGCTACCTGATGATTGTGCCTAGCACAAAACGGTCTGTGTTGACTTCAATGTTTATCTTTATATTTACATATGCTCTATCTCTGATTTTGAGCACTTTATCCTATAAATATATTACACCTTAAAACTATATTTCTTCTTATATATATATTCATCCACATTGTCTTTTTTTGCTGTATCATAGTACAGATAGACATCTGATCGCTTCTGGCCAGGATTGAAACCCAACCGATTTGACATTAGTCAGAGATTCTACCACTAAGCTCTTAGCACATGGCCGAGAAAGGTAGATTTTAGCGTGTTATATACACGATATGAACAAATACCAGTAAATAAGATTGTTTAGTTAATTACTAAAGAATGATGTGTAAATAACAGTAAGCAGCTACTGTTTTTAAAATCCACTATTTCCACAGAGTGCTCAAATGTCGGATGAAAACACATTAATCCATATACAGTTCTATTTCATGGTATTACATTTCATCAGTATAGCTAGACATCTGATTGTTTCCAACCAGGATTGATACCTGACCAATTTGACATCAGTCAAAAATTCTACCACAAACCTATTGGCGCATGGCAGAGAAAGGCAGATTTTAGTGTGTTATATTCATGATTTGAACAAATGTCAGGAGTGTTCAATTCATTGCCGAAGAATTATATACATATATATAATTCTTCTTATATATATATATATATATATATATATATATATATATATATAACTATTCTATATATATATATATATATATAGTGTAAAAAAGTTATAGAACACGTAGATTTTAAACGCACTGTTCAATAAACCCATGCAACACTAAAAAGTCACTCTATTCCATCCACTCATAGATAGTAGTAAAATAAAAAGTGTCTACCCTTTCTTAAAAAACCTAACATCCCAATCTAAGAATTACCTAGACAAAAGTAAAAAGTTACCTGTCCAAAACTAGGCTACCCTGCCCCCTCTTCTAACTCAAAGCTGTGTCTCTATGGTTACAAACGGGCAACTGACCAGCTTAGACATACTAAATTCCCATCCAACACATCACTTACATATCACATTACCAAGAATGAATCGTTTTCACCATTTATTTTTAATTTCTACTTATCACCAGAAGAGGAGCACATGTGCTCCGAAACATGAAAATTTTTGTGTAGTGAAACTATGCTTATAAACTATTGTAACAACTATTACAATATATATATATATATAGTCATTTTGTTATTACAATGGTTTATAAAAGCAATATATCACTATACAAAAGTTTTCATATTTCAGAAGAATACTGTTCTTCTTGAGGTGAAATTTTAAAATAAATGGTGAAAATTATTTATTTAATAAATATAAGATGAATTCATGGTTATTTAGAAAATTAGAGAGTTTTAGTTAGAGAATATGCTTGTAGGTATGTCAGTATTGTTCAATCAAAAATGAGAATTAAGTTGAACTATGAAGTTGAAGATTTGGAGTGGAAAGGAAACAGATTAACCTGATGTCATGGCATTTGTATGGGTGAGATACATAGTAGAATCATACATTATTTAAATGGGTAGACAATAATTTAACAGCAGATTGGATTTCAGGTTTTTTAAAAATTTGGTTTTGTACTACTTTGTGAGTTAAAGAGGCTGGAATGTTTAGGCTGGAATTAAAATGAAATAATTAGAGTATACTAAAGTATATTGTAGTTATGAAAACCAAATATATATTGAGGGTCATTTATTTATTTCTAAACATAAAGTACTACTGAATTATAAAGATGAAGTGATAGTTTTATGCGAACAATGAAAATATTTTTCTCTAAAATTTAATTAATTACAATTGTTCACTTATAACTTATGCTCCAATACAACTTATAAATTAAAAATTATTTTACTAAAACAAATCTGAATATATTCCCACCTCAAACACTCAGTCAGTCAGTTAAGTGCCATACGTGATACACGCTTGGGCGATCATGTCTCGAAAGACATTGGGAGAAGATTATCCCGTTCCGAGTCGATAGGCATTACACCACAACGCACATTGGTGTCACTGTGTTTACTTAATCGATTTGACTGGCTGGGCATTGCTTTCTGCGGTAGACTGGTTGCCGACCAAGGCTATAGAACCCAATCTGTCCTGTTATTTAACCCATAACTGGAGGGAAGACACGGATTAATACCTTTCCCAATGTTATTTCTGAGTAAGTGAATGCGATTCGATATCAACTGCACCAACACACATCCACATTTTAGGGTCAGTCAGTTAAGTGCCATACGTGATACACGCTTGGGCGATCATGTCTCGAAAGAGACATGACTGACTGCGCAGAAGATTATCCCGCAATAGGTTGCCATTGCTTTCTGCGGTAGACTGGTTGCTGACCAAGGCTATAGAACCCAATCTGTCCTGTTATTTAACCCATAACTGGAAGGAAGAGACGGATTAATACCTTTCCCAAGGGTATTTGCGCATAAGTGAATACAATGGATTCAACTGGAATTCGAACTCGGCTCCCCGGTTTTTCGTTCTGAGCCAATATCCACTGGACTACAACGCACATCCCTTCGCACATCCTCAAACCCTAGTGATCTTAAATTCAGGCCCAGTGTAGCAGGGCCAGCCTGCCCTACCAGCAGACTGAGCAACCTAATAGATAAAATATTACAACCATACACCACAAAAATAAAAAACTACATCAGAGACAGCATATATTTCTTAAGCTTCATCCTACTAAAAGTAGACCCAGGTACACTTGTAGTAACATTTGATGTGAACAGGCTGTACAACAACATGTTCCATGAACTAGATAAACAGGCCATTATATTTTGGATTGAAAAACATTCAGAAATACTTCCCACACACTTCACAAAAGAATTTATTATGCAGTGTATAGAAATAACTTTAGACAATTCATTCCAATTTAACAACCAAAATTATATTCAAACAACAGGTACCGCAATGGTAACAAAAATGACACCAATATATGCAACACTCACAGTAGCATATCTAGAAGAGAACCTAAAAGATCAAATAAGACACAAAGATGGGGAAGACATAAAAACATAATTCACTAAGTCATGGAAAATATATCTAGATGTTTGTTTTATGTTTTGGAAATCAACAGGGGGAGACATAAATAAACTACACAATCTACTCCATAACTTGCACCCAAAAATTAAGTTCACACTAGAATATAGCTATAATGAATTACCATTCCTAGACATACTCAAAAAAAAACAAAAAAACAATTACATCATCACAGTAATTTACCATAAAACCACAGATAATACCTCCATTTCAAGAGCTACCACCCTAAAAGTTGTCTAAAAGCCATCCCCTACCCCCTATAGCTGACGAAACCCTTTGTAAAATATGCCTAGAGGAATGATGAAAAACACTACATATAAGAGGATACCCCACTCTACTAATAAACAAGGGTTTCCAACTGGCAGAAGAAATACCATTAGAATTTCTCTAGAATCCAAAAAACCATAAACAAAAGCATGAAAAAGAAGAAAACATTCTCGAAACGTCTCCACACACAACAAAAGCAATTCAGAATTATTTACAAAGATAAAAAGACACCTAGAATTATTCAATAAAAATGATAAAAAAATCCTAAAGACAACTAAAATAATTAAAAGCAAATACCAACCCCAAAATTAAAAAAACATACTAACTTCATCAAAATTTGAGCAACATACAACACAGGGGGTCAGAAAATGTAACAAAAAAGATTTGGGGTCTGCAACATAATAATAGAAGGAAGCCACTTCATGTTCAAAGACACATCTACATTTAAAACAAAAACAAATCTGAGCCTCAACAAAATTTATGCTCTAAAATGTGATGAATGCACAGAAATGTATGTGAGGATAACACAAAGCCTCAATAAAAGTGTAGCCCTGCACAGAAGTACCAATGTAGCGAAGGTTAATTCAGAGTAATACCTCTCTACAAAATGCAGACTATGACACACTCATGATACAGGAAGAAATATTTATAAAAAAAATACAAGCCTTCCCTCAACAAAACAACATTCAAATTCACTCTAAAAAAAAAATTTGGCGAGCCATTGCAAAAAATAGTAATTCTGGATTCCAAAAACAACAGAACTTGATGACCCATAGAAATGAATCAGAATTGCTGAAAACAATTTTGAAGAAAAAACGACAAATTCAAATTTCACAAGTCAGTGTAAAAACTTTTTGATGTTGATAAGATAGTGAGGGTCATAAAGCACTGCCCAGGATCCCCAATCAAGCTTTCCTTGATACAGCTCCAGACAAACAAAAATAGATAACATTAATTAGCTTTAAGCTCATTAATCACACATCCTACTTAGAGAGATGACTGGTAGGACTTAATGCACCTTGTTTCTAAAACTTTGTAGTCATAATCAGTATTAGACATACTCA
Organism: Ascarosepion bandense; assembly: GCA_037127315.1. NCBI lineage: Eukaryota > Metazoa > Mollusca > Cephalopoda > Sepiida > Sepiidae > Ascarosepion > Ascarosepion bandense. The sequence continues at coordinate 11,115,388 of JBBBDQ010029769.1, read as the reverse complement.
GTGCTGGGAACATGACTGTAAGCCAAGGCACACTGAAAGTTTTTAATCACCAAACCTAATACAGTAATGTAACTATGTAAATTACTAAGCTTTTTTTTTTTTTGTGAATATTTTTTTAGTTGTTGTGTATATTTTTCTTGTTCTTGATTTTTGGTTTGATCAGAGTCGACTGACAAACTGATTCAGCTGTTTTTTATTGATTGCTATCTTTGGATATTAAATATTACAGTAATATATATTTTTATTATCTTTATGATATGAAATACATTTTATTATGTTTACTTTTATTTGTATGATACATATGTCCTAAGTATGATGTTAAACTGCTTAGGCTGGGTAAGAGTCTTTAGCTTTGGATAGCAACTTAACTAAGAGAAGGAAATATGAAATAAAAACCTCTACATCTGCTCCATGCTGAACTCTCGGTTACTCTTGCTTGGTAATCTTTGTAGAGATGGTTACTCGATAAAAACACCAAGTTTCTTGTCTCCTAAACTGGTTGGTGTTAGTAAGGGCATACAGCTGTAAAACTTGCTCCAATATTTCATGATGGCTCAATTACGTATGATAGGTAGACTCTGTGAAACGTGGACCCATCTTATCAAAGATGTTTCAAGAAAATTGAGAATACAGCCACGCCTTACACAATATCAGGCAGCCTGGAAAAGAGCCATCAAGTAAACCCAGTTCAACTCATGTTAGCATGAAAATGAACATTAATGATAGATAGATAGGTAGATAGATAGATAGATATAAACAGACTGAGATAGATAGATAGATAGATAGATAGATAGATAGATAGATATGAATAGGCATAGATAGATAGATAGATAGATAGATAGATAGATATAAACAGACTGAGATAGATAGATAGATAGATAGATATAAACAGACTGAGATAGATAGATAGATAGATAGATAGATAGATAGATAGATAGATAGATAGATATGAATAGGCATAGATAGATAGATAGAGTTAAAAATTTGTTATATTCATAGAAGAATGCTCAGTATTGGAAATAGAATATTTATAGTTATAAACAGTCTAGCTAGGATTCAACATTGCATATGGAGAGGGAAATACAAAATTATGCATATTTATTTTTATATATGCTGAGTTATGAATTAAAAAATATATTTGAGCCAACATTAAACGCCACATAAATTTGTTATTACACGGAAAAATGCACGCATGAAAAGTAACATTCTTAAGATTATATTAAACCTGGAAAAGAACAGGACAAAATATTCTAGTAAAGTAAAAAATAAGAAATTTCTTACTTAGAATATTGCATCTAAAAATAGAATTTGAAAATATTATAACTAAAAATTATTTACATAATTAATTGTTTTAACACATTAGTTTTGTATACATTATTTTTAAATTTAGTATGTAATAAGAATATTTTTTAATGAATAAATAGTATAAAAATAGTCAAAATAAATAAAATTCAAGCTATACAACCAAATTGAAAACAATGTACATAGCTCGATAGTGCTAAAAAATGCTATAATTAGATCTGGAATATGTAACGTTAAAAAATAATTTAGTGTTTGAAAAATGATTTTGAAAATTATACTATTAGAGAGTGACAATTCTTTTGAATTACAGTAATATTACTATCATAAAAGCATGTAAACAAGATCAAACCATTTTATTTTTTCTACAATAATTTTTTCAATTTTAATACTGTAGAATTCACCTAATTTAACACCTCAAAGGCTGAGAAAAAAGTGTCGAATTAGATGAACTGTAAAATTAGGCAAAGTCAAATGCAATATAGAATGCAAAATAAAAAAAATAAACAATTTTTTTTTTAAATTTACTTTCACATAAATTTTGATTTCACATCTGGGAAATTTGACTGTACATCAAAATTCAATTAATAATTTAAATTTTATTTTTAAAATTTTGTTAGATATTTTAAAAATTAAAAAATATGAAATTTGTTGTTATTTTAAGAGAGTTCAATTAATTAATCTAATTAGCAAGATTTTCTATGTGATTTTAATTTCTAATTTTTTCACAGTTCTCATCTTTTAATTTTATTCTACATAACTATAGACTTAATTTATTAATTTCTCTAATTAGACAATTTTACACTTTATTAAAATGAAAATATTTTTAAAATAATTTTCTATATTAAAATTTTATTATTAGCTGCAATATTTTAAGTAAGAAATCTGTTATTTTTTACTCTGCTAGAATATCTTGGCCTTTACTTTTCAAAGTTTAATAGCTTTTCCTGTTCTTTTCCAGGTTTAATATAATCTTAAGAATATTACTTTTCATGTATGCATTTTTCCATGTAATCCATGATTTGTCAGGCATTGCTATTAATTCAATATAAATTTAATGCTGAAAACTGCATTCAAAAATATTAAAAAGAAAAATATCAATATGCAACTGATTACAAAAACAATAAAAAGAAATGATTATTTATAATTCTGATAATCAATTCTAATAAAATGATAAGTGATAAGCAAAGTTTGATTGACGAAAATGATAAAAGATATCAGAATTTAAATGTTGAAAATTGCATGCAAAAATATTAAACAGAAAAAAGTTATAATGAATAAGATTTATTATTAGTCACTCACTCACTCACTCACTCACTTATGTACTTACATAGTTAGTCTCCCTTTTCGGATTTCACATATTTTGATGTAACTTTTTTTCTACTGAACCAAAATTCAAAAATCCTTTTTCAAAATGTAGCTGAGGAGGTCTCCTATCTAACTCTGTAAACTGTTTGAAATTTAGTTGAGAACTGAATTAGTGGTGAAGCTTGAAATCTGCCTAGACTCACTCAATGTCGGTCTTAAGAATATATTCAACCACTACCATGCTTGAATGATTTTTTGTCAATTTAAAAATAAAAGACATGGTCAACTTGTGTGTATCAAAAATATTTGCCTGTTTTTAATTAAATGTTAATTTTTTAAAAACTTTATGTAAGTCTCGAAACATTATCTTTCAATGATTCTAGCTCTTCTGAAATTTTTTAAATGCTCATGACTGATTTTCATCTACCCTGTGTTTTAAAGAATTATAACTGAGAACTAATAATCATTATTTCAGAACTTTATTTGAAAGGAGAAGTCAGTAAACTTTTCCAGCCTAGGCTGTGTAACTTTCAATATATTTAACAATGATATTCACAAAAAAAAATATATATATATATATATATATATATATATATATTTTCCATTTGTAAACAAGTTATTACGCAACCTAGGTTTCTAACATTAGTTGTGTCTTCAGGCGATTTTCAATAACTGATTTTACCATTTACCATTTTTTAAGAACACTCACATAATAGTGTTTTTTCTGAAAGCCATAAAAAAACCCTACCATTACATGAGCATTCTTAAACAAAACAAGAAACAGTATAATCTAGTTATTGAAAATCGCCTGAAGACACCACTCAAGGTAGAAACCTAGGTCGCATAATAACTTGTTTATAAATGGAAAATATTCAAAAGTTCTACAATATAATTGTATTGAACACTTTTTAATACAAATGTGCACTGGTCTAATCTTATTTTGACCAGGAACTAAGTAATTAAACAATGAATATATATATATATATATATATATATATATATATATATATATATATATATATATACTAGCAGTATAACCTGGCATTGCTCAGGTGTAATGAAAGCTTTAAAACTAATCCATAGTCCTGGAGCTCAGACTTTTTGGACGTTGGCATGAAAGACTAAAAAGCAATAGTTGTTTTCAGTTAAAGCAAAACCATAGACTGAAAGAAAAATGAATGGATGTAAGTCAAATTTTGATTTCCTGGTATTGATATCAAATTTTCTGCACTATTGTAAGAACTGCAACCTTGAAACTTCTGAATATCGTTTCTTATGTCTTTGTCTATGAGTGTATCAAATTTGATTAAAATTGGACCACTCCTTCTATAACCTGATTTTTTCGATTATCGATTTTTGATATTTATTAGGGGTACCTCGACACAAAACCTAGCTAAGAACTGTCTGTTGGCAGCAGGCTGCAGAAACTCTACAACTGGCGCCTAACGGTGTGGCGACTAACTCCATCTTGCTACATCTCTGGGCTGGAACTGTCTTTAGCCCATTTGAACTCTCGTATTTATGTATGTCTTTCTTTACTGGTGTGGTGAGGACACATAAGGGGTGTTATGCAAATATCCTAACATTCAATCAGTCCTCTTTCTGTTTCATACATCTAATCATGAACTGTTTTTCCCCACCACCTTGGGCAGAGTTATTACATGATGGCAGCCTCTTTGTCATCTTCTATTTCTCACTTCCAATCATGGAAGATTTTCTCTCTCCACTTTGGGTAGAGTTATTACATGACATCAGCTTCTCTCAGGGAAATTTTAAATAGTCATTTTCCTTAATTAATAACTTTTCTTTTTCTTCTCTCAACAAATCAACTTAACCTTTGCTCTAGACCAAGTTCTCAATCTGGGGAAATATGAATAAAAATCCCTTTCTTTTCATTTTGTTTATACTTTGCAATAAGGTGAGCCTGACATTATGACCTCTTAATCATGCAGGTGTATATTGGCTGTATTCTGCTGAGAACAAAGAAAATAAAATTTTCTCTTCAATTGTTGTTGGCCTCTGTGTTTTGTGGGTTTATTACACTGATTTCAACACTGCATTTCTGACATTTGACTTCTAATTATATCATCCATATTTCACCAAAGATTTATTTTGAAAAATAAATTTTTGTGAAATTTATTTCACAAAAATTTATTTTGAAAATAAAAAAAAAATGTTTTTTCAATTGTTCTCCCTGCCACGGATAGCAGCCCTGTTGTACATATTTCAACACGGTCAATTTACATATTACCTCCGTTCATATGAGCTTATTCATTACAAATTTTGTCTGAGAAAATATGCATCTGAAAAATACAAATTTCCAGTTCTTAATTGCTTTTCATCTTAGCATTGTTTAGTAATGTCACCTCTCTTTCAGCAAGGTGAGTTTGACACTTTGACCTCTCAGCTGTCTCACTGGACAACAATCATATGATATAATTACATTTTATTACTATTTTTAGCCAATTTGCAATCTTGAGAAAGTGAATCTCTTTCCCCCCCAAAAAACAACATCACTTTCTTTTTAACCCTTTCTTGTTGGAATAAAATAAATTTTTTATAGTTAAATCTTCATCTGTAATAATTAAAAAACAATAATCCATTAACTCTTTCATCTGTATGCCATGTTAAATATTGTTATACAGCAATCTGACAAGGATAAGTATTCCAGCTGAGCACTCTGCCTAAGATCAAAATATTAGTTACTCCTCAGCTATATGACAAGGTGCAGTTTAGTATTTGTGCATTCTATTTAGGATCAAAATGTTAGTTACTCTCCAGTTATCTGATGAGGATCAGTGCACTCTGCCTAGGATCAAAATGTTAGTTACTCCCCAGCCATCTTATGAGGTGTAATTTAGTATCTGTTCACTCTGTCTAATTTTGTATTTAAAAGTTAATTTCACCATGCTGTTAAAAAAGCAGAAATCTGGCATAGTGGATATGTCACTTATCCGAGGCAATAGAAATAGAAAATCAAAGACCAGACACACATGACCAACAAAATGTTACAGTGGAATATTAGAGGTGCGAAAGCTAACTTAAATGAATTAATATTATTAATGCTGACCTTTAGCCCCACAGCCGTCTGTCTACAAGAAACCTTACTAAAAGAAAACAATTCAATCAATGTCAAAAACTATACAACTTGTAATTATATAAATAAAAAAACTGACAGAACCTCAAGAGGTACATCAATACTAATAAACAATCAAATACCACAAAGACAAATAAACATAAATACACGCATGCAAGTAATTGCAATATCAGCAACACTGCACAAAACAATAACAATATGCTCAATATATAATCTAATAATAAGAACCCAATGAATGAATTAGAACACCTAATTAACCAACTTCCAAAATTACTCATATTATTAGATTTCAACAGCCCCAATATAATATGGGGAAGTAGGGAAACAAACAAGAAAGGCAAAAAAATAGAAAACATAATAAACAAAAGTAACCTACGTATAGTCAACAACCAAAACCACACATACCCAACAACAGGCACTTTTTCAGCAATTGACCTTACATTATGTGACCCCAGCATATACCTAGACTATAACTGGAAAACATATGAAAACTTGTGTTGAAGTGATCATTTCCCAATTATATTAGAAAACACTGGACCCAATAATGAAGAGAAATCACCACATTGGAATCTCCAAAAAGCCAACTGGGAAGATTTTCAGAAGCAATGTCAAAGCCTACTAATACCTGAAGCTAAAGATAAAGACAATCACATTACCTACTTCATGAAAACACTTATAACTATTGCAATCAATAATATCACAAAATCAACGAATAAAGTTAAGTATAACTAACCCTGGTTTAACAATGAATGCAGAGAAGCCATAATGAACCAACGAGCAGCACTCAGAAAATTTAAACTGAGTCCAACGACTTAAAACTTAAACTAATTTAAAAATAAAAAAGCCATAGCACGACGCACCATAAAAGAATAAAAATGAATCACTTGGAGGAATTATGTATCCAAAATAAACATAGATACAAAAATCCAAAAAGTATGGAATATGAGAAGAATAAAAAGGGAAAAACAACAACCAACCTATACCACACCTCACTAAAGATGAGAAGAAAATTACCAATAAAAGTGACATTGCGAATATTTTAGCAGACAATTTTTCAAAAAATTCATCATCAGAGAAACAAACTAAAAACTTCCAAAAAATTAGATCAACAGAAGAAAGAAATAAAATTAACTTAAAATCCCAAAACATCAAAAGTTATAATCAGACCGTCTCCATATTTGAATTGAAGGAAACCCCCACCAAAACCCATGATATATTAGCAACCTGATGAAATCCTGTATGAACTTCTGAAAAAACTCCCTGAAATATCATTGAAATACCTACTCGAAATATTCAACCAAATATTGGTCAGCAGAAATGTACTTAGTTCCTGGAAGGAATCTACCATAATACTAATTCCCAAATTTAATACAGCAGAACCAGACAAAAAACATGCACAAACAAAAGACCCATCAGATCCAGCAAATTTCCGACCAATCTCCCTAACAAGTTGCATAAGTAAAACACTAGAAAGAATGATAAACAATAGACTAAACTGGTATCTAGAATCAGAACAACTCATAAGAAATTTCCAAACTGGATTCAGAAAGCGTAGAAGTACAATAGATCATCTCATCCGCCTGGAAACTTTCATCAGAGAAACGTACTTAAAAAAAAGAACACTTAACAGCAATAGGTACAACCCTCTCAGATCTGAAGAAACAAGAAAACAGAGTCCCACAAGGAAGTGTCCTGTTGGTAACCCTTTTTAACATTAAAACCAACACTATAATAAAAAATGTTAATCCAGGAATAGATGGCTCCCTCTACGTGGGTGACTTTTTGATATGCTGTAAATCTAAATACATTCCAACAATAGCACGCAAACTTCAGCGATGTATAAATAAAATAAAATGGTTGAAAGAAAACAATTTCACCCTCTCACAAACAAAACGTAAATATATGCACTTTTGCAGAATTCGAAATATGCACAATGACCTCGAACTAATACTGAATGGAAGCTAAATACCAGTTGTCATGGAACACAAATTTCTAGGCATTATATTTGATAGTAAACTTACTTTTATTCCACGTATTAAACACCTGAAAAAATATGTAACTAAGCTATAAACCTACTGTAAGTCGTAGCCAACACTGATTGGGGAGCAAACAGAAGAACCCTTCTCAAACTATACCAATCACTTGTGCGCTCAAAAGTTGCCTATGGCTGTTTCATATATGGATCAACCCAAACATCATATAAAAATGCTTGATCCCATTCACCATACAGGACTAAGATTGGCTTTAGGAGCCTACAAAACATCTCCTGTTGACAGCCTATATGTAAAAGACAATGAAGCCCCGCTTAAACTGAGGCGAGAAAAGCTAGCATTACAATATTATCTAAAGCTAAAGTCATACCCTAACAACCCAGCATACTAATGCACTTTCAACCCTAAATATGAAAATCTGTTTCACATGAAAAAAAATATAAAAACATTTGGGATACGAAAGAAAAAACTCACCAATGAAGCTCAAATTGATACAGCCTCAATACATAGCAATATTCTCTCAAAGACCCCTCCCTGGCCCCTAACTCGACCAAATGTATAACTCAATTTAGCAAAATACCCTAAAAACAAAATCAACCCAATCACCTTCCAAGAAGAAACCCTTATCATCCAGAACAACTTCCCAGAATATACACACATATACACAGATGGGTCCAAAACTGGCAATGAGGTGGGCTGTGTGGCTATCACAAATAAAATTGAACACTGAAATGCCTACCAAATAGAGCATCCATATACACAGCAGAAATTTACACAATTGACTTGGCTCTAGATCTCATTGAAACAACTGAAACAAATAAATTCATTATCTTCACAGATTCTATATCCTCACTCATATCACTGAAAAACAGAGATGTAGCCAACATCCTAGTCAACAAGCTCTTAAACAATATGAATGCAATAAACAAAAACATCAACTTCTGCTGGATTCCCAGTCATGTAGGGCATAGATAGAAACAAGAGAGCTGACCAGACAGCAAAGAATGCATTAAAATTAAAGCCATCAAATGATAAAATCCCCTTTACTGACCTGAAACCAACAACCAGCAAATATATAACAAATAAGTGGCAAGCCCTATGAAACACTCTTAGAAGCAACAAACTGCATACAATAAAAGAACAGGTAGGGGGAAAGTCACAACATTGAAATGTCTAGAAAAGAAGAAGTGATAATAACAAGACTTCGAATAGGTTTATTCTCACATTACCCACTCTTATCTCCTTAAAAAGGAAAAACCACCATATTGTTAACCATGCCAGGAACCATTCACAATAAGACACATACTAACGAACTGTGTTGACCTACAAAAAATTTGCCAAAAATATTATAAGGAGATAAACTTGAAAGACATTTTTCTCCAAACAAACAAAAACAAAATATTTGAATATCTGAAAGAGGCCGGCATATATAACAAAATTTAATACCTTAATTTAAATATACGCTAACCTTAAATGAAAACAACTCTTTTAACCATTCTCTAATCTTACCTATCACGAGTTCTATCCCTAGATATCTAAATAAACCATTCACAATAAAAGTCTAATAAAAACTCTTTCCGGCAGTAAATAACCAGAAAGGTTGTTCTACAGTAAAACCAATCAATCAATCAATCTTCTTTTATAACAATAAAAATGAGATTTATTAAGCAAAATATGTCATCAATTTTATTATTCATGAGAATTGTATTTAAGTATGAAAAGTTCCTTTTTTTGTTGAATTCAAGAGAAAATGTTTTTGAAGAAAAGTCTTGTTGATGTTTTTTATGTATGTACGATAGTAGCAAACATCTCTTTCTTTTGTTGCCAGGCTGTTGTGAGGAAGAAGTAAAGTCAAGGTGAAAGAGAGAGTAATACAGTGAGATGTGTGTCATCTGGATTTTGAATGTCTAGGCAAACAATTGTAGCTCTATTTAATGCTCTTTCTTTCATTGCATGAGAAGAAAAGAGAAAGTGAGCGAGTGATAAAATGCATGTCAAACTGGATAAAGATGTCCAGCTAAGACTCACAACTTTCTGACAGGGTAAAGCAACATCATTGTATATTTATGCATTTTGATAACCAAGAATAGAATCAACTTTGATAATATTTTCTGTTTTCTGTTTGGTCAATAAATAAGATGTTGTATCTATTTTTGTCCTTGACTACATCCACATATGGCAAAAGTATGTAAGCTAATTATTTAATAAAAAGGAATTTTTTATTGGTTAATTCATAAATATAAGTGGTCTTTTCATTGGCTCATGAAAGGGTATAGGTGTGTGTAAAGTCGGATTTATTAAGCAATCAACAATGGTTTGAATGGGGCCAATGTTGAATTGGAATCTTGTCTAACACAATATTATCCTTTATTTATTGGTCAACAACTCTGTCAGTTACTAGTGATCTCATTTTTATATCACTTTTGGGTACTCAGTTTACACATGATGCTGATGTTGATCCAGAATTCACATATTCACTTTCTAAAATTGCATATAAATTTCATATATTTTTTTGTTCAACTTACATATGTATCGCCCTTTTAATATCAGTAGCAGCCATTAAACATAGTATTAGTAGCCGTCTTTAATAACCTTGTATCAACAGCAGCTCTGGAATAGGAAAAACATGTAAACTCTAAAGTTACTCACTTCCAGGTTTTCCTCTTTCGAAATGTGTAACATTATCTTTCTACACTGATGCTAAAAGGGCTGTGAACACTTCACATTAAAACGCACCAAGACAGTAAGACAGTAAAACATTTCAGATTTATGAACATTTCGCTGTGTATGAAATTTACTTCTGTTGTAGTGAAATATCCTGTCCTACCCAGGAATGGGTATGGCCCGGATTATAAAAGACCGGGACTAGAACGAACTACAGAGTGTTCGTGACTATATGAGAGTCTTCGTCATTACATGGGAGTGATCGAGAGTCTTTGTTATTATACGAGATTTATCGACTTTAGTCGAGAGCCATCAACCTTAGACAAGAGTTAGACATCACTAGACGGAAGCCTTCTTCTCAAGACGGACGCATACATCCTATACAGAGACATTGCCTTCTTAAATATTATTCTTGTTAACTGTTCGTTGATGTACTTGTATTTGGCTTATTGTACTGAGGTATAATAAATCTCTATTTAGATATCCACAGTGTTAAGAGTTATTTCTTGCACTATTTTTTCTCTGTTTATCCCCTCCCGGGATATAACAACTTCTAACAAAACAAACTCTTGTTTTAAACTTTCCTTTTGTTAATTTTGTTTTAGTAAATGTTAAATTGCATTGCAAATCAATTGGTCTGTTATTTTTTGCATGTACTCTTTCTCATCACTAATATTTCATGTATCATAGCACTTGCTACTCTGTAACACATCACTCAATAAGTCCTTGGCCTGACATATAGATGGCACCACTAATAAAAAATCTATATAATTTTTATGAAATACTAACCTTCAAATGACAGGTGACAAAATTTGGGCCCAATCAGATTATTAGTCTACAAATTACAGTTATTTAAGTAAAGCTACTGTTGCAAATTTTCAAAATAATAGAAAAATCTGAATTTCATGTTGATAAAGCATTGCTTTCTGATTGAAAACATACTGTTCAAGCAAAGCAATGGCTTGATAAATGTTATTCAAACTCGACTCCATCAGAAACAATGGTTAAGAGGTGGTATGCTGACTTTAAACAAGGTTGTACAGACACAAATGATACGAAAATTGGTAGTTGTCCCAGAAAACACCAAAAAGATCCACAAATACATTTTGACCAATTGTAAATTGAAGTCACACAAGATAGCAGAGGAGTTGAACATATCAGAAGGCAATGTATTCACCATTTTGCATGAACATTTGTCTATGAGAAAGCTGTGTTCAAAGTGGGTGCTGCATTTGCTCACAGTCAATTAAAAAACAACAACGCTTCAACAATTCAGAGCATTGTTTGCAACTGTTTCAACACAACAAGAAGGAGTTTTTGCATAAATATGTGACAATGGATGAAGCATGGATCCATCACTTTACTCCGGTGTCAAATCAGCAGTCAGCTGAGTGGACAGCAGGTGAAAGCCATCCAAAGCGACTAAAGATGCAAGCATCAGCTGGCAAGGTTTTGGCCTCCATATTTTGTGATGTACAAGATATTTTGTTCATCAATTACATTGAGAAAGGAAGAACCATTAATAGCAAATATTATTGGTGCATTTGAAGGAAGAAATTGCCAAAAAACAGCAACAAATTAAGAAAAAAAAGTGATCTTTCACCAAGACAACACCATGTCATGACTCAATCACAACAATGGCAAAACTACAGGAATTGCACCTTGAATTGCTTCTGCATCTACCCTATTCTCCAAATCTGACCCCCAGCAACTATTGGCTGTTTGCAGATCTCAAAAGAATGCTTCAGGGAAAGAAATTTGGCTCCAATGAAGAAGTGATATTGGAAACTGAGGCGTATTGTGAGGCCAAAGACAAATCATTCTACAAAAAAGGCATCGAATTGTTAGAGAAGAGTTGGAATCAGTGTCTCACCCTAGAAGGAGACTATATTGATCAATAAGGTCGAATTTTGCATAAAATTTGTTGTTTTATTAATTAGGTCTAGGATTTATTAAGTGATGTATTACATTTGACCTAGGCAGATGTTTTGACCTTAACCCTTTCACTGTGTTACCTGCACTCTCTGCAATTCAATTCCATTTAGGCTTTAATTCCCCTAATGACTTTTTTGTTATTGTTATGTCATGAACCTAATTGTAATACACTTCATGACTATTTTGTCCCTTCATATTTTGTAGCAAATCTCAGCTTATTTTTTTCTTTTTTTCTCGAGTTAGTATTTTGTGAAACCTACAAATGTTGTTACATGTCCTCACCAATATAACCTGACAACTTCTTGCTTAAAGAGAGAAGGAGGTAGAGGAAATGACAACGGAAGTTTGCTCTGTGACAACCACATCATAATACCAGCACAGAACACCGCATCTGACCAGCAACATCATGACCCCAGAACCACATTGCATGCCAGCTTCCTGTTCCTGCCTGGCACTGACCAGCTATTATTGCCAATGACATTCCTGCTCTGCACTGACCAGTTTCCCGGCTACATCACAGTCCCTACTTCTTCTGGTATATGTACTTTGACCTAACTCACTTGGTATTAACGAACATGTGCACAACAACCCCGGACTTCCAGCTACACATCAGCTACTTTCAACATGCACATTATCCTAGGCTCTCAGAACTTAACCTGTACACTACAGTTATAACTCTAAGGGAGGTTTGCCACTGTACCTGACCAGCATCTACTTAACACCAGTATCAGGACATTGGGTTTGACCAGTAACAACTCAACCCCTTCACCAAACTCACATGCTAGCCTACAACAACTCAGGCCAGTATTGTGAATAAAATTTGTATCTCTTCTTAAATATCCTCATTCTGTTGTCAGATTTCATGACATTATTTCAAAAATGTTAGTGGACCTCTCAGGACCTCAGCTGAATCTGGGCCAATTCATATCGTGCCCCCTCCGAGGGCTCCACAACACATGTACTGTGAAATATTTCTGTAAGAAATTTATTTATTGAAGTAACTAATCACTAAATATATTTCTTTTTGCAATGGTCACTTGAAGGTAATATTTTGAGAACTTACATATCTTTGGCCAATATTCTTAATCTTTCCTCTCTATCTAAATTTTCAAGAGCAGTTTCTTCTGTTCTCCTCACTGAATAATTTTACAATATCTTTTTATCTTTTGAGGGACTTACCACCATATCGCATTGTAATGAAGAATTACTGCAGAGGTCAAAGAGACTTGGGGTGGTGCACATTTTTTGAAGCAGACAAAAAGATAAGTGGTAGTAGGTTGGCTGCATTCCATGAGAAAAAACGAAAAGAGAAAAAAAGTAGTTAAAATTTCCTGTTTTTTAAGACAAGTCCTGTGTGCTGATTGGCTTGCTTTTGGGCCAATCAACAACAGCTTGATATAATAAAAACTTAATGAAAAAAAAGAGAGCAGTGTGCTTCTTGGAGCTTCTTGCTGTTAGTGCATTGTCCTGGATATTGATATTGGCTGGTGTTTCTAAAGTATTTGTCCTTAACTCCATTTTTGGTCACATGCAGATTCTCTACACACATTCAAACAACAGTTCTTATACATCACTGAAATTAAGAAACATCAAGCCTGGTCAGTTCCTACATAGAAGATTACCTGAGAATATCAGGTACTGTAAGCTTGGATGTGCAGGTGGTGTAGTGAATAACAACTCAGAATTAGTAAATAGAGCCGAGTTCCAATTCCAGTTAGGCTAGGTTTGTTATATTCACTTATATGCAAATACCCTTGGGAAAGATATGAAGCCACTTTTTCCCCTCCCAGCTATGGGTTAATTAGTAGAAACTTGTATCAGTAAATCATTATTATCTATAAAAATTGTCACAATCTAAAAATATTTTGGGGCTAAAATAACCTACAAAAGGTTGATAAGCAATAAAAAAACATAACAATCATTTTATTTTTTGAGATCATATCTTTCTTATGACCCATATCATTCTTTATATATTTGAAAATAAAAAGTAAATATCAATAACTTTCTTATTATATATATATATATATTTACAATATTAAGAACAAACTTTGAATTGCATAATATACTCTTACACCAACAAATAAGTTGTTATAATTTTTTCTAATAATAACACCTGTTTTAAACTGAAATTTCAATGCTATATTTATCATATAAATATTAATTGATAATGTTATCAACATTGGTTGCATAATACAAATTTTATTGTAAAATTTTACTGACTTACATAACATAATCTGATAAAGTGTATAATATCGTTTTTCAATATTCACAACAAAAGGAAACTGCAGGAAGTCCTATTGAAGGTAGTCAAGGAAAGTGAGAAGAAAGGACAAACTATCTATTGTAAGAAAACACAGTATGTCATTTTCAGCAAGAGTAACATCTCAAGATGCAAGCTATGATTTGGAAATACAAAAATTTAAATATTTGTGAAGGCTTTTAACAAAGAGCAGGAAGTGCAATTTCAAAATAAGACATTACATTGGGATAACAAAAGAAGCATTCCAAAAGCTAAGCAAAGGATTAAGAAACAGGAAAATCTTGTTAAGATTAGTAAGAAAAAAGTGCTGAACTGTCATGTACTTTTCTATGGCAGTGAATGTTGGACAATCTCTTCACAAATGAGGAGTTGAGGTCACAGAAATGTACTTCTACACAAAAAATACTGAGGATGTGAACTGTACATGTAAAGAATGAGAAAGTTTGGGGGAAATGAAAACAGAAAGGATAATTATAATTAGAGTCAAAAAGAGTTGATATTTATAAGACACATGATGAGAAAAGAGGGCTTGGTGAATTTGTCAGTTAAAGGATACAGTGAAGGCAAGAAAGACAAAGGTAATATGTGGAGCCTACATAACAAGTTTGTGTAAATGGATAGCAGAGCAAGGAATAATGGTGAAAAGACAAACTTTACTAAAAGCTAAAATGAATAGGAGGTTGTGGAGGGTCATGTTCACTCCCATTCTGAAGGTACGTGACACAGAGAAGAACAGGATAAGAATTCTTTGATTTCTATAAAAACATTTGTCACATATACTCATATATAAGCTGACTTCCTGTATAGTGCAACTCCTGAATTACTTTGCATGAATTTTAACCCACCCAGAAAAATGTTTACTTGTGTATAGTACAAGAGTTAAACAAAAATATGTTAATTTTTAACCTCTTAAAAAGTTACCTATTTAGTGTGCCCTGCTACTTTTGCACAAAAACAACTGAACATAAAAATTTGCTCTATACTCAAGTACGTATGGCAAGTCCCTCAAAATTGCATATCAATTTTTAATGTGGCTATTACTACTGACCATATAATACCTGGCACAGGCCAGGCAGTCCCAGAAAATAGATGCCTGAGGCTATACCACCCTACTGCACTAGATAAGGAGGATTGGTGGTCACCAATGAGGCCTGCACAATCGATAGTTGCAGGAACTAGGCAATTTTTATCCCTCGCCTATGTGTACACTCTTGAGTGCCCACATTAAAAACTGGCCTTGTATCACTGTTTCTGGTCATCAATGATCTTCCTGATGTCATCAGTTCTCAAGTAGGCATCTATGCAAATAACACCACCATTTACTCCCATCTCAATAGGAAATCTGGTTGCTGCTCTTGAAACAGACCTCCAATCAGTGGTTAACTGGGGCAGGAAATGGCTTGTAAATTTTAATGCCTCCAAAACAAAACTGCTCTCCTTTAACCACCATAGAGAAACTTTCCTACTAGCCATCAGAATGGCTGATGCAAGTCTCTTTGAGAGCAACCAACTGTTCCTCCTTTTTTGTTTCACTTTTTCAACCAATCTAAAGTGGAATGAATATATTGGATCTATATACACATAAACAATTAGAAATCCAATGCACAGGGTAACACTCACAGTCACTAACCCTAAGCCAACAGATGAGGTAGAAAAAACTGCTCTCTAGTCTGAGAATGCCAACCACTTTTATCAATGGAATAATTCTTTTTTTATTGGTTGAAGAGAAAACATGTGCCTTTTTTCATGGGAAGTGACTTTTTTCATCACAATTTCACAAACCAGTTAAGTGCAAACCATAGAAATGTGTTGTTCTTGTGAGGATGTATTCTATCATGAGTTGCACTAGTGGTTTTGGTATAGTATAGATCTAAGATTTGGTCTGGTCAGTTTGAGATCTTCTTGTTCAAAAACGGAAGGAATCTGTTCCTGTATTTGTTCAAAAATGTTTTTTTGTGGAATTAATTTTGCGTGTCATTGATAGAAAATATTTTATTATAAAAATATTATAAATTCACCGGCTGTGAAAATAAAAGTTACTGTTTTTTTTTTGTTTTTTTTAATCATCTCACCCCAAGCAAGGCATTCCACTGCCACTATTGCGCATGGGGCTACATAGGGGAAGGTAAAGAGAAGGAGTGGTTAGACATAGGGAATGTCAGGAGGAAGGTGACAGATGAGTAAGGATAGCGAGGATGAGGGTTGGGCAGATGGGAAGAGTGCTTGATAGAATGGGAGCAGGTTAGTGTGTTAGGAGGTGTCTATTGACCTTACATTTAAACTCCTGGAGATTGTAGTCGTCGGGGAAGCAATCGTTTGGAAGAGAATTCCACAGTCGGGAAGTGCGAGGAAAGAAACTGCTGGAGTAGAAGTTACGGCTGCATTTTATCGGTTTCACTGTAAAAGGGTGGGATCTAGTATCTCATTCAAATTCGTATTTAGGGGGCACTAGTGATCTAAGTTCATTGGAGCAGAAGCCGTGAAAGTATTTATAGAAGAGACACAGGGAAGCCATGTCGCGCCGGTGGGAGAGAGACTGCAGGCGGTCTGCCAAGTTGGTATCTATCACATTACAGACCCTCCTCTGAACCTTATCGAGAAGCCCAAGGAGAACAGCAGGGGCACCAGACCAGATATGGCAGCAGTATTCAATGCATGGGTGGATGGTAGATTTATAAATGTGCAGGATAGATTTAGATGGAAAAAACTTCCGGGCCCTACACAGAGAACCGACTTTCATAGCAGCGGATTTAGTAATGGATTCGATATAGTCATTCCATTTGAGGTCCGCTGAAAGTGTGAGACCAAGGAGGTGTAGTGTTTTACTCTCTGGGAGGCAAGCCTGGTCCATGCTAATGGGAGGTAGGTAAGATTGTCGATGATGGTTAATTGAGAGTAGCTTCGTTTTATAAGCATTAAAATTTACTAGCCATTTCTTACCCCAGTCCGATATGGATTGGAGGTCTTTTTCAATCTCAGCTGCGAGGTTAGCTTTGACGCCTACACCAGATTTTTGTAGGAGGCGAGAGTAAACTGTGGTGTCATCGGCGTACAAACCTATTTGGGCTCTTATAGAATCAGTGAGATCATTAATGTATATCAGGAAGAGTGTAGGACCTAAGATGGAGCCTTGGGGGACATCTGCGTTTGTTTCGGCATATGTGACAATTTACTCCTCGCATAGCATGTAAGTGCAGAAAAAAGTACTAGCAGCAGTATAGTAATCACACAATATATTTCACTAGTAAGTACAAAAACAATTTTGAATTTGTTCTTGCTCATCGCTGATTGGTTAAAAAATACCAATCATGTGAGAACATGCCTGAGAACATGTTTAGACTTAAATGTTACTGAAATCTTACTATGTGTGCTGGAGTCTGTTCCAGGTTTATAAAAGGGGAAACTTAACAAGAACCTTCCAGTGAGAAATTTACATTTGAATGATTGTCATCAAAAGACTCTGTCACTCTCAATGTTGAATGCTTATCAAGTTAAGTAATAACTTAATAACTTATTATTCATTCAACTCTGACACACTTACTTACTCACTCACTTTGAATTACATTCACTAATATTATAATCAAAGGAACATTTTATTACACATTCTAAATACTTCTGCATCTTTTGAAATATTTTACAATACCAAGAACTAATTCTGCCAAAAACAATTGACAAAAGGGAGAGAATTTTCCTCATTTATAAATTTTATATCATATTCTCCCCAATTAAAGTATCTTATGTCAATTTGTTATTTCAACTATATTTATTGTATTTTATGATATATATGTTGATCAGTATTTGTTGTATTTCTTTGTTAAATGTCATTGCCCAAATTTTAAATGTTGTGGATTGGTTATGGAACATGCTAATAACTTATAAAAAGTGAATAGCAATTTGATTATCACATAAGTAACCGCATCCACCCTACAATTGTCAGTGAGATATGTTATCATCAGACATAGTAGCAGTTTAAAACCTGTAAATCTTATATATTCAAAGGACTTTTTATTCAGTTTTCAACATAAAAAAGTGACTTTGTTACAGATGTGCACTGATTTTTTTTAATTTAGAAAATTTGATTTAATAGCTTAGATAAAAAAAGATTACTTTTCTTTGTTGTGACAAATTTATGTTGCATTATTTATTCAGATTAGTTTTGTATAGGACACCTAGTGAGGATCTGATCTCCTACTCAGTATTAAAGTCCAACCAGACTATTCCACTAACCATTACACATAGATTTATCAATTTTTTACTAGTATTTCTTTCATCTAATTTTCGTTTTTTAATCACAAATTATAATTCTATTATTATTAAGTCTATTGCAACGATTTGAATTGGTAAGGCACTGTTAATGAAAGACAGATTCAAAGTATGAGTTAATATCTTTAAAATACTGTCTGTGAGATCGGATAGTCATTTCTTTTAATTGGTTGGAAATTCAAATACTCGTGTTGATATTGTGCTTCTATTTGACAGATTTGTGCTTGTAGTAAAAATAGCATAAAATAGTTTTCTACAAATACAATTCAGCAATGAATATATAAATGAATTGAAATAAAATAAAATAAAAAATAAAAACATCGCAAAAGGATTAACAGTTTAAAAAATACTACAAAAGAGATACATTGCTATTTTTTGTATAAAAATGATGTAAAGAGAGGTAACTCTAAATGACTTACGTTTTTGCATATTTTCATTCAATGTTAGGTTCTATTTTTAGACTTCTTTCTTATGAAATTTATTATCATTATTATGTAAAGGGGTTTATTATTAGTTTAAAAGTAAGCTAAAAATTAAATATAGCTTATAATTAAAATTGTCTTTACATAATTTCAAAATTTCAATAAAAAACTTAGCGACATATTTAAGAGTTCTCTCCCTTGACTTTATTGTCAACAGTATAATTTTAACTCTTTCTTTTTTTCTTTTTTTTTAAAATCATTTCACCCCCAAGCAAGGCATTCCACTGCCACTATTGCGCAAGGGGTTACATAGGGGAAGGTAAAGAGAAAGTGTGGTTAGATATAGGAAATGTCAGAAGGAGGGTGATAGATGGGTAAGGATACCAAGTCTGAGGGTTGGGTAGATGGGAAGAGTGTTTGGGAGAATGGATGCTCGTTAATGTGTTAGGAGGTGTCTATTGACCTTACATTTAAACTCCTGGAGATTGTAGCTTTCGGGGAAGCAATCATGTGGAAGGGAATTCTATAGTCAGGAAGTGCGAGAAAAGAAGCTGTTACATTTTATCGGTTTCACTTTAAAAGAGTGGGACGTAGTTGCTAATCTAGTATCTCATGCAAATTCGTACCTAGGGGGCACCAGTGATCTAAGTTCATCAGAGCAGAAGCTGTGAAAGTATTTATAGAAGAGACACAGGGAAGCCATGTCACGCTGGTGAGAGAGTGACTGCAGCCGGTCAGTCAAGTCGGTATCGATCACATTACAGATTCTCTGTTGTATTTTGTCAAGAACCCCGAGGAGAATAGCAGGGGCACCTGACCAGATGTGGCAGCAGTATTCAATACACAGGTGGATGGTAGATTTATATATGTACAGGATAGATTCAGACAGGAAAACCCTCTGGGCCCTGCACAGAGAACCGACTTTCATAGCAGCAGATTTAGCAATGGATTCGATATAGTCATTCCATTTGAGGTCTGTGAGGCCAAGGAGGTGTAGTGTTTTACTCTCTGGGAGGCAAGCCTGTGCCATGCTAATGGGAGGTAGGTGCGATTGTCTATGATGGTTAATTGATAGCAGCTTTGATTTGGAAGCATTAAAATTTACTAGCCATTTCTTACCCCAGTCCACTACGGATTGGAGGTCCTTTTCTAACTCGGCAGCAAGGTTTGCTTTGTCGCCCACACCAGATTTTTGATCGAGGCGAGAGTAAACTGTGGTGTCATTGGCATACATGCCTACTTGGGATCTTATGGCATCGAGGAGATCATTAATGTAGATCAGAAAGAGTGTAGGACCTAGGATAGAGCCTTGAGGGACATGTATGGTAGTTCTGGGAGGCATGTCCATTTAATACCACCTTCAATGTGTGGTTAGAGAGGAAAGACTAGACTAGGTCAAACAAATTTCCAATTATACCATAGCTCCACAGTTTGCGTAGAAGGCCAGCATGTCAGACTCTGTCGAATGCTTTGGAGATATCCAAGGCAGTGGTTCGGGCTTTGCCATTCTTGTCGAGAGCCTGGTATATATACTCAGTGATGGTTATTAACATATCAGCAGTAGACCTGGTGAAGTGGAAACCATACTGTTTGTCCGAGAAGAGCCTGTGGGCTGTGAGATGCTGACCCACCTCGGCATTGATAATGGCTTCGAACACTTTGCCAAAGATCAGAAGAAGGCTGATAGGGCGGTAATTTGTGGGGTTCGAGGGTTCTCCAGTATTTTTAAATATAGGAACTACAGAGGAAGACTTCCAACAGACAGGAAAGCAGGAAGCAGATAGACAGAAGTTGTAGAGCTTATAAAGGACAGAGGAGAGTTCAGGGGTACATTTCTTCAAGACTATGACTGGGATTCCGTCCCCACCGCTTACTTTGTGAGGGTCAAAATTCATTGATTGGGGGGGTATTGAGGACTTACTCTTGTTAAGCACTCTTTTACAAAGTCACCAGTAGTCTTTGGCACTGAACTTACAGGATGCTATGCATTGCTTCATTCTGGCAGCAAACAACATCTTAGCTTCGTTAAGTATCTTTTTACACTTATTACAAGCTGAGGCGAAAAGGGGCCTGTTTTGGTCCGACATGTAGCTACGATAGAGCCGGAAGAAATGATTCCAGTGGGCAATGGTGGCTGAACAAGCGGCAAGAACCAGGGAGACGAATGAGATTTAAACTGAAATTTCCTGGCAGGGATGAAAGCATCGATGCCAGCCTTAACCCAGGAGGAGACCTCTGATGCACAGTCTTCGACAGGAAGACTAAAAACGTTGTTCCAAGGGACGTCACAGAGGAAGTCTCAGAATGAATCCCAGTCTGCTCTTTGGTAGCAGTAGGATATTCTGCTGGTCTGGGTTTCTTGGGTAGAGTGGGAGTGGAATGAGATGTTGATTGAAACTACAGTGTGGTCAGAGTTTCTGAGAGGGCAGAGCTGTCTTGTAGTGCAAGAGTCTGGGATGGAAGTGAAGCAGAGGTCTAGTAGTGAGTTCCTTCCATTAGGGTTATTGGAGAAACACGTGGGAAAGTCCACCACTTGCGTAAGGGATTGGGTGATTGAAAAATTCATGGTGTGGATACCAGCAACGTCGGTGACAGAGTTTTCCAGCCTCTTGGTGTGGTGGGCGTTAAAGTCACCAAACACAAATATATGGACAGATGGATGAGAAGAAATAGCCTTGTTGATATTGTTAGAGATGCTATCAAGTACCGAACAGTCAGAGGAGGAGGGGGAGTGGTAAAGAAAGAAGAAATAGCTAACTGAGCTTAGAAGTGAGAGATGGAAGCACATGAAAGAATGATCCATGGATTCAAGAAATGTCACCCTAGCTAGAGGGAGGTGTTCACTGACATAAACACCAAGCCATGCATATGGACATTGGAGTCCTTCCTAAAAAGGGGAAGGTAACCAGGAACGTAAAACTCAGAAGAGGGGATAGAAGGATCAAGGTTAGTTTCACATAGGGCTAAGATATCAGGTGAGTTAATTTGAAGGAATGATTCTACGGTGTAAAAGTTAGTGCGGATACCTTGTATGTTTGTGAAGGAGACGCAGAGAGGTTTGGGCGTTTTCTGACTAGCTGGTTTAGTTTTGCTATTTTGTTGACTTTAAAATGATGATAACAACACGATAGCAATTATTCCATTAATCTGATTAACTATTTATCTAACTTTCTTTGATTGTATATCAATAAGATTGACTCCTAAAAACATTACCCCCTAAAGTTAAAACATCTAAATTGGAATTGGCAAGAACACCAAGAAAGACATTAAAAGTGGGAAGTATTTTGCACTTTTTATATATACAGAAAAATCATTTTTTTCAAAGCAAACCTCATCTGTCATCAACTCAAACTCAGAACATTCCCTACTTGCATCACAAATGTGTTTCTATACAACTCAGAACTCTGAGGACATATGAGTACAGACAAGAAATATATCAAAAAACCTTCTATATAATTGTATTAACTTTGCTACAAATCATATAGAAATCAAAGATAGAGAAATCAAAATTATTTTAGCTGCTAAGAAATCCATTCTTACCTTCAACCATTCTACATGGACAAAAGGGCCCTATAATAACTTTGATGTACCTATGGGGGCATATGATTTGGCCCAGATTGCTGATCATGTAGGGATCTATATATTAAATATCTTAAGTAGATTTTTTAGACCATAAACAAATTGAGTCATATCAAGATGATTGCCTTATGTTTATCCTCAATAGCAATGGACCTTTAATGAATAGAATCCATAAAACAAATCATTAGAGCCCTTAATTTTCTTGAATTTAAAGTTGAAGTCTCCTCCAACCTTAAAATAGTTAACTACTTAGACATTACCCTTAACCTAAATGAGGGTTCCCACCAGCCTTATCTCAAGGAAAATAATACCCCCAGCTCTATTAATATTTATTCTAACCACGCAAAAACTATTATAAAGCAAATACCTAACATCGTAAACACAAGAATTAACCGTTTATCATCCAACATCAAAATTTTCAATGAAAATAAGGAAATACACAACAAGACCCTTTAGAGGAGTGGTTACAAAAATAAATTGATGAATGAAAAACCTATCGTTAACCCTGAACCATCTAATACTAAAAATAAACATAGAAAAAGGAGAGTATTATGGTTTAACCCCCAATTCTGTAGACTATTTAATATTAATATAAGAAAATATTTTCTTAAACTAGTAAATAAATATTTCAACAGCCATAATCCACTACACAAAATCTTCAATAGAAATACTCTAAAAATTAGCTACTCCTACAATCATAATATGGTTAATATTATCAATTCACATAACAATCAAATTTCAAAGAGTTTAGATAATACCAACACAAAAACAGGAATTCTAAGTTCTTGTAATTGTAGATCAGTAAACAACTGTTCAGTGGAAGGAAAATGTAGATCGACCCAGGTAATCTACCAAGCTCAAATTTCCTCAACTAACAAGAAAAATTACCAAATTTATATTGTGATTTCTGAAGGGAATCTAAACAATGTTACTAGACTCATAAGCACTTCTTTTCCAATCTAAGATTTTAAACATACCTTTCCCAAAGATTTTAGGAAATGAAGGAAAAAGGACTAAACCCCATAGTTAATTAGAAACTGATAGGCTCAGCTCGCACCCCCCAAAAAACCTTTACGATAAATGCAATCTTTGTTTAGTTTAAAAAATTAGAATAATAAAGTATCCTAATAAAACCTACTTTTAAATTTACAAAAGGAATTCATAAGTAAATGCCGCCACAAATCTAAATTTTTTCAATTTTAAATTTTAGATTTTAAATGTTAATTTTAAACTTAAATATTTTTAATTTTAAATCTTTATATTAACCTTCCTAATAGTAATCCAAAATTAATCTCCATGTTATAGAAGCCTTCTTTTTTTTCTTTCCAAAACTACAGTATTACTTAAAATGAACATATAGACCAACTTTTTAAACTTTAAATTTTTGAGCCCATTAATTTTAGATTGCGACAAATCTTAAACTCTAAATTTACTTTCCTAATTCTCAAATACTTCTCCTGCTTAAATTTATGTTTAATTTTTTTTTCATGTCAGTTACTTCATTGAAAAAATAAGAATTTTAAAGAAATTTATGATCTACATTACAATTAATTTTTATATGTTCAGACTTTCCTAAAACAATTTTTCTATCTCATATATTTTCTTCTTTTTGGGTAAATTTTTCTTTTATATATATATTTATATATATATATGTGTGTGTGTGTGTGTGTGTGTGTGTGTTATTTGTCAAAATTCTCATCTTAGACCCACTCTGATATCATATAACCCCCATTTTTATTCTATTAGTAGAATTTAAACTAACAACAATAGTCAGACCATATCAATTTAAACAAAAAATTTGAAAAAACCCTTAACAGAGCTGAATCTTACCTAATGTTATCTCTTTTCTCTATTTTCCTTTTCTTTTTTCTTTTCCCTTTTTATGTATCATTCCCTTCTTTTCACCCTTTTCAAATTGGTTAACATGGTCACTTAAGATTTTTCCTCTTCTTCTTTTTCCCCTTTTTTTCTTTAACTCTTTCCTTGTCTACCCCATTTTTCTTTTTTCTTTCCATTCCTGTGACACAGTTAAATTTAAATTCTGATGTTTTACCCACGTCTATTGAACAGGTGAATAGGCTCATCCCTTGTTCCCTGTTTAGAATGTGGTTTCCGGCTTTCTCTTTTCCAATCTTTTTACTCTTAAGTAGCCCCCTGCGCATCAGTGGCATTACCGCCTTGCTTGGGGTGATATGAATAAAAAAAAAAAACATATGTAATCTAAAAGTCTTCTTTTATAATTGAGTCTTGAATCTTTTTTCCCTTTCTTCCCTACCCTTCATAATAATGTCTAGACAACAAATTTTTAATTTAATTTTTTTTTAACTTCCTCTTCCTTTATTTTTTCTTATTCACTTTCTTTTTCCTTTTAATGTAAACTTTCTGTGTATGAAATTATTTTCAGTGACCTTCCAGAATGTGAATATTTGTCTCATATTTGCAATAAAATTTTGATTTTGATCATTGCTGAGAAAGCGAGATTTTTTCTCGCTGAAATGATCGTACAACGAATGTAGTTTTCAGAGTTTTATTCGAAAAAATATCCATATTTGGCTCTGTAAATAGATAATATGATTTGCATCGAGCCCTCCACCTGGATTATTTTTAATATTAATAAAATTAATATTATAAAATCTGGTTTTTGGATTTTACCTACAAGCTATTTCATTTTTAGATTTTATATATATATATATATATATATATACTTTTCATTTGTAAACGAGTTATTATGCGACCTAGGTTTCTACCATTTGGTATCTTCAGGTGATTTACAATAACTGACTTCATTTGTAAAATCAGTTATTGCAAATTGCCTGAAGACACCACATGGTAGAAACCTAGGCTGCGTAATAACTTGTTTACAAATGAAGACTATTCAAATGTTCTACAATATAATTGTATAGAACACTTTTTAATACAGTTGTGTACTGGTCTAATTTTATTATGACCCAAAACTAAGTAATTAAACTATCAATATATATATATATATATATATATATATATATATATATATATATATATAACTTCCTATACTCTACAAACTAACTGCTTTTTATTTCTTCTTGATTGAAAGAACACGATAAGTAAATGCAGTATTTCAACAAGTCATTAACTTCATGTAATTTTCATTTTTTTCTGATAGATGGTCTGATTGTTCACCTCCATACTGTTGTAAGATTGCCAGTTATTCGTCATGTGCATAAAGAAATGTATAAATAAAAATGAATTATACTGTCATTGTGTTGTGCCCATAAAAAATAAATAGAAATTAACTATAATGTCAAAAATAATTATAATAAAGTCATTATAACAATTACAATTCACTCATTCTAAACCAATGAGAATTAACCCTACTTTTCTCCTTTACACACATAAACATGTGACCTTCTCATTATTGGACAAGCAATTCCCACCGGCAGGTTGTTAACATAAGCTTCAACAAAAATTTCATCTCCTTTTCCTATTAAGGCTGAAACTTAATAGTAATATTTATCTTTTAGCACTCAAAAGAAATCCGAGTTTCCAACTAAATTATCTGAACACTCATTACACACATCTATAAAAAAAATAAACATATGAGAAAGACTGTATACATATTATTTATTCTTTATCTTATCTTTTTACATATTTGATTAGTACATTTGATTAGTACATATTCTGATACATATTTGATCTACATTTGATACATATTTGATTAGTACATTTGATTAGTACATATTTGATCTACATTTGATACATATTTGATTAGTACATTTGATTAGTACATATTCTGATACATATTTGCTCTACATTTGATACATATTTGATTAGTACATTTGATTAGTACATATTCTGATACATATTTGATCTACATTTGATACATATTTGATTAGTACATTTGATTAGTACATATTCTGATACATATTTGCTCTACATTTGATACATATTTGATTAGTACATTTGATTAGTACATTTGATTAGTGCATATTCTGATACATATTTGCTCTACATTTGATACATATTTGATTAGTACATTTGATTAGTAGATTTGATTAGTACATATTCTGATACATATTTGATTAGTACATTTGATTAGTGCATATTCTGATACATATTTGCTCTACATTTGATACATATTTGATTAGTACATTTGATTAGTACATTTGATTAGTACATATTCTGATACATATTTGATCTACATTTGATACATATTTGATTAGTACATTTGATTAGTACATTTGATTAGTACATATTCTGATACATATTTGCTCTACATTTGATACATATTTGATTAGTACATTTGATTAGTACATTTGATTAGTACATATTCTGATACATATTTGATTAGTACATTTGATACATATTTGATTAGTACATTTGATTAGTACATATTCTGATACATATTTGCTCTACATTTGATACATATTTGATTAGTACATTTGATTAGTACATTTGATTAGTGCATATTCTGATACATATTTGCTCTACATTTGATACATATTTGATTAGTACATTTGATTAGTACATATTTGATCTACATTTGATACATATTTGATTAGTACATTTGATTAGTACATTTGATTAGTACATATTCTGATACATATTTGATCTACATTTGATACATATTTGTTTAGTACATTTGATTAGTACATATTCTGATACATATTTGCTCTACATTTGATACATATTTGATTAGTACATTTGATTAGTACATTTGATTAGTACATATTCTGATACATATTTGCTCTACATTTGATACATATTTGATTAGTACATTTGATTAGTACATTTGATTAGTACATATTCTGATACATATTTGATTAGTACATTTGATTAGTGCATATTCTGATACATATTTGCTCTACATTTGATACATATTTGATTAGTACATTTGATTAGTACATTTGATTAGTACATATTCTGATACATATTTGATCTACATTTGATCCCAAACTCACAATTTTGTTTAGTGTAGCACTAATTGTGAGTCTTACATTTCTCCAACACCACATAACAATCAGACAATAAATAATACTCGTTTGTTGTTTCCACATCTTGCTGTTACACATTTTTATCATTATTTTTGTATATGTAAATGATAGGGTTTTATAATTATTTACCCAAAGTTATAACTCTGCTACAGTTGTGGACAAGCCAACATTAAATGCAAAGTTCCCTTCTGAAATAACATTTACAATTTTACACAGGAGACTGCAGAGACCTGATAAAAAAAAATTATATTGTGTTGTGTGAACTCACAACAGCTAAAAACAAAGATGGCTATTTATACTTACCCTTATCAACTCCCTGGAACTCTTACCTCCCTACACCTTCTTTTTGCCTCACAGCCTCAGACTGGCATGCCAATTCCTACCCATTGAAATCCAACAGGCATTTTACTATCACTATTCATTACTCACTCTCTTTTCACTTTCTCCAAACAATGTGCCATATTAATACCACAGGAAACAAACTTTTGACAATTTTTTTAAAAAGTAACATGAAAATCAAACACAGCACAAATACGACATATTATCATAAACAACTTTAGATTTACCCAATAACATAAAATGATGGCTTATACAAATGCAGGCATTGTTTTAATACCAAAAAGATTGTTGCACAGATAGCACTGCTATGTTGTAAGGAAACATCCAGCAGAAGTAGAGAAAAAGTTTATGGACTTACTATCAAGGATAGGAATCCCAGATACAATTTTTTAATAGTCACTAGAGCAGAAATAAGTGGTGTTTTACCACCAGACTCAAAACAAAAATTAAAACCAGGACCTTACAAACTACATATGTCTAACAGTACTAAAATTGACACCTTTACTGAAAAAGCTGTGATCATCAATCTCTTTATAAGGTGAGATTTTTACGGGTCTTCACTCAAGCAAATGTTACAACACCCAACACTAGGTGCAGACCTCTTAGCTAATTTTAACTTATCAGTCAACATGGCTACTCAATCTCTTGTTGACAACTTGACTGAACTTTCAGTGAAAACCATTTACTTTCAGTACCAGTCAACTGCTCTACCACAAGAAAAAAACTTCAAAGAATTGCTGCAAAAATACAGTCAATCAGTCAAGTGTCATACATGATACATGATACATGCTTGGGCAATCATGTCTTGAAAGAAACATGACAGACTGGGCTGAAGGTTTTCCTGCAGTAGGTTACCATTACTTTCTGTGGTAGACTAGTTGCCAACCAAGGCATCTGTCCTGCTATTTAACCTATAACTGGAAGGAGAAGAAATCAATTAATACTTTTTCTAAGCTTATTTGCATGAAAGTGAATGCAACAAACTCAACTGGAATTCATACTCGGCTTTCCGATTTCTCATTCCAAGTCAATATCCACTGCACCACAGAGATAACACAGCATGCAGACAATATCAAACACCATTGTACAGGTGCCTTTTGGAGTGCAAACATTTCAACATCTGATAGATAAAATATTCAGAGGTTTACTTTTTGTTTACATCTACATTGATGATGTTTTAATCACACAGCAGAGATATTAAAGATCACAAAATACATTTAGAGCAAATCTTTCATAAGCATTCACACTTTGGACTAACAATGAATACACAAAAATGTATTTTTAGTTAACCCAAACTGAATTTTTTTGGTCATGAAATCAACCAAGAAGGTATTTCACCTTTGCCAGATAAGGTAGAAGCAATTTAAAGTTCTTACAGCCAACTTCACTACAGCAGTAGCAAAGATTTGTAGGCCTTATAAATTATTACAGATGATTTGTACCAAATTGCTCTTCTGTATTTTCAACCTTAAGAAATTTATTTGCAAGCAAGAACAAAAATAACACATTGCAACACAAGACACTGAAAGCATTCAACAATGCTAAGACATTATTAGTCAACTTCACTAAGCTTAATTAAATCAAGTATGATGATAAAATTAAGCTTACCCTTACAACAGTTCATTTATCAACTGCAGTAGGTGCAGTTATGAACCAATTATCAGAAAAACAAATAACACCCACATTTCACCCTTTTCTAAGCACAAACCAAGTACAGCATCTTCTCAAGAGAACTATAAGTAATTTATTTGTCAATTAAGCATTTTCAGCACCTCCTTGAAGGTAGAGATTTTGTTATAAACACAGAACACAAACCATTAATCTATGCATTACATATGCACATAGATAAATATAGTCCACAAGAAATTAGATAATTAGATATTTTGAGAATATAGAATTTTAAGAAAAGGTTGAGGCTA
The DNA here is from genome assembly GCA_037127315.1 of Ascarosepion bandense. Classification (NCBI taxonomy): domain Eukaryota; kingdom Metazoa; phylum Mollusca; class Cephalopoda; order Sepiida; family Sepiidae; genus Ascarosepion; species Ascarosepion bandense. The sequence continues at coordinate 11,085,342 of JBBBDQ010029769.1, read as the reverse complement.
AGAGTAGAAGACAACCAAACCTATATCCAAGTCAACTCCACCTCTGCTCGATACAGGACTCTATATAAGCTGGAGATTTTGGACAACTGTGAGATCAGACCAGAGAAAAGACAGAAATACAGTCTCCACACATCAATGGACTCCACATCATTTACCAAGAACCCCTGACCAAGTTCTTGTGCCATCCCTGAGACCAGAACTTATAAATTTAAGTTACTGCTAACACAAGCTGCAGACTCCAAAGAGGATACCATTGTCATTTGATTTTTAGTAGAAAAAGGTTAAAATCGGTGAAAACAACAAATCATACGTAAACCAAATCATTATTACATTTTTAACCTGAGTTAATTCTTTATGCCAAAGAATTCTTTTTCTTGTGTGTAACTCCAAACTGTTGTGCCAGTCTTCGAGTTTGCTTCATTAATTTACCTCTGAGATAAAAACACAACATTTGTTAAGCTCAATATCTGGCTACAGCAGAGGCGAACAAAAAACTTAGTAAATTGAGTTAAGGAGAAATAATCAATACTGAGACATCTGGAAGAGGCATGACTCATGGCACAAGAACAATTTACTCCAGTAAATGGAATAAAGGGTTCTATTTGAAACTTCATTTACCTGAAGATGGTCAAAGTGTACAATAGACAAAATGTGAACATGGCAACAAAGATGAGGAAAACTGTCTGAACAATTTAAATAGTGTAAAAAATAAGTATTTGTTATTTAAAATAAAGTTTGTTTCATTATTAATATTGTGTATTCTGGGAATGGTACCCGCACAAATAAATGAACAACGAAGAGTAATTGAGATAGAAAATAACTGTATTAACATCAGGATACAGACTTGAATGAAGATTAGTAGTCCAGGAATACAGGTTAGTAAAAAGTATATGTACAAGTCTCTGGAGGTGAAGCCGTAGTATATTGAGTATTTCCATGTCGGAAGCTGACGGGTATTGCATAATGATCTTCTTGATGAGTGGAGCACAGAGCTACTATGAGCTACTGTGTACAGACTGCTAATCTCTCTCTGGACTCTCGTATTCTCCTGTTAACTCTCTGTGAAAACAGTATTCTCCAGTCTTGCTTCTATAGCAGTAGTATAAGTATACTCTGGACAAGTCCATTTTATGAAAAGGGAGAACCCCACAACAAGTAAAATATAAACATTGATGTACTGACATTGGATGTTTTCATACATTGTAGAATGCAGTAGAAGATGAACTTGGTAAGCCTTCCAAAATGAATGGGACAAAAAGAAGTCTGGAAGGTGGTGAAGATGAAATATAGTTTTTAATGTTTTGATTTTTTAGAAGGATTGATATTAAGCATGAAAATCATGCTGGATAAAGAAAACAGTGAATAAACTTTACCTCAGTGCATTATTTCATTATTATTTCTGTGACATACATTTTTTCATCAAATTTGACAATATATAGAAAGGGTAGCACAAATATAGGATCTCTCATGTTACAATGGCAAGAGAAATATTTCAGCTTATATGAAGACTTTAGGTATGTAAACATGTGTATCCACTAACAATAATATTTGAAGTAATAAAAATGTCAGATTTACAATGATCATGTCCATAAAAAGTAAATAAATAAAAATTATGGTGCAAAAAATAATTATAGAAATTTTATAGATGTGTATAAGGAGTGTCCAGATAATTTACTTGAAAAATGAAATAAATGTCTGCAATTTTCTTATGTTGAATGCAAAAAGATAAATGTTACTATTATGCCCTGAAATAGGAAAATGAGATTTAATTTTCATTGGCGCATGTGTTAACGACCTGTTTGTGTGAGCAATAGTCTTAAATTATCTGAATTTCATTGATGAACTGCTATTATTATCATTAATATTTTACTAGTTTTCCTTTCTTCTTTATTTCCTGGTTATTCACACCTGGTTAAATCTTAACAATTTTGGCAAGAAATCAAGATTAAAATAAGATAGTAAATGAACTCCCAATAATTGGGATAAAATTCAAAGTATGTATGTAAAGACTTATGTAAATTGCTATTTGCAGCTGTAACTCTTCCCCATAAAAAGTCTTGAAATATTTGTAGAAATGGTGATTTTTCTTCTTTTTTTTTTTTAATCATATCACCCCAAGCCAGGCGATAACGCCACTGATGTGCAGGGGGCTACATAAGGGTAAAAAGAATGGAAAAGAGAAAGCCGGAAACCACATCCTAAACAGGGAACAAGGGATGAGCCTCTTCACCTGTTCAATAGATGTGGGTGGAGATTGAAAAAAAAAAATAAAAAAGGAAAAGAGTGAAAAGATTGGAAAAGGGAAAACTGGAAACCACATCCTAAACAGGAAACAAGAGATGAGCCTCTTCACTTGTTCAATAGATGTGAGTGGAGTGTGAACCGGGCGATAGTTTAGTCTATCTACTCCAATTGAAAAAAAATAAAAGAGAGTGAAAAGATTGGAAAAGAGAAAACTGGAAACCGCATCCTAAACAGGAAACAATGTTTGATATAAAGAAAAGTTTATTTTAGTAAATCTCTTTAATCACAATTTCCAAAACAAGAGGAAGTACAAGCAACATGGGAACTAGTTCTGATTGTCAGTGAGTCTTTTGATCTCTAGTTACTTATTTCTTTGGGAAAAGGGAATCGCAAGATATACATTTGTGTAGATGAGCTGGCATTTTTTAATTGACTGACCATGACTTTTTGCAAAGTCTCTTATTTATCGGTTTTAATCTATTTGTTTCAAATTTAATCAAGGCAACATTTAATATTGGAGAAATCTTTTTCTTCACATCTTAATCAGTTTTTTACTATGTCCACAAGTTTTTTCATCAATTTTTTTATTTTATTTTTGGCAACTTTTTGCTGGTATCTTCTGATTAAAATATGTAGATATTTATTTTTTGATTCCAGACATAAAAAAATACCATGGATCATGAGAAAGCTTTAACCTTAAAGTAGAAACAGGATATTATAAAGTTATTGAATGATGGAAATTAAATGTTGGACATTGTATAAAAGTCTAAGAGAGATAACAGAACGGTAAAATGAAAGTAACATCATTGGTAGAATAAGAATAAGGATAAAGACCAGAATTAAGAATTTAAAAATATGAGATTTGAGAAAAATAAAAAGGATAATAAGCAAGAAAAGTTAATATCTATATTTCTGAGATGAGGTAGTATTTAAATTATTTACATTATTCGGACTATTGTCCTCATCTTTGTTGCCATTTGTATGACGTTTCAGCTGTTGTACGCTCTAGCCTTCTTCAGGTGCTAGGAATTTTGAACCAAACCCTTTATTACAATCACTGGGGTAATATGAAATTCATTCCTTACATAGGAAGGACACATAGCCCCGGTGGATAAAGATGTTGGCTAGTTTCTGTGACTTGACCCAAAGAGTTGTGAGTTTAATACCAGGCTACATCAGTGGTGAACAAGTAACTTACAGGGTTAGAGGGAGATAACTCATGACTACCAGAAGAGGCTCTACGCAAGGAATGGTGATGATATACTCCAGTGATTGTAATAAAGGGATCAGTTTGAAATTCCTAGCACCTGAAGAAGGCTGGATATACAACAGCTGAAACATCGTACAAATGTCAACAAAAATGAGGACAATAGTCCAAATAATGTAAATACTGTAAGAAAAGTTAATTTAAGGAATTGAAGTCAGCATCACTAATAGGATTTGCTAACGACATGAGAGCAACCAAACATCACTTTTGGATTAATTTCGTGAAGGAAAAAAAAGTGTTCATAAAGAAATAAATGGAACTAACAATGATAAAATTTAAAACTGTAATTTGTTTACATTTTAAAGATTTGTGTAATTGATACTTACAGTTGTGATTCTTCTATTAGAAACAAAGAAAAGAGTACTGAGCTGTTACATAAAATCACTTCTCCTATATGGCAGTGAATATTCAACAATCTCTTTACAGATGAAGAGACTTGAAGCAAGAGAAACAAAGAAAAGTGTACTGAACTGTGATGTAATATCAGTCCACCTATATGGAAGTGAATGCTGGACAATCTCCTCACAGATAAAGAAGAGACTTGAAGCAACAGAAGTTCTAGAGAAGGATGTTAAGAATAACGTGGACTGAACATAGCAAGCAAATTTTAGGGAAAATGGAAACATAAGAACACTTATAGTATTTACACCATTTTATTTATTTTCGGACTCATCTTTGTTGCCAATTGTGCGACGTTTCAGCCATTGTATGCTCCAGCTTTCTTCAGGTGATAGGAATTTCGAACCAAACCCTTTATTACAATCACTGGGGTATACGAGCTCCATTCCTTGTCTAGAGCCCCTTCTGTTAGTCGTGAGTTATCTCCCTCTAACCCAGTGAGTTACTTGTTCACCACTACTGTAGCCTGGTATTGAACTCACAACTGAAGAAGGCCAAAGCGTACAATGGATGAAACATCTTACAAATGGCAACAAAGATGAGGGCAATAGTCTGAATAATGTAAATACTGTAAATACTACCTCATCTTAGAAATATAGACAAATACTAAAGAACACTTATACTTAACATCAGGAAGAGACAGTTGAAAGCAGTCTTGGAAAATTTGATACCCACAAGACAGATTGAGGGCAAGAAGGAAAGAAAAAAACAATTCATAACAAACTTAGATAAATGGATTTCAATGTTTAGGAGAAAGAGAATTAAATATCAGAGTTACACAGGAAATGGAATTATGGAGAGTCATGATCACCAACATCCGAAAGTGATGCAGCACGTAGAAAAAGATTAGGCTTAAAGAAGAAAAAAAAATTAGGGTGAAAGATTTCTGAAACAAAAATAAATACGACAATGACTCGTTTAAAAAATTCAGGTTGCTTAAAATTATTTCTATTGGTAGGTTTTAATCTTATTTAATGATAAACAAACAAATGTATATTTTTTTGGTTTTAGCCTGACACAACCATCCAACAAAAATATTGTTTTTTATGAAGAGAAAATATTAAAAAGAAAATTTTCTGTAACTCACAATCCTGTGTTACTATTATTTTGACCCTCCTTGGATTGAAATTTTGATAAGCAGTGTTTAACAATGCTTATATTAACCCAGCACCCTGACATATTAAATGTTATGACCCTGATTGCCTTTCTCAAAGATAGGATGAAAAAAAACACTTGTTCTTGAGATGTTTGCTTGCTATTAATACACCAAGGTAAAGTTTATTCACTGTTTTCTTTATCCAGCATGATTTTCACACTTAATATCAATCCTTCTAAAAAATCAAAACATTAAAAACTATATTTCATCTTCACCACCTTCCAGACTGCTTTTTGTCCCATTCATTTTGGAAGGCTTACCAAGTTCATCTTCTACTGCATTCTACAATGTATGAAAACATCCAATGTCAGTACATCAATAAGTTTATATCCTTATAATGAAACAAACTTTATTTTAAATAAACGAATACTTATTTTTTACACTATTTAAATTGTTCAGACTGTTATCTTCATCTTTGTTGCCATGTTCACATTTTGTCTATTGTACACTTTGACCTTCTTCAGGTAATTGGAGTTTCAAATAGAACCATTTATTTCATTCACTAGGGTAGATTGTTCTTGTGCCATGAGTCATGCCTCTTCCAACTGTCTCCGCATCAGTTATCTCCCTTTAACTCAGCTCACTTTTTTTATTCACATCTGCTGTAGCCAAGTATTGAACTCACAGCACTTTGGGTCAAGTCACTGAAACCAGCCAATATTTTATATCCCAGTGTAAATAATTACAAAACCTCATCTCAGTAATATAGACATTTATTTTTTACTATTATAATATATTATAATATTAATAATATTATTATTTTTTACTATTATCTTTTCCCTTGTTAACACACTTAATTCAGTGGTTAATTTTAATCCTGCAATTAAATTATTATATAAATAAAATTTAATATCAAAATTTAGCTTAAACAGCATAGGCTTACTGATCCACCTATATATATATATATATATATATATATATATATATATATATATAAACAAAGATTTGTACCCACAGAATAGATTAATAGCTTTAAACAAGATAAACGTCATAATTATCCCAACCCGAGGAACCTTTCGGCCAACACTTGTCAAGGGCTACGTTGGCGTTATTACAAAGGGTCAAAAAATAGAGGACAAAAACAATGGATTACTTACAATACTGGGGGAAGATGGAACTCGTTTAAAAATAAACTTTATTCAATAAATATTAAAATGTAAGATGGGTGTAAACATACAATTCCACAGGAGTGAAATAAAAAGAAAAATTGTTACACTCACAATTCCTCCAGTAATTGTAAGGAGCGTAGGAAACGCTCTTTCTGCCTGCACAGGCTTGGCTGCTGGAGTTTTAGACAAATAGCCTCAAAAACATGAGGATGATATGCCGTTCGAGTACTGTGCAGAACAGTGAACCAATTGTCCTGATACAAAGAGGCACATGCCTGACTGTTGCTGGAAGTTGCTGTATCAGGTTGGTGCATATCTTGTGAAGATAGATTTTCCTGCTCTGAAAAGAGCAGTTGCAGTGTCTAGAGGAAAAGACCTGTTGGTTGTCCTGAAAAGGACAGTTTCTTTTGTCCTGAAAAATTGTGGTAGAAGTGGTCAGAGACTTCAGGCAGCATGGTAGCAGGCCAAAGGCATCAGCAGAGTGGTAGCAGTTGGAGTGGTCAGAGGCATCAGACAGCATGGTAGCAGGCATCAACAGTTGACAACAGGTCCTTTGCTTGCCCCCATAAGCTGGCTACTGATCTGTTTGCCTTTGGACTGCTCCTTTTATACACTCCTGTGTATGACATAGATGTTGTGAACCTCATTTTCATTTTGCTGAGTCATGGTCACCTGATGTAAAAACCAGAGCTTTTGAGGTGAGTAGCCTGGGCTATGATAGTATTTTCAGATCAGCCACAGCATCAATGGAGAGTGCTATGCTAAATTTCTAAGGTAGTTAAGAAAGGCTATCATGACTGAATGCCCAGGAAAACTGGCAAAATGGGTGAAAAATATAAGAATATAAGTCCTTGGTTTCAATGGCTACTGTGCAAGACAATATGTGTCTATGTTTTTGAACTTGTTGATCACTCTCCTTATTTTCCTGATTTGGTTTCATCTGACTATCATCTGTTCTCCAACATGAAAATAAAATTGGCTGAGAAACACTGATGATGGCACCATATCTGCTGTTGATGACTATCTTGATAAACAGGATGAAAGTTTCTTCACCAATGGGATCCAAGCACTGCAACAGCAATGGAAGAAGTATATGAACCACGGGGGGTGGGGGGGCTATGTTGAAAATAAACCTCATCTGGTCACATTTCATGAAAGTATCTTGGTCAGCCTATGAACTTTTCAGTTGATCCTTTAAGTACAGATTGACTGAATTATATCTAAAAATTAAACTCATTGACAATGTCTAGCAAGATTATCGACTGACCTACTACAGCAGGTCTTATTTTTCTGTTATTTATAAAGGTTCTATGTTTTATTGATTATGCAAAGGCGTTCAACAAAATATGCCACAAAGAATTGATAGAAATGCTCAACAACCTCAACATATTTGGAAAAGATATAAGAGTAATCAAAAATCTCTACTGGCAACAAATTGCCTGCATACAGACAGGTAACGAATTCAGCAGATGATCAAAGACAGAAAAAGGCATAAAACAAGGATGTGTCTTTTCTCCAGATCTATTCAACTTGCACAGCGAGACTATTCTGAGGACCCTAGATGTTATACCAAGATTTGTCATTGGAGGACACAATTTGAACAACATAATGTATGCAGATGATACAGTGCTGATAGCAGACACGAAACGGACCTCCTACAGAAGGTAGCTGAAGAGAGTGACAAGAAAGAACTACAAATGAACTGCAAGAAGACAAATGCATGGTCATCAGCAAAAAGAGCAGCCAAAAATGCCAAATACAGATGGTAGATACTAAAATCAAGCAGATAGAAAAATTTAAATACCTGGGAAGTGTTCTAACAGAAAACAGAAAGTGTGACACAGAGATCCAAAGGTGAATTGGCATAGCAAAGGATGTATTTTAGAAGCGGAACAGAGTATTAAGAGACAGGAAACGTTTGCTAGAAACAAAGAAGAGAGTACTGGATTACTATGTGATGTCAGTTCTTCAATATGGCAGTGAATGCTGGACAATATCATCAAAGATGAAGGAAAAACTTGAAGCAACTGAAATCTGGTTCTACAGAAGAATACTGCTGATATCATGGATTGAGCATGTGAGCAATGATAAGGTTTTGGAAAGGGTGGAAACGAAAAGGAAATTAATACTGAGCATCAGGAAGAGACAGCTAAAGTTCCTGGGATATGGAATGAGGAATTGGAGAATCTGATACTAACAAGCCAGATAGAGGGGAGGAGAGACGGGGAAAACAGTGTGTAACGTACTTGACAGGCCTGAACAGGTGGATGGCAGAGTGGGGGTTGTGTGGTGTAACAAGAAAAAACGTGCTAAGAACTACTAGGAATAGGGAGATGTGGAGAGCAATGATCATCTATGTCCTGAAAGAAGAAGAAGAAGGTTGGTTTGCTTCTTAACTCAAATTTGTTGAGTACCTCGTCAGTTTAGGTGATGGTTTTCAGACTTAACGTATGAAAAATAGCATTAGTAAATTAATAGATGTGCACGCAGCATGTTAGTTCTCAGCTTGGAAAATGAATTTAGTGAGCCTGTAAAGAACTGAAACCCTTCCCCAAGCAAGCAAAAGACCCAGGTGAGTTATCATCCTTTGAATGTTAGAGAAACTGTTGAAGTTTTAGATATGGTAAAGATCAGGTATGCCTTGGCTAACATCAAAAAATGTTGAATAAGAAAAACTATGCAATAACAAAGAAAATATATTAAGTATTGATCAGCAGCCTCAGTCAGTCAGTTAAGTGCCATACGCGATACACGCTTTGGGCGATCATGTCTCGAAAGAGACATGACTGACTGGGCAGAAGATTATCCCGCAGTAGGTTGCCATTGCTTTCTGCGGTAGACTGGTTGCCGACCAAGGCTATAGAACCCAATCCGTCCTGTTATTTAACCCATAACTGGAAGGAAGAGACGGATTAATACCTTTCCCAAGGGTATTTGCGCGTAAGTGAATGCAAGGAATTCAACTGGAATTCGAACTCGGCTCCCCAATTTCTCGTTCCGAGCCGATATCCACTGCGCCACAACGCACATCCCAGCGTTGTGGCGCAGTGGGATCAGCAGCAGCCTCACCTTGCCATAAAGGCAGCTATTTTTTCTATGAAACCCCCATCCTTGTAAATGCTATATTCATGCATTGTTCTGTTATGGTGTTTATATTTGTCCATGATAATAAAATGATAAATGTTAATTTGCACACCTTCTCTTTAAATCTCTTGATACATCAAATGAATTTATATTGTCGTGGTGTGCCCGGTCATCACTCCCACTTTGTGTAAACAATCCTGGATATGCCTGTTGGCAGAAAATGGTCACAAACCATGTGTGCTAAAAATAGCAACGACCTCTTTTCAAACAAACCAAAAACACAAAAACTTAATTTTCGCCACGAAACAAAAACAAAAGACCTTTAATTTCAAACTGAAATTAATCTAAATACAGTCAACAAACACCGAATATACTTTTGATTGTAATTAATACGATGCCTGAAATTAATTATAGTCATTTATTTGTTTAGCAAGTTCACTGCTGTTGTATGAACATTTTTGTATGAACACCAGCGATTTCACAGCAAAGGGCCTCTCAGCTGGGGGGGATGGACAAGGAGCCTCACTGCATCGGGACTTTGACACGCCCAGTCAGGTCAACCGAGCTTCCAGAGGCATCCAGCTCACTCCTGCAGTTTCCAGCGGCATCCAGCTTACTCCCACAGACTCCAGCAGCCACCAGCTACCTACTGCGGCATTTCACTGACGTCCCGCTACCAGTTCCAGTGCCCACTGATGTCCAGCGACTGGTTTCAGGGCCTGCCGACATCCAGATACTGCCCCTGATACATGACCTCCATTGCCATACCATTCACCAATCGCTTAAGAAAAGAAAAATAAAGACACGAATTTTATTGTCTCCAACTGGCCATCTGCGTTTGACATTCTTTTTTGCTATTGCCATTTCCTTTCTTTGCCTTTGTGTCCACTTGCTTAGTTATTGGCACTCACACTTCTCGTCCCTACCCCGCAACAATATGTTTGGATGCTTCTTGATGTAGAGAGCCATTATTCAATAAGAACTCAACGTGCCAAGTTCAAATTCCAGTCCGGTCTAATTTTACAATCAGTGCTCTTGAGGAAGGCATGGATCCATTTCTTTTTTCTCCAACCCCAACTTAAGTGGCAGTCAGTCTAACAAAAAAAAAGGAAGACTCTTAATTCAAAACAGTTGTGAAGGCAACGGAAAATCATTCCACTATTTTTTACCAAACAATCATAGCAACTTACAGATAATAATAAAAAAAGAATCTATGGACATGGTATTTTATAAAATGAATTAGTGAAACACATTGCTACAAAATTATTTTACTGAGAAAAAAATTACATGAATTTAAGTTTCAAGTAATAGATGAATAAATGATAAATTCCACAGAAAAATAAAATTATATATGTTGATCATTCTTTCCCCAAAGTAATCAATGCAATATGATTTACAATATCTACTCATTGATAATTCTTAAAGTACAGTTTTGTGGCTACAGATTTTTTCCTAGAAAAATAAAAACGAATTGCACATATGCAGTTCTAATAAAGTAATCTCCCTTTGCGGATACCGATCTTAAGTGTTCAGAATATATTCAAAATAAAAAAAAAACTTATAGACTAACATTGCAGCTTAAATAAAAAATCTCAAAGACTCCTTTAATCTTCCTACTATCGATTGGACTCTTCTTTTTATCACGTGGGTCAGCGGTTACTGCTCCGCGCGCCCATTTTTCTCGGGTAGGGTTAACCTTTTACAAGAGAAAAAGAATAATTGAATGTTCGGGATGGCTGCTATTACACGTGTCTCAAGTTGCTTGTGTACCGCTTCTTCCCTGCTCTTGAGAGGTCGACCATCATCTCCGTCTTTATTGAACCCTGCACTTCTTTTCTACTCTAGTCGGTTTCTGTCATCTAATACGATGGACAATCTCCTGATAAACGACTCAAAATACGCTTGGCTTAAAGAACTTGGTCTGTCCAGTCACAATTACGGGGTTTATTACGGTAAAACCTGGTGTGGTAGCGGCGAGGTAAAAAAAAAAAAAAAAAATCTTTTTGTCTCTTCTTGGACTAGCGAATTTTGAGATTAATTTTCGTTCCCGCTTTATTAGTCGTTTTCTGTATTTTAACATGTTTAGCTTTCCTTTATGGATAAAGAAATGCAATAATTGAAAAAAATCACAAACCTCTGTAAATGAGAAACTACATAATGAAAGTAGATATCTGCTATGGTTCGGGTTAATAAAAAAATTATACGAAATTTTAATCGTTAATGAAATTTGTAACAATTTTCTTTTCATCGCTAAGTTACAAATGAATTCATCTCATCTTGAAAAATCAAGATGGTTTTACAATATTTAATTTAAAGTTGTAAATTTTTAAAAGTCTAAATTTTTCGAATTTAAGATTGTGTTGACTGTTGTTCATTGGTCTTTTACTCTTTTCTTTTCATATTTTTATTTTACTTTTTGTATAATTAAAAAAATACTTTGTGAAATAGTTAATTCAATTATAAACGTTCTAAAAATCCTGATATGTTTGTCGGTCATTTTATATTTCGTTGCCAACATCAATTTCCGTTTCAAAACCGCTTTTATCTTTCCGCTAAAATATTGAATTGATTGTGTAATTGAAATGAAATCTATTCTTTTCTTGTAAAAACAACAAAGAATGGTGATAGGTTTGCGTAAAACAAACCTGATATATTCTACTGATTCGCTATGTAACAAGGTGACTCTGGCCCTCCAGCCTTACGCTTCGCTTACTTTTTTAAAAAAAGCGTGGGGGGTGCTTTCTAATGACGGTGGAGTTCCGATGTATGAAAAAAACAGCAAAATCTTCTTAGGAATAGTTATACTTTTATTTAATAATGCATTTACTAGCCTAGTCTGAAAAAGTATTATGCTTAATGAGTCTGTCACTTTTTTAAAAAATTATACCTTTTTAATTATCTTAAAATTTCTCTCTTACAACAAACGTTTAAAAACACTAACTTTTTACGTCCCAAATTATTGCAGTAAAAAAAGATCAAAGCAACGGTCAGTTTTTGTCGTACTGCATGCAATTTCTGAATTTTAAAATATATACTTAGACAAATGTTCTTACTAACTACTTTTTTTAATACGAGAACTCAAACTTAAAACTAATAAAACTAAATAGGATTTAGAAGCACAATCTATTTAAACAAGTTAGGATTTTTTTTTTTTTTTTTTTTAGGTAGCAACTTTTAAAAATGCTCAGAAAACTGACCGTGATAAAAGCTTCTCAAATGAAACTTTCAAGAACTTTTGTAAGCTCTGAAAATACCCCTTGGCCCTCTTTTGATTTTAATTCTAAATTAAAATCTTGTATAAGTTTTATTTTCTCATCTTTAGTTTGCTTTTATTTTTTACCATTGCGGACCTCGGCATTTTCCATTGATATAAAAAAAAAAAATCTGGAAAACTTAACCAAAAACGAAACTATTCATGCGGTATCAGGTTCATTTTATTGCCTTAAATGACACTGGCGGCGGTGGGGGTACAGTTTTTTTAGTATTTAATTTCATGATCTAAAACTCTTGTTATTTGACCCATTTTCCATTTTAAAAAAATGAAAAACTTTTTACGCTAGTCGTTGTGAAACACAAATGGTGTTCTACTGTATTTCGAATACATAGATTTTATTGAGTCAATTGACAGACTCGTAAACAAAGTTAATCTGCGATTTGATTTTTAAAGTCTTGCAAAAATATATACATCTGATGCGTTAATTTGATTGATTAAAATTAGCTAAAATTAATGAATCAGATTTGTTGAGACACGTATTTGCTTTATAGCATTAAACGTTGAATACAAGTATTTCATAATCACAGGTTTTATTTTTCTGACAGCCAGACTTGTTGAAATGCCAAGTATGATGGCCCAGAATTGACATAAAAACTACGTTTGAATTGGGGTACCTCGATCATGTTCATTAAACTGGCCTTGTGCCAAACATAACCAAACTCCCCATAATTTACTCCAGATCAGAATGTTGAACGAATATAAACTGTTCTGTTTGTATAAATAAATGAAAATTTATCGAACTGTGTAGTAGTGAGAAGTCTGTAAAGAAAGAAGAGTTCATCTGTTTTCACAGTGTATCAACAAAGTAGTATTAATGTCTTGTTCCTGTGAAGAGGAAGGAGATTAAAAAAAAAAAAAAACAGCACAAGAGAGAAAGTGAGGGTGTAGGTGGCCTGGTTATCTTCTTGCTACACTGTTCAGCATGGACTGTCTGATGCTACCAAGTCCTCTCTGAAAAAAACATGAAATGTGTACCTAACTCAGATCATGTGGTCAGCTCCCAAGGCAAGCTCACTCTTCACAGGAAAGAAACATGACAGGTGTCATTGAAAGTTTAATTTTTCTGCAAATTACTCTTTTCACTGGTTAATTAATATTTTCACACTAGCTCACAAATTTGCAAGCAGTGAAGAAAAGGAAGTTATTTTTTATTTTGTACTCACCACATATTAACTTTACTTACAGCCATGTTTTGAAGATGCTTTCTGAAGAAATTAAACTTGAAATATAAAAACTAAGTTAATAACTGAGATAATAAATACCATAATTGAGTTCACTCAGTAATTTATTGTCTGCACTTATTTTATTTTGTTATGAGACATTTGAGAATATTTAGCAGGCCTGAAAAGGTTTTCTTTTAACTCTTCCTTCAACCATCCTCATTGCTGAACTGGTTCTCCAAATACAGGTCTTGCATAAGATAGTCAGCATCCACTGCATATTTGTTTAAATGATAGTCATCAACTATTGAGAAAGGAAATTCTATAAAATGGATTTACAAAACCACACTTTTGATGTAGCCAACGTAGTCAGTTTAAAGCAGCAATTGTTCAAATTTCTTTTTCCTGTAGTGAGGGGGGGGGGCAACTTTTTAATGATAATGTCATTTGAAATCCCACACAAAAAAACTTTTACAAATCTTAGTGTGTGATTTGTATTAAGCTTTTCGATTAGTAAATATAGTTTTAATAACCTAATACAGAGTTCTTAAATTTTTAAAGATTTTTTAAGTTTTATTAATTATTGAAAAAACAATTCTTGTAAAAAAAAAAAAATTCTTTATTCACCTGAAGTGTTTTTTTTGTTTTACTATGTCTTTGATATATAAAAGCAATTAACTTATCTAATGTTTTATTGCAATTTTTATTTTATTATTCAGAGCAGATTTTAGGGAAAGCAGTAACAGTTTGTTGCGGGGGGGGGGGACTAGCATTACATAAGGAGTCCTGCATTTAACTAATAAAACTGGACAACTTAATTTCATGAAATGAGGTTAAATGTGTGGTAACGTGATGTGGTGCAGTGGATATTAATTCCGAACAAGAAATCTGGGAGCCAAGTTCGAATTCCAGTTGAATTCCTTGCATTCACTTATGTCCAAATCAGTTACGTGCCATACATGATTGACTGGGCAGAAGATTATCCTGCAGTAGACTAGTTGCTGACCAAGGCAACCCAATCTGTCCTGTTATTTAACCCATAACTCTAAGGAATAGATGGATTAATACCTTTCCCAAGGGTATTTGCGTGTAAGTGAATGCAATGAATTCAGCTAGAATTTGAACTTGGCACCCCGATTTTTCGTTCCGAGCCGATATCCAATGCACCGCAATGCACATGTCCAAATACCTTTCCCAAAAGGTATTAATCCATCTCTTCCCTCCAGATATGAGTTAAATAACAGGACAGATTGGGTTCTATAGCCTTGGCTAGCAACTAGTCTACTACAGAAGGTAATGGCAACCTACTGTGGGATAGTCTTCTGCCCAGTCAGTCATGTCTCTTTCAAGACATCATTGCCCAAGCATGTATCACATATGGCAATTAACTAACTGAACATATGTAGAAAAAAAAAAGTACCTACATAAATTTCCTGTCTCTGTATAATGTATAGAAGTTTAGGCACACTTAAAATGCAACAATGTTAACTTTCTTATTAAAAAAAAAAACAAAAAAAATTTCTGGAGTTGATGTCAAGGTTGGGGGGCACTTGAATTAATATAAGTTCATGTATTTTTTGTTTTATACTTGCCTTAACTTTATTGATCAGTGTTTACTCTATGAATAAACTTACTTTTAAAAAGCTAAAGAATATTTTAACACTTATTTAAAGACTTTTGAAAAACATTAAAAACATTTGAAGTGTAAAAATTCTACTTGAATGGATAAAAATCCAAATTCAAAATTTTATTTCTATAATCTTTTTGTTAGAAAGAGATTTTAAATGATCTCTTAAATTGCCTTGAAAGTTTTCTACCCAACAGATAAGGGAATGTCCTTGAAAGTTACAAGTTAACACTTGAATCAAGTCACTTAAATCATTTGTTTCTTTTTTTGTAAAGTAGTTCTAATGTTCACTCATTTAAATATTGTATTTCTGCTAACAACATTGAAGTGTTTTTTAAAAAAAAATGTTAAAGTAGTGTATATACTCTAAAAGTTGTCTTAAGTCTTGTCACCAGAAATCTTTCCACTATTTCTTTCACCTCTCTCTTATGTGTGCAATATATATATGATCAGTGCAGCAAGTTAGGCTAGTACCCTGCAGTAATTGTTTAGCCCTTCTAAAATTGACCTTATCTTTCAAAAAATAAAAAGCTGGTCATGACCTTTTTTGCTGACATTTTTCAGTTTCAGCTGTAGAAAATTTCAGTGCTACCACTGTGCTATGTACTGTTTGTGATTAGGAATATAGTGGAGTAGCCATCTTTCTTATGAGATAACTGAAAATGCTGCTAAAATTTCTTGATGTCAATATTCTGTCGATCAATTTAGTTGAAAGTTGTGTTTTTTGTTTTTTTAGATAACTAGCTCTTTATGAATTCTAAAACCAAACATTTTTAATCTATGTATCTGAGCAAATTTTTTTAACTGATATTTTTGTCAAAATTAGCTCATGAATATATACATCAGTTGATCTTATTGAAGGCCTTTTGTGCCAGGCTGTATCTTGAATCACAAATCTACATGTTGGAATTTGGTATGCAACTTCTTTGATAATGATGGCTGCTAGTCACCCAATATTTGCATTGTACACTTGTAGATTTCCTTTTGAAATTTTCTTTTGTAGGAACAGGAATTCCATGACATCTAAGATTTAAGCATTTTGAAGATTTCATACTTCTCATTTGATATGGTTCCATTAGTGACATAAAATGATTAAAAAAAAAAAAAACAAAACCACAAACGTCTTGTAAATTGCCTTTCAGCAATATAAGAATATTTTCCTGAGTTAGTGAAATAAAACTCAATTTTTGGAAATGGGTTGAAAACTTGCATTGCTTTCTTGTAAACTATGTACTGTTGGATTACTACCCCCACCCCAATGATAATTACAGGTGGTGAAATATCAAATTACTGCTCCCCTGATAATTATAGATGGCACAAGATTTGAAAGAATCCCTGTTTCTTGATGATTTTTCATAAATGAAAAGATGTATTTTTTTTTTTTTTTTTTTTTTTTTTTTTTTTTTTTGCTCCCACAAACATGTAATTAACCTCAACTACAGAAACTGAAAATTGCTTTTAACACTTCACATTCAATTTTTCCTTTTTGTAAAATCTTATCAATATATTTGCTAAATTTTTTTTTTTTTTTCAATCTCATTAAGTGTCGATACATGCAACCATACCTTAAGCATTTTTTTTGCGCTGTCATATTTGATTTTTTTTTTTTTTTTTTTTTTTTTTTTTTTCCTCCAGTTGGTAACTTCTTATTGTCCTGCAAACAATCAACCCATTGCACAAGTAACACAAGTAAGTTGTCTTTTTGTCATATTTAGTTAGGATCTTTATTTAGGATCTTTTAGCTGATAAATTTCTAAAAATTCTTTTCTTTTTCCTTTTTTTTTTCCTTTTTTTTTTTTTTTCTATGCCAATCCATGAGATCTTCTATAACTGCTGCAAAAAGTTTAAAAACCAGTAAATGAAAATATTTAAGATGCAAGATTTTTCAAAACTTGCAATGTTGTATCCAAAAATATTTTGAAAAGTTAATTTGCTTTAAGTAACTGATTTTTCTTCTCAGAACTTGATTTTTAAATAACTATTTATATTAATTACAGTAAAAAAAAATTTAATTTTGAAGTTAAATAAATTTCCATTAACAGGAATTAAATCATGATTTTGATGTATAACTTTTTTTTTTTTTTTTAAACATTGTATTTTAATCCCTTTATTCTAAAAAAGGGATGCGGTCTAGACCTATGAAGGTGGACCTTTGGCCTTGTGATCATCAACTGGGCTGTGGAAACAAATAACCTAGGAAAGTTGGAACCAGAACTGAGGCCAGCAAAAAGATTAACTTGGAGGCATTAAGATCTTTATAGTAAGATTATGTAATCACATTAATATTCAGCTTGTATCAAGTCTTCGTTAGTGACATGTCTGTTAATTACACCTTGACTTTTTCCTTCATTTATTAACAATTTAAGCTGGTTCTCTTTTTCTTTTCTTTCTCTCCATGATAAAGAAAATCTATTAAACAAAAATGATACTGTGTTTTTTATATATTTAGTTAGTTAAAATCTTGTAACTAGAAAGACTGCAAAATTCAAACCCCTTTTCATTTTTTTATATCATGACAATTGTAGAGAGCAAGAATAAAACCTACTCTAGCTTGGCTTGCAAAAATTGTAAATTCAAGAAAAATATGCAGCTAGGCGTAAAGTATTCAACCAATAAGAGGCCTCATCTTGTGGAATAGAGAAATGAAGAAATTAAGTCGGTCAGAAATAAATATTCACTGAGAAGCATCACTTTTAGGAAATTAGAGAAAGATGTTCACAAACTGGTGTGAGAAAATGAACTAACATAAAAACAGATACAAGCACTGGTAACAAAGAAGACAGTAAAAAAGGAAATTTGGATATAGAAGGATGCAAATGTAACTCAAATTTGGCCTTTCAGAACAATGATAAACTTATTTTTAAAACTTAGAAAAACCTCTACTACACAAGCTCTGACCAAAGAAAGGACTGCTGTAATATAAAAAAAAAAAATCAAATTTTGTTCCCTTTGACCAGTGGAAAACACTCTTTGGTAAAATTATACACCATCTTTCTACCAGCTTACTTATTGCTACTCAAGCTAAGTAAACATTTTCAACATGCTCTTTTTATTAGCACTCTTCAGATACTAATCTCACACCAATTCAATTGACTATAATTTTTTAATGTTATTTATTCTTTAGTATTCTCAATGAAACATCAAACATACAGTTATGGCATACAGTTTACTGCAGGTGAACTTAAAGTAAACTATACATTAACTATAATGTAAAGGAAAAATATGTTGCTAACTTTATATTATCAATAATAAGAGATTAACAGGCAAAGGTACATTCATTAGAATTTAGATTAATAGTTGTCTATTCTAGCCTATGAATAGCAATGAGCAAGGTCCAATTTCAGTAAGGTATATCAATCATTACTGTGAGACTACAATTTCAACAGAAAATTCAATACGCATGAACATCATGCTGTTCATAAATTCAAATATTGGAGGTTGACACTAAAAGGATTTTACTACAGAAAGTAAAGAATGAAAAGTGAAAGAAAACTCAATTATTTCATTCTGTATTAAATTCAGGAAATACTGCAGCAGAAAAAAGCTATAGTTGCATATTTGCTTGAAAGAAAAAAGAAACGCTACCATACATATTTGCAATTAAGTCACACCTTGACCAATCTATAAAATTGGCATTAACTTTTTAGTTACTGTCATTATGGTAACACGTAGATTTAGATAAAGGTACCAGAATGTGTATGTTAAGCATTGGAAAGCTGTCCTCTACTAATCAAGTATGAAACGATACTATCGACTTGCAGCTTTATACTAATCTGATGCTGTTAGTAATATATTACAGTAAAATGGCATAATATTCCCGTTTCCAGTCCTCATACATTTGACTGTTTATAGCTGAAATTATGACTTTGCTCTATATCATGTATCAAGCCTGTGTATTTGGCTATATTTTCATATGTGATGCAATTGCTATTTTACGCTCCGTATAGGCTCGTATTCCAAGATTTCATAACAATTGTACTATGAGAATCGGAAGTAGACTGTGGTGTATTGGTAGCCTGGGCTCAAGCATAAGGGAGAAATAAAATAAACTGAACGAACGAATGCAAAGAATATTTGACAGTAATAATAAAGAATTTTGGTTTCAGGTCTGAAGTTTAATAACTATATCTGAATGAAGAAACTGTTGTGCTTTAATATATGCAAAGTTTTAAAATAATGGTGAATATTTGAAAATATTTAACAAATATTATATTTAAATTAAAAAAGGGCCATGTAAATCCACATATCATAGACCTATCTGTGAGTCAACTACAAATATCCACTTTGGCAATCCCAAACTAATGGTACAACCTATCCGCAAGTATGTACAGTAAACCATTTAGCGATGTGAAACTCGTAAAGGAATGCTCTGCAAAAGTTGTAAAATGTTTACATCCAGATAGTTAACAAATGTACCTTTTTCAACGACCGATACGGATCGACAGCATGACTTGGTCAGTAGTAACAGCAGCTCCAAAATATGACTGTATATTTCTCTTTAGCTTTTTTTTTTTTTTTTTTATGAATTGGTGGATTCCACTGGTTCATCAGAAGTATTGTATTTCATTCATGCAATAACTGAGGATTTTTCAATTATTTGAAGAATTACTTGCTTTAGGCACCTTTTAAAGGAAAGACACGAGGACTAGATATTTTTAATAACTTCAAAGAAATAGTCTTTCTAAATTGGTATCTACTGATGATGCTCTAACTATGACGGATAAAAAATGAAGGATTCATTGCACATCTGAAAAGAGAAACCAAATGCGCTGATTTCTTTTCATTGCATTCTAAACCAGCTACATCTCTATTTGAAATAGTAGATTTTGCACAATCTCACAAAAGATTAAGTATTGTGAACTACATACAAGGACATGAATTGATCGAAATTGTCTTTATGGGAGCAAATATTTGACTTTGAGATGCTGCATTTGTGTATGATGTAATGACAAAGCAAAATGAGTTTGTTATGAATGGGGTTTTTGTCTCATAACTAAAATACCTTAATTTATAGCATGATTCATGGACGTGTGTGTGTATGTGCAGCACGTGGAGAAAATGCATAGAACGAAAGAAAAGTAGATGTCTACTCATGGTTGACTGGAAAATACACTTATTTTACATGGAGAAACATTACAAAATATGTGCATGCAGTATCAGTCCCAAGTTATCAGGTCGTGTGTCACAACCATTAATTAGTGCAGAAGAACATACACACATTCTTTAACCATTGACAGCCATATTCCAAATCTGTTCCCTCATGCGTCCCACATCTGAATGTGCCATTGATCACGTGGCTCATGTGTACCCACTTTCAGAGGTAAAAAGGGAGGTACTCTGTTTGGGAACAGGAAAGGATTAATTCCCTTGGAATATGTTTTATTCGTCCTAACAATTTTGTTAAAAGCAGAAGTAAATTGATATGTGGCAAAAAATTATTTCAGTTAGAAAGTTTCAAGTCCTTTCTTGCTCAGTGAAAACTTTCAGGACACTTTACCTACTTGTCAAAAATAAGTGAAAGTGAAAAGAATATCTATAACTCTTTTCAGTAATATCAGACTAATAGAAAAATACAGCAGAAGATTCAGTGATTTTTTTTTTTTTTTTTTTTTTTTGAAAAGCATAAGAACATGCTGAAACTTGCTTTTCAGCCTTGCTTTAACATATCAGGGGCTTCCAAGGAGTTACAAATGGAGCTTATTGGTAATATCCTGAAAACTGACGGGCAAAAAAAAAAAAAACCCCCATTGAAATTTAGAGAAGGGCAATAGAATATCCTTGTCTTCATGAACATATACGCTGATTTATTTCTTTTTTTCTTCAGCATATGATTGTGAATCCACATTCTTGTACTTTCAAGAATTTGTTGAGAACACAGTTGATAGATGAGCATTTGGAATACCAAACAAGAATAAGAGCCGTGTTAGAGCCTGATATAAAAATGCTTTCTTAAAAGAAGCATTTTCACAGAAGTCATTAATTTGTCTAGAAAGTGAATAAAGTATTTGAAAATCTTGTTTATCAGTTTTATAATGTCTGTTTTTTATTAGATTCTGTTAATTTCCATTTTATACATTTAGATATTAAATGTATAACAGTAAAAAAAAAGAAAAAAATCAAATCTTTTAGTGAATGTGGGTTTTGTGAAGGATAACATTTTTTCAAACACGAAAAGGTTCCTCCAATCCTGGTCTAGACATTCTCTGGTAGTTTATCTATACCTATTATCTAAACTAAACTAACTTTTGATTTTATACATGCTTTTCTTTCTTTTATAGAATAGATCTTTTTTTTCTTTTTTATGTAATACACTATACAAATAAACATTGCTTCACTTCTTTCAGGGCAACGAAGCAGACTATGAACATGCAATTGCAGCCACAAAAGAAGCTTGGAATGTTTGGGCAGACGTAAGTTTCTAAGATATTTAATCTCAAATTCAGCCTTCAATTGGTGGCTGTTCAAACCTGATTCTCATCTTATTGGTCTTCTGTTAGGGTTGATACTACTGTATGAGATGGTACAGTGATTTGCCAAAATATTAATTCACTCTATTCTTCAACCATCACTTTGTCTGGAGTTGATAATGATAGTAGTTTGTGCCCTCCTCAGTGGAATACAAATTGTACCAACTTCATTTTTCATCCTCATAACCAATATAACAACTTGCACAGCAAACCTCTGTTTATAAAGTTGTTAGCTAAATGTAGCTTACTCTTGGCACAAAACTGTGAGAATCAGTAACTTCATCCAGTTTGACCCTTGCACAATTAAGTGTCCTTAATATTATCTAATAATGCTCTTGTCAAAGTGAATGGAGAAGGTCTAGGTCGTACAGACAAGTTCACTTACCTGGGCAGTATCATCAGACACAAGGGTGGCACAAGATATTTAAAGCAGACTGGGCAAGGCCAGGAGTGTGTTTAAGGAAATGAACAACATCTGGAAATCAACACAGTACAGCACCAACACCAAGCTCAAGCTATACCAGAGCTGTGTTGTATCGACTCTCCTCTACGGATCTGAGTGCTGGAGAATGACTAAGGCGGATCCTGCCAAACTTTGATCCCTTCACACCACATTCCTCTGGCGAATACTGAGAATATTTTGGCCGGAGAAGATCTTCAATGAAGACCTGTTGAAGAGATGCAAGCAAGAGAACATGAGCACCATCATTACAAGGCGGTGGAGATGGATTGGGCATGTTCTCCGGAAAGATCTACAGTCAATCACGAGAACAGCATTGCACTGGACCCCAGATGGCAAAAGAGGGGAAGACAAGTACAACGTGGAGAATGAGATGAAAGCCATGCAGTAATCTTGGGGTTCATTGACTAGTCTGGTCCAAAATAGGCAAAGGTGGAGAAGCTTTGTTGCTGCCCTACACACCATTGGTTGTAATGGATGATGAATGAATGAATATTATCTAAAAATTATTTTGTTTAGGACAGCTTTAATTCCTACATTTGTAAAACAGGATTTTTAAGTTACTTGTCAATGGATTTTTTTTTTCCTATCGTGTTTTTACAGATGAAAGTTTGACGCCCCCCCCCACCCCACCACCACCACCACCTCTACTACCAATATAAAAACGGGGGTGGTTGTGCTGTGCAGATTCACACAGTGGTTGTCAACCTTCTTGTGCTTCTTATACTCTTTAAATTCCCCCACTATCAACCCCCCCCCCCCCCCCCCGTTCCTAAATCCTGGATGGGAGGATCATTTGTCTGTCAAGGTAAAGTGCGGACAGGTCACCAAGGAATGAAGCACATCAGAGCAGAAGCTGTAAAAGTACATATTAAAAAGGCAGAGGTTATCCTTATTTTGTTAGTGAGAAAGTGACTGAAGGCAAGAAGCCAAATCAGGATCAATTGCAGATCCTTTGAATTTTGTTCAGAAACCAGATGAACAGCAGGCATACCAGATCAGCATTCAATGCACAGACAAATGGTAGATTCATAAATGTGCAAGATGGATTCTGACAAACTTCCTGGCTTGGCATAGTGTTCCAACCTTCTTAGTAGATGCAGTTATTGATTCAATGTATTTATTCCACTTGAGATGGGATGAGAATGAGGCCAAGGAGGTGCAGTATATTACTTTCAAAGAGACTAGTGTGATCCATATTAATGGAAGGTAGGAAAGCTTCCCTATGGTGGTTAAAAGAGAGCAGATTTGTTTTGGAAGCATTAAAATTTACAAGTCATTTCTTACCCTAATCCACCACAGATTATAGGTTCCAAGAGCAGATGCTAAACCTTTTAGACTAGACAGATTTCTTGAGAACTGACTACATCAGGAAGAATGTTGTCCCTAGGTTAGAGCCTTTCAGGACCCTTGCATTCACATGAAAGGGTTTGGAAGTATGCTCATTCAGAATGACCATCAGTTTACGATTTGACAGGAATGATTGGATTAAATCACTGTCATGGCCCTGTAGCTTGCGCAGAAGGCCAGCATGCCAAGCCCTATCAAACACTTTCAAGATAACTGGGACAACAGCCTAGGCTGTGCCATTCTTATCAAGAGCCTGATATATGTAATCTATGACAGTCATTAGCGCATCAGCAGTAGACCTGGTGAAGCGAAAGCCATACTGCTTGTCAGAAAATAATTTGTTAAATGAGAGATGCTGAATCACTTCAGAATTAATAGCCTTGAACACTTTGCCAAAACGTGATAAGAGGCTAATAGGTCAATAGTTAGAAGGGTCAGAGGGCTCTCCAGAGACAGGAACTAAAGTGGAGGACTTCCAAAAAGTATGGGAGGAAGAGGCAGCAAGGAAATAGTTATAGTTTGGAGAGGGGGATAGTTCAGAAGAACATTTATGGACAATGACTGAAATACCATCACATCTATTTGCTTTATGGGGGTGGTCAAGCTTAGAAATAATGTTAGAAACCAGAGTGGAGGGTTATCTATATATATATATATATATATATATATATATATATATATAATCACCTGGCTCTGCCACACTTCTATGAAGGAATTCAGGTATGGGTACTCCAGATGAGTAGTGTGGAATTGAAAGAGAATTTGGGAGCAAAGCACTCAGCCTTGTCTGTTGTGGATGTGATAACCTCAAAATGAGTGAGTAGTGGAAGGATCAGAGGTTTGCTGTTTAGCACACTTACAAAGCCAGCAAAAATTTGCAGAGTGCTATAAGCTGCTTAATTTTATTAGCAAACAGCAAATTGAAGAACTTTGAACATCGGCACCTAACGCTCGATAGTCAAGAGACCTCTTGTCGTCTTTGGTTTTTCTCACCTGGAGGATACTGAAACACTGCAGGATGAAGATTCCTTTGTCTCCCATTTATAGACAACGAGGTCTCTTCTATGTGAGTTTATAAGGAGATGGTTGAGGACCAGTGATACCTGTCTACCTGAAGGGGCAGTATGACAAACATCAAAGATACTACCTCCATCCAGAGTCTCTTATTCCCACATATATATTTTACACTGGATGTCAGGGAACAGTCATCAAATCTATGAACCTGCTGTTTTTTTTGGTTTTATCCTATTTTATTAACTGTACACTCTTGCTTCAGTTATCAAAGCGAAAACAAGACAGGGATGAAGGTAAGTTAAGACTCTCCCCACCCCATGTGTGGCTTTCATGAAAATTTTCATTTTCCTGCACATTTAATTTTTATTTCTTCATATCAATAAGATGAGTTGTTTCAGTGTAAATCTCTTAACATTTTCTAGTAAGAATGCAAAGTAAATTTTTCAAGAAATTTTAGCTTTACCAATATATTCTTTAATCTACTGAATACTCTAATTCCTCGTCTTTTTGTGAAAGTATTTGAATTGGAGTTTTGACTTTTATACTCCGAAAAAGATGTTGTGGTGTAATGAAAAATTGGAGAGCAAATTCCAATTAGGTGTGTTGCATTCACATATGCAAATCCATCTTTGAACCTCCTGCTATGGGTTAAATAACAGGACAGACTGGGTTCTATAGCCTTGGTTGGCAACCAGTCTACCATAGGAAAAATGGCAACCTACTGTGGTGGGGGAAAATGTTTCTCTTGAAAGAGACCTTATCATCTTAGCGTACATCATGTAAGTCATTTAACTGACTGGCTCCAAAACAAAACCTGCTCAATTTTAAAAGCTTGTTCTTGCTTGTGAATACCATCCATGTAGCATTGATAACATAAAATGTTTCTTTATAAAAACCTGTTAAATTGTTTTAAGCAGGATTTTAACAGTAACTGATTTTTTTTTTTTTCCAAGGTCCCTGCACCTCAGAGAGGTGAAATTGTGCGTCAGATTGGAGAGGCCCTGAGAAAAAAAATAGACTTGCTTGGAAAGTTGGTAAGTTGTATTTAAATACCCGCCCATTTTTTGTTAGTTAAACTAAATTAGAATAATGCAAAATTTTAATTAAAATGTGTCATCAAAGTTTTAGGCTCTTGGTACTACATGCAAGGAATGTATTAATTAGTGGCTTGTGTGTAACTCCCATCCATAAATAAAACTTAAAAAAATAAAAATTTGATTTTTCTCTACAGGAATCACTGGAAATGGGCAAAATTCTTCCTGAAGGTATTGGAGAAGTGCAAGAATTTGTTGATATAGCAGATTATGCTGTGGGACTTTCCAGAATGTTTGCGGGTCATGTCTTTCCATCAGAACGTATGTAGCTTTTATCCTATTTTTCCAATGACCCTGAACCATCGGATCCCATTAAAACCTACATCCATTTTTTTTTTTTTTTTTTTTTTTATAATAGATAAACCTATGCTGTATATATTCTGTAGTTAGAACATCTGATTTTTCACAATGCCAAAAGTATCCCAAACCTTAACTCAATCCTAACTATGAAAACTCAAATTAATGCCTTAAAAAGAGCCATATATATATATATATATATATATATATATATAAAAATTTAGAGGGGAAATAGCCATTTTTAACATGTCATTTTAAGATATGCCTTGTCAACACAATGAAACAGTTATATATGCAGAATTTCTTTTGGCCAAATTTACATTTAGACTATTGAGGACAACAGTCTTGGTGTAAATACTACCTCCTCTCAGATTTGTTTTGGCAGTTGTAAAAATTACACACTGCTTTGTCAAATAAAAAATTCATGTTGTATTTAACTCAGGATATTCAAAAAAAAAAACTTTGCTCAGGGGAAACAAGGGTAGGTGAATGGTAATGGTGTATACAGTTAGAAATTATAACAATGCAGGAAGTGTCACAAAACTAAGGGTACAAACTCAGAATTCACACACACAACAGGAGAATTGATACAAAATAAGTACACACACATGTAAGCCGTATAACACAGCGTATAACATAATAAAAATAACCAAGCCAAAGAAAAAAAAATTTTTTTTTTTTTAAAGGAAAAATGGATAAATATATTTAGTCACAAATAATTAGCTATCACAAAAATTTCTAAAAAAAACTTTAAAAATAAAGATTCACAAGACGGATATATTAAAATAAGATTCATAAAGGAAAAACTCAAAATGTTCATAAAGACAAAAAAATCATAATGGCATTTTAAAAAATTCTTAACATAAAACGGAAAGGAAAATTAAAACAAAAATTGCAGATTTAGTAGGCATTTAAAGGCTCCTACATTCTTAGGATTATTTAATCTGAACAAATCGAACTGTATAGGAATGATGGGCTTATTGTTATTCCTTATATTAATGGTCCACTATCCTCTAAAATACAAAAGTAATACGGGCTTTAAATTTACTATGATTTAAAAATCTCTTCAAACCTTAAAATACTTAATTTTCTGGATGTTACTTTGAACCTTTCTAATATTTTAAGCCGTCTCATAAAAATAGTGAGTTTCCAACACACATTAGTGTTAATTCTAACCATCCCCACCAAGTGATAAATTCCCACTACCATTTAATACTAGAGTAAATAATTTATTCTCCAATAGCAAAACATTTAATAATAAAATCCCTTACAATAACTGATAAAGTGTTTAAATAGGAATTATCGATAAATAAAATAAACATATAAAAAAAAAACACACACACAATAAAACTCCTATTAAGTTTTAAAATAGGAAAAAGTTTTATGGTTATAAACCCACCCACCCAACATTTTTGCCACTTGTCTAGCATTAATATTGGTCAATATTTTCTGAAGTTGATCAATAAACATTTTAATTTTATCAACCCACTAAAATCTTTTTTTAAAGAAAAAAATTAATTATTGTACGAGCAATATTAACAGCATCATTAATTCTCATAATAAAATGCTAGATAATTTTTATAATTGCCCCCCCCAAAAAAAAGTTTAAATCTCACCCCCATAATTTTGGATTTAAGAATCAGTGAAACTTTAATTTTTAGTAAATTTGAGTTTTTGTGGTTTGTGATAGCTAATTGTGACTATAAGTATATTTGTGAATATTTTTTTTTTTTTTCCTGCTTTGTCCAGTTTGACAAAGCAGCATAATTTTTACAACTGCCAAAATAAATTCAAGATTAATTATTTGTAAGTTTTCCTCTCAATATTTCATATTGCCCTGGATAATGTCCATTGAGGTCTCACTTTTTATCTACTTAATATTTTATATTAATGAGATAAAATCTCTTGGATTATCCTCTCCTTTTTTATGGGTTTGCCTCCCCCCCCCTCACACACACACACACACATATATATATATATATATATATATATATATATATATATTAGAAAACAAGTTAGATATTTTTACAAATCCATTGGTAATAATGTTTCATGGCTCCAGCCGCTCCTCAGACCAAATTCATATAACAATGAATGTTTCAAATTTATCCAGACTTAATCAAGTGAAATAGAAAAAAAAAAAAAATATTAAAGAGAAAAAGTAAAAGAATAAGAGGAAAGGGGGTCTAACTTAAGGTACAGCATCTCTGACCTAGATTCACTTGAATTTTGACCCAAGTTGTCCGTTTTAGTATAACAAAAATGAAAAAATTTTAGAGGTAAATAACTAAAAATATGTAAACTGTAAGAGAAAAATTACTAATAATAATACAAATAAGTATAAATATAAAAATAATCCTAATTCTAATAATGAAAATAACATGCAACAATAAATGAATATAATTTTTTTTATTATTATAAATAATTTAAAAATTATATGCTTATGTTTAAATAAATTTAATATATACTTACTCTTAATAAAAGTGAAAATAACTTATGATAGCAATAATGTAAAAAACTTTTGAGGTTATAAGGTCTTAAACAGGACATTCTAGATTTTCAAAAACAAACATTAAGTTTAATTTTCATCTTAAGTGATACCTATTTTTATGTCTACATTTAAAAATCAGTTCATTTCTCTGGTTCAAAAGTTCATTTGGATTTCTATATTTGATAATAGCTATTTTCTCCAAGCATAGATTACATCTGTCCCTGAAGTTGTTGGAAGTATGAGTATATTTAATGATCCTCCATTTAACCTATATGTAATATAGTGCCTCATTCTACTGATAAAGACTTAGCTCCTTAAAGGACATGTTTACATACAGCCATGAATAAGTGTCTGCTGTGATCAGAACTGTCACACTGGTATAGCTGGAAAAAGCAATTCCTGTAGTCTATGGTGGATGAACAGGCTGGTGTGATTGGTTTCATACTTTTATAAGGGACAAAAGCATCTGTCAGATTTGACTTACAAAAAAAACTTGTTTTTCTTGCAAATTCACAGGTTAGTTACTGTATCTTCCATGAAAAATGTCCTAATCTGTCAAGGAATATTTTTTGAAATAATTAAAAAAAAAAAAAAAAAAAAAAAAGGAAAAAACCCTCATATTTCTGGAATCATCAAGGCAACTCTTGTGTCAAATAGGGGGATGTCGAACTGTTGAATAGTGGTAACTTCTACTCTGATCCCTAACTAAACCAACTTTTAATAAGCAGGTGATCTCTGGACATAAAATAGGGGACTAGTTAAATCTTCATTAGTTTAACTTTAATTTAGCTTCCTGAATTTTTTCTTTTCTGCAAACATTTGAATCTTGCTCTTCAAGTATTAGTTATAAATATTGGTGATATGAAAGTTTAATGGGTAATTGTATGTTGATTTAATATTGTTTTTGTCTGTCTGTGTCCCCAAATCCAATAGGTGATAATGACTGAAAATTTAACAGGTTCTAAAAGGAGTTTTTTTAAGAGTCCGAACCATAAATTTCAGTTTGCCTTGTAACACTTTCTTTGCCATCTTATGGTTCAAGGAAACCATGTACAGCTTTCTCTCTTCAGTCATTCAATACTGCGGTTGGTCGATTGATGGATTGATCTTTTGGACCCTGACCTGCCTTATCTTACATTGTGATTAGGTTGATCGTAAGTGGCCAAGATCGATTTGTCATCAGTATTCCTGTACTGAACTGTTCCAAACAGGTCAAGGACATACAGTAATAATACTTAAAAACACTCAAAGTAATTAAGAAAAAAATCACTTTTTATAGTGAGTATTGTGTACAGTAGTTTGTTAGCTGTTAACATGCAGAGTTGTCAACCTAAATTTCCCCCCAAATCGGACGCGACACTTGGTTAAGCTAGTAAGGGTTGGTTTGTGAATTTATAAGTTTTAGTTGATTTGGTAAGTTTGGCTCAAGGCTGATGTCTGAGTTACACTTTGACAGTTAGCCAGGTGCGTTAACTAGAGCAGTCTTAGGCGATTCCCCCCCCCCCCCAAATCTTGTCTTCTCTCAAATTCTTCTGTCCTTGCTGTCATTTTGCACATTCATATCTATTGGAGTCTGCCAAAAACTGGTGGGGGGGGGGGTATAGGTCAGTTGGGGGATTCATTTTTCCCTGCCTTTTAGTTATGAGGGATAATTATTTCCCAATTTGGAGGTTGTATACTTTTTCTCGGTAATGGTTGTAGTAGGCATACAGTTTCTTTTTTTTTTTTTTTTTTTTTAGCATCTCCCACCAATAGTCTGCAGTGGGCATGAACAGCTCTTCTTTGGGTCATCTCTGCTCTTTAGTGGGTACAGGCAGGTCCTTTTAATCTCTTTAAAAAAAAAAGTTTCAAATGCCCTTTTCCCTTTCCAGTGTAAAAGTTGAATACAATTAATGGCCTTCTCAGGTTGCAAATCATTCAGCAAATTGTCAATTAAAAAAAAAAAAATTAGCTTTGTTTTCCTCCCGTCCAGTGTCGGATATGGGACACTTGGCTCTTTCGTCTAATGTGTCATGTATCAGTGTGACATCTCTTCTCGCGCTACCTCACTGCCCCTGGTCCAGAACCTGTTGTGATGATGAACCTGAGTGGGTTGATGCTATCGAAACGGCACCAGTTATGACGATGCTCTCTTGTCGCATCACAGTAGCTGGTCCTTAAGACATCTATTACAACGGTGAACTTTTCTGCTCATGCTGTGTTCTTTATCTCAGAAAAATCACATTGACAACCTGGTAGCTGTCTCTGTACTACCTCAAACTTGTGTTTTTGAAGGAAAAAAAAAAAATTTGAAGACACCTGGATG
Source organism: Ascarosepion bandense (assembly GCA_037127315.1). Lineage (NCBI taxonomy): Eukaryota > Metazoa > Mollusca > Cephalopoda > Sepiida > Sepiidae > Ascarosepion > Ascarosepion bandense. The sequence goes on along the minus strand of JBBBDQ010029769.1, from coordinate 11,054,544 downwards.
AGTTAAGAAAATCTTTATAAATATAAAAAAAAAAAAATTATAAAAGCAGAATATACAATTGCCAAATTTCAAAGTTTACAACGGAGAGAAGGATTCATTTAAGTAACCAGAGCTTTCAATTTTCCAAATCAAAAAGTCTTTTCATAGCAGTGTGAAGTTTCATTAAGAATAATCAGAACATTCAATTTTCCAAATAAGGCTTTTCGAACAGTGCGAAGTATTCATTACGAATAGTCAGAGCTTTCAATTTTCCAAATAGTCTTTTCCTGGCTTTTTGCTGAAGCTGAGCATTCTGGTGATAATAGTAGATTCGTCATGTCTCCTTTGCTTGGCAATAACAAAAATCTCTTTTCAGCTAGTTTAACTCTTTCTCAGTCCATTCTCTTTCTATACATCCCTCTCAAAGGCACAATATTTGACTTTAACTCTTAAGCTGATCAGCAGCAGGCTTTTCTACATTTCTTTACATCTTCAGCCATGAGTTCCATGGAAGGTGACCAGTCTCTCTACGGCTCGCATGGGAACTATTCTTTTCCTCAGTCATTACATCTTAACTGCAATTTCAACAACTACTTAAACTACTGGGTCCTGGGGGGAATAGACCGAGTATCTATGCGACTCAAAACTTTGATCAATGAGATTATTTTCCACCTACACAATTTAAGGGGGAGTTATGGCTCAACAAATGAAATATCAACACCTCACATGATGTAATGTCGTCTTGTCCTCTTCTTCTCAATTACATTATCTTAGGTTTTTAAAACATTTTAAAATCATTTCCCAGCAGATGTGGGAGCAAGAACTTTAATTTAACCCCATCAAGTCCTGAAAAGTTGTCCAAAACAATTCATTTCGAACACAATGAAAAAATATATTTTCCTTTTTTCCCAATTTTCAGCTAATTTTTCTATTTTTCGGGTTTTACAAGTACATAAGTATTAAATATTTTTAAGCAGAGCTCACATCGTGAATTACAATAAAGCACAACTAACAATACCACTAATAATTTTCGCTCTGTTGTATTAAACCAAAAAGTATATTTACGTGGAAATAGGGTTACATCAGAACAAATGTTCCTTCACTTCTCTTAACTGACATTTAGGATTTAGCTGGCTACCTGATTTATTTTAGAATTTTTTTCAGTTCCTAGGAACGAATTGTCTCCTTTTAACTCTTATCAGTATATTGTTTTAAAATGAATTACCAGCAACCAAATAATGTCACAGCCAAACTTTACAGATAACAAGACAATGCCAAACTTTACATTTAATTTGCAGATTCAGCAGAAATTGATACCACTTGGATAAGATCTCCTCCCACTCAATTTACCTTTCACCCTTTATTATCATCAGTTTCAATCCCTAATTCTCTTTGAGAAGTTGTTCTTCAATGTGTACTTAGAAAACTGAACTTGAATTGTTGTTGTTGATGAGGGGAAACGTGAGGAAAATGAGATGCATTTTCATCATTTGATCATCAAAGAAAAAAAAAACCTTGTACAAACAGCAAAAGAACGAGCCATTTATGGAAATGGTGCCATGGTTAAAAGACAATCCCAACTCCACAACAAGACATCACAGAAGTACCCACAGTCATGTATGCCATAAAATTTGTTTATTAATCCTAACACTGGTCTACATCAAAAAAGGATGCCATATGTATATCTGGTTGGGCTGGAAGGGTATTTTGTTTTACAAGTAGCTTCCAGAAAAGTAGATATTAAGTTCAGACTAGCATTGTTCCTAAGTGTCATCTATTAAAGATAACAATTTGTGAAAAGTGTCTGGAATCGGTTGGTTGAGTCTTCTCTTACATCAAGACAATGCCAAACTTTACATTAATTTGCAGATTCAGCAGAAATTGATACCACTTGGATAAGATCTCCTATTATCACCAGTTTCAATCCCTAATTCTCTTTGAGAAGTTGTTCTTCAATTCTCTAGAAGCCTGTAAAAGCTGCTTAGACTGGTTCATCCCCAGAAAGATACCAAATTCTGGGAGGATGTAATCTTTATGCTGGCTGAAAATAGTGAAAAGCAGTGGATCAAAATGGCACATATGCAAGTTTAATAAAGTCATGTAAAAATATATTTTTGAAATTCACTTAAAACTATGATTTATTTCCTCCTCCCCCTCTTCCCAAGAAACTTATCTTTTGAATGTTTAAGTACCTGTTACAAGGCTAAATTGTAAAAATGACAGCAATAACATGCTTCATTAATACATTGAGTGGTTTGCTAACCATTGGAGAAGCAGGGTTACAGCAGGTTCTCAAAATCAGCATGACCTTTTTATTTTTAAACTGAGGATGTAAGGAATTAAATAATAAAAATACTTGCTGTCAATAGTAGAATATGTGAACCTTGTTCCAACTTTAAAAAATGAAGCCATTACATTTTCTTAAACAATACTTATGCCAGATTCTTGCTGGCCATTTTTCTTTAATGAATGTTGTATATCCTCATGTTGAGGTAAGCAAATCACCACTTGTATTGTTACTAAGCTGTTATCCACTACCACTTGCCCCCCCCCCACACACACACACCTTCTTTTTCTCTCCCACCCTCTTGGTAATTGACTTTTAATGATATTCTTCAGGGAAAGGTCATGTTCTTTTAGAACAATGGAATCCTCTTGGTACTGTTGGAATTATCACAGCTTTCAATTTCCCAGTAGCTGTTTATGGTTGGAATGCTTCCATTGCTATGGTTACTGGAAATACCATCATATGGTGAGTTATGTTTATACCAGTAAGATTTTTTCTTTGGTCAGAATTGGTGTGGTGTTGTCGTTTATCTAAAAAAAAAAAAGTGTCTAACCCTTTGCACTTTGCTGTACTATCAGCAGTCAATATCATGGTTACAATTTATTAAGCAAATAAACTAAACTTTACATTCCTGTAAAAAAAAAAAAAAAAAAAATAATGTATCCTTATTTGGGCTCTACCTACAATTGTACCTTGTAGAAGAAACTGATTTTGCTCTCACACAAGAGCATTAGTGTGAAAGTGAATGCAACAGGCTATGCAGGAATTTGAACTTTGCTTATTGATTCCACTTTCCTGCCAATAATCATTACACACATCAGTGTGGAATGATGACTGAATTTTCAATTTTTAAATAGCATTCATACCAATATTGTACATTAAATCTTGAAGGTTGGTTTGTCCCTTTTTTTTTCTTTTTTTTTTTTTTTTTCTGGTCAGGTATTGAACCAATCATTGCTGACAACTTAATTTCTTCTGATGTTAGCAAAAAAAAAAAAATTGTTAAACTGGCTTAACCAGATAATCATGACCTGCATGTTGTTCACTTTCAAGTCATTTTAAACTTCAATAATAAATCACTCAAAATGTCTTTGCTTTTTTAAGATTAGAATTGATAACTTATTAATTAACCATTTATTTCATTGTCATTTTATTTTCTCAAGACTATTAAAGTTGGTTTCTTTAAGTAGTTTTAAGATAAAATGATTGTCAAAAACTAGTACATTAGTATTTTCAAAACTCAATGGGGGTGTATGATCGTCTTTTATTTTTTTTTTATGCTTTTAAAGTCAATGTTGTGAGTCTTTAAATTATATTTAATGACCTTTTTATTCTCATAAACTTATTAAACCATTCCAGGAAAGGAGCACCATCTACCCCATTGACAAGCATTGCTACAACAAAGTGAGTTCAGTTTTTAACTATGAACATTTGTCTCTAATAGTTTTTTTTTTTTTTTTTTTTTTTTTTTTTTTTTTTTTTTTTTAGATGTGTAGTTTCTTACCATCTGCATTTCTTTTAGCTTCTGCAAAAAGAATTCAATATTGTGCTTTATTCTACCAGAGCAAGTGTTAAGTTGCTTTTTAGAAGAGAATTGAATTTTTTTATTTTTAGGTACCAATTATTTCAAGGGAGGTAATCAATGTAACCCTTTGAATTCCTGTGTGCACATATATGAGAGTAAATTTGCCACTTAGCTGATTGATGCTACTTTCAGCATCCTGAATATAGTTATGTAGGTAGAGCTGTCTATCCAATCTTCAGGGGTTATCAGCAATTTATATTATATGCAGCATACCGTCATTCAAACTTATTTTATTGAATAATATAGGCTCTTTTTTTTTCTCCAGTTTTCTCTTGATGAAATTCATCAAGGAAGATATCTTTTCTCTCTCTTAATACCAAAGTGCTATCAATCTCTTCAAAAATCATCCTTGGGTAAATTACAAGGACAAACTTTTTCTAACTCTGATAAAATCTCTTCTCAATGAAGAGGTGAAAGTTATAAAACTAGTGAATTTTCATTTCAGTCTCTCTCTTCAGTCGATTGGCTTCCTCAGTCAGTTGCTGCTTCTCTAAACTTGGCATCTTTGAACTGTTTGCTATGTACTTGTTTAATTGTATGACTTGTAATTACACCATGATTCATTGTGCTTTTCTCCTCCACCCCACAAATCTAGGTTGTGATTGATTTTATTATTTAATAAAATAGGAATTTTAAGCAATATGTGATCTATTCATTATTTTTGTTAAAAATCTTTTATGATCAGCCATTTGAGCAAAATGGCTACCAGTCTAATCCAGATAACCAATGTTGTGTGTGACACTTTCCAGATATTAACCTCATCCCATGGAAAAGTGCTAATCTTTACATAAATCCAGTCATCAGAGAATTCTGTTGAAATTGTTTCTGCATTTTAAATGAACTCTTGGAGACTAATTTTCTCCAAACAAAAACATCCAACAGTTTCTTTCCTCGCACTTCCGACTGTGGAATTCTCTTCCATACGATTGCTTCCCCGATGGCTACAATCTCCAGGAGTTTAAATGTAAGGTCAATAGACACCTCCTAACACACTAACCTGCTCCCATTCTATCAAACACTCTTCCCAACCCTCATCCTCGCTATCCTTACTCATGTCACCTTCCTCCTGACATTCCCTATGTCTAACCACTTCTTCTCTTTACCTTCCCCTATGTAGCCCCATGCACAATAGTGGCAGTGGAATGCCTTGCTTGGGGTGAGATGACTTTAAAAAAAAAAAAAAAACCCTGAACTGGTCCAATTCATATCTCTATGTAATAGTTTATACAGCTCCTAACTTTCTCTTAACACATAATCTACCATAACATTTCATCTTCAATTATGGCTTTGTTCATAAAGTCTGACTCTATATGAACAACCAGTTTCTCCTTCTGGATTTGTATGGAATTGTTATGCTGACTCCCTCCCATGAGAAAACAATTTTCATAAGCTTGTAAAGCAGTTATACTATCTACAAAAATACTTTGCTGTTATATCTTAAGGCTGTAGAATAGATTGGCTAAAATTTTGTGGTAATAACACAATGTTCAATAATTGTTGAAAGATTTATGGGAACTAAAAAATAATAAACTGTAGGAAATATTTCCTTGCAAATTACTCGAATATCTGGCCAGAAAAAGAAAATGCTGACAATTCAACTTGCTGGTACAATATTGTGAACTGCTATCCACACAACCAATTCTTTCTTAATTCCTGTTGGTATAGGGGTACTCGACGTATGTGCACAGAAACTGAGGGGGTGGTGTGAAAAAAAAAAAAAGGACCGGATGTTGCTATCCTTGACCTACATAAACAAATGGAATGACTCTTAAATTCAACTTAATTTCTCTAATTTTAAGTACAAAACTGGATTCTAAATATTGTCTGAAAGTCTTACTTTGTTCAAATTTTATTGAAAAATAATTTAAAATTTCTATTCTTTTGTCTCTTTCAAGTTGCATATATCTCTTTCCAGAATTATACAGTCTGTCTTTGAGGCTAACAATCTTCCTGGTGCTATAAGTTCTTTGGTCTGTGGTGGAGCAGATGTAGGGTGAGTTACAATGAGAATTTTGTAATCTAAAAATTTTCATTCAAATATATCATTGTCTTGGCAAAGGACAACTTCTAGGAAGAGATTTTTTTTCTTTTTGAACTTGAAAAGAATTCTCACTGATTGACTTCAGTTTTTTAAATTGCAGAGGTATTCAATTGAAAATTATATATATATATATATATATATAATGGAATATTCACTATTTTCTTTAATAGTCTCTAATCTACACAATTTTATTGTAATCTAGTGTCCTTTAAATCCTTAAAATATAATTTTTTTTTTTTTTTTTCAGTACTTTAATGGCTAAAGATGAGAGGGTTAATTTGATGTCTTTTACTGGCAGCACTGAGGTAAGTCTATCAGTTTCTTTTGACAATTTTTTTTTTCTCCTTCCTCTCTTCAAACAAGAATTTGTTAGTTTATACTGTTTTTAAAATTTGTAATTTGCTCTCATTGTAAAATATATTCCTTATTGCTCACCTAAATGCTGTCTTCAGCAATCTGCACTGTCATTTTCCATTTAGAGATTTTGTCATATTATGGTGATGAATAAAGAACAAGGAGAAACTACCTTTATAATCGGGTTAAGTTTTCTCACTTTGAAAAAATTGCTACTTAACTTGATCCAATGATGTTAACTATTTGAAACTGGATATTACGGCTGAGCTGGGTCATCAGTCCTTGTTGCACACAATCTCCTCCACCCCACATGACATGCTAAACACACGCAAAGTCAGATTTTTGATCTTTTGAAGTCTCCTATCCGAAGTAACAACCCATTTGAGTGAGAAAATAACAGATGGAAACATGGGTTCAAATAACTGTTTAAAACCAGATGTTTTCTACCCTCAGATTCCATAAGTAACCCCAGTTAGAGCAGGACATAGGAGCCATACATTCTACGAGTAATGTCAGTAGTTCAGCAGAAATAAAAGGACCTGTGTATCTCCTATCTACTACTGGAGAGAATACTAGATCTGACTAGAACCACACACACACACACACACACACACACACACACACACACACACACACACACACACACACACACACCTTGAAATAAACAGCAAATTGAGACTGACTCATTTTCAATTCTTACTAGGAATCTTTGTTTTTATGCAAACCAAAGCAAGTGAGACCAAAGTAAATATTTTTCTGTTTGGTGAAAGATTGAGAGTCCCTGTGTTTACAGTATAATTTTTCCAAATACTGTCCTTTTATCCAGAGATTTTGAAGAATTGTAATCCCTCTGAAAGTGGCCAAGAATTCTCATGACTACTCACTCTCTTGGTAAAATTTACATTTTTCTCTCTCCATCTTCACTTTTTTTTTTTTTTTAAGGGAAAAATAAAATTGGTACTTGAAGCTGCTGACTTACATGATCCCACATTGTTTTTGTTTAATATTAGTCTGTTTTAATGAATGTAAATAAAATTATATTATCCACCACCAAATTATCCAGTTTACAGAAATTCAAAGTCTTTGCTATTTTGATACAAATGCTAATCCTGTATTCACCAAGCTTTTTTTAGTTTTCCTTAAGATATTTTGCTTCTCTTTAGGTTGGCAAGAAAGTGGCTTTGATGGTCCATGAAAGATTTGGTAAGTTCATTATAGCATTTAAAACCAACTACTTATAATCAACCATGGCATCAGTAATTAACAATTATATTTCATCTCTGTAGGATTTCTCTTATCTGTCATGTATAATTTAATGCAACACTTCTTAGTTCAAGATATGTTGTCATTTTAAAAGTAAAATCTCTCATATATATATATATATATATATATATATATATATAGTAAAAGCTATTTTTTTTCTCTTATCCCCCTTGCCACATGATTAAATATTGTAACTGAATTCTGGATTGGGTGCAATAGAAACTTTGCCAAATGCATTTAGTTTTTTCTTTTCCTCTTAAGTATTAACTTCTCTGCACAAAACTCATGACCTTTTCAAGAAATGTTTGAAAAATGTTAAAGTTGAAAATGGAGCTTGATTTAACTTTTTTGACAAGGGTTGGGGAGGAATTCATTTAATTTTGAAACCTACAATCTCGTTTGGTGTTATCCATTGCTAAATAAGCGACAACTGCTAATTTTGCAATGCTAGCTTTTAAATTTTCAACTTGATTTGTTTTTTAGGTAAATGCCTTTTGGAATTGGGTGGAAACAATGCATTAATTGGTAAGTTAAACACTTGTTATAATTTTGTGTACAATCTGTAAAAAAGCTTTCAGCAGTAAATTGTTTAAAATATCTTTATGAATTTGTCAATTGGTTTGTCTTTAGTCTCACTTTCACTTATGCACAAATACCCTTGAGAAAGGTGCACGTCTACACCTTCCTCCTAGCTATGAGTTGAATAGCAGTACTTGTATCTGGAGGAAAAGAAACCATATCTTAAAAAAAAAATTTAATATAATCACTTAGTTTCAATTTTAAATAACTCACAAATAGCTGACAAACTATAAAAATTAATCAATGACTCTAGTTTCACCATCTCTTTTGAACTGAAAATAAATCTTGCAATTTGGTCTAAAATGTTTACTCTTAATTGAATATTAATAGAACATAAATAAGATTTTGCTTCTTAAAGGTTTTTTATGGCTCTGTTAATTACATAAAACAAACTCTCATACCTATAAGCCATTTTTAAGGTTAATTCCGTTTCAATGATATAAATATTGTGCTTCAACAGTTAATGAAGATGCTGACCTTGATATGGTCGTACGTTCAGCTTTATTTGCTTGTGCTGGAACTGCTGGTCAAAGATGTACCACAACCAGACGTTTGGTAAGTTTGAACTTGAACAAAATCTCCCTTGCATATTGTATCCTGGATATATTTTATAAAGTAATTTATAAATGGAACTTTGTATGGCCGTTACCTGTAGACTTCAAAACAGCTGAAGTGATTTTCTTGAAAATTTACACAGTTGTACTGTACTATAAGCGACTGAGAGTTCTTAGCTAGGTTTTGTGTCGAGGTACCCCCCGATAAATATGGATAATCAAAAATCGGGTTATGGAAAGAGTGGTCCAATTTTAATCTAACTTAATACTCATAGACAAAGACACAATGTTCAGAAGTTTCAAGGTTGCAGTTCTTACAATAGTGCAGAAAATCGAACTTTATATATATATATATATATATATATTAAATGTCATGAGTAAGAATAAATAACTCAACAACAGGAATAGGTTAATTGTTGTATTCCGTGAAAATAGTATTTACAAAGGTTATTAGTATCCAATACAAGAATAAAGGTTAATCGTCTCAACCGTCATAAGACGTAGTATGAGCAATGGGTACTTCCGGGTCGTCACCAGAAGTCTACGACTGACTTGTCGATCGGCTGCTCAGCACACTCCGTCGCCACTGTTACTTTACATAGTAATGGAATAGTCCATTATAGGCGCTGGTGTCCCAACAATATATATATATATATATATATATAAAAGCAAGATGTTTGTGTGTCTGTTTATCTGTCTGTATGTCCTTTATACAAATCCACAATTTTTATCTGATTCTCACCAAACTTCACACAAATATTCTTTATTCTGAGCTCCAGGACCATGGATTAGTTTTAAAGCTTTCATTACACCTGAGCAACACCGGGTTATACTGCTAGTATTTTATAAAGTGATAAACTATAATTGTGACAAGGATAAATGAAATGCAAACAAAAAAATTGCAAGGCACACCTCTTGCCACTGAGACACAATTCTGCACGGGACATAAACAATGTTACATGCAGCATTTTCTAAAAAAAAATAAACTTATTTTTCAGTCCAGGGTTAGAACTTCTTTTGCCATTATATTCACACTTTGGCTTTCTTCAGGTGATTGGGATGCCAAACACTTTAACTGAGGTATATTGTTCTTGTTTCATAAGACATGCAACTTCTGGATGTCTTAGAGTTGAGTTAAAGGAAGATAAGTTATTTGTTCACCACTGCTGTATCCAGGTATTGAACTCAACTCTTTGGATTAAGTACCTGGAACTAGCCAACACTTTTTATCCACTGGCCATGTGTCCTTGAGGATATAAGTGTATAAATTTTTGGAACTTCTAATGTCTCGGTAAATTTCCTTTTTTTTTTTTTTTTTTCTAGCCAGAGCTCCTATTACAATCTTAAAGCTAATGATTTTCTCTAGTACTCCCTAATACTAGTTTCCATACTGTATTTATTTCTAGGCTTGGCTACTTTAGATTTTTGTGGCTTAGCATATGTGCTCATTCTTTAAGTTTTTATAATTTCTATTGGTGGTGTTCTGTTGTTTGAACATCCACCATAGGAGATGGTGATCCCCTTTCTCTCTCCATATTTGGTCATCTAAATCTGATTTTTCTATTTCCCTTTGTGTTACGTCCTTGCAATGTTCTTGCAGCCTTACCTTAAGGGGGCAGCCCATTTCTCCTTTATATTTCTTTCCACAGCTGCATCGACAGTTGGATGTGCTGCCATCCTGAACAAATACAAATCTCAAAAATGCCTACCAAACAAAGCATCCATTTACAATGCAGAAGCCTCAGCAATCGACTTAGCACTAGACATAATTTCAAACAATGAATCCAAAAAATTTATCTTCTCCGATTACAAAACCTACATTTATATCATTGAAAAACCAAGACACATACGACCCCCTTATAAACAAATTATTAAATAAGATAACCCTACTATCAAGAAGTACAAACCTTATTTTTTTGCTGGATCCCAAGCCATGCAGGCATCAAAGGTAATGAGAAGGCTGACTTAGCAGCAAAATAAACATTGGACATGGAGCAATCTAATACAAAGATCGCCTACACAGACCTCAAACAAACCATCAAAAAATATATAAACACCAAGTGGCAAGAATCATGGAACAACTGGCCAAACAACTACACTACACCAAATATCCTCTACCATCAGAGAATGGCAACAGGGATACAGGAAACAGAAAGGAAGTAACTCTGGCCCAGTTACGAATAGGACATACCTTCATTACCCACTCTTGCCTTTTAAAAAAGATCCTGATACATATACCCTTTCTCAATTGAACACATTCTAATCAAATGCAAGGACCTTGAAACAAGATCCCAATGTTACTAAGCGAACGACCTAAAAAAAAAAAAACTTTTCAGCACTGTACAAATAGTAAACATTCTAAGATTTTTTTTGAAGACAATTGGCCTTTACTGGAAAATCTAAAAATAAAACAATATCCACCTCATTTAAAAAAAGAGAAAAACCCAACAGCTTATACCAAATAACTCCCCCATAAAGATTCCAAGAACAATCATTCACACAAAACAATTCCCAAATAACACCCTTGGTACTAAATGACCAGAGAAGTTGATGTGCCGTTAAAAAGCAAAACAACCAACCAACCACAGCTGCCTGGATGGTGTGCGCATATCTTTATTGCCATACTAAGGACAACAGTTTGAATAATATAAATACTATCTTATCTCAGAAATATAGACAAATAGTGGAAACTCTGTTTGTGAATTTAAATTGATTCCTGAAGAAACCAATCTGTTCTTGGAGCCCAGATAATTGCTTATTTAAACTTTTATAACAAGACTTTGTGTACATTTTCACACAACCAATGAAAATCATTAAATCTAACAAAAATGATATGCACAATACTAAGCAGATGGGCACCTCAACATGGTGTGATGGTTAGTAATTTTGTCTTGCTAGAATCATTACAATTGAGTAGTGAGTTTGATCCTCACTGTGTGCCCTATACTTTCTACCTTGTGGCACATCTAAGCTGCATTTAGAAAATCACCATATGCTATCTGAGCACCTTGATGTGGTGTAATGGTTAGTAAGCTTGTCTCGCTAGAATCATTACAATTGAGTAGTGAGTTTGAGCCTCATTGGGTGCCCCCATACTTTCGGCCTTGTGCCACATCTAAGCAGCACTTACAAAATTACCATAATACTAAGCAGATAAAATAGACAAAAACTAAAATTTACAGATTGTTGGTGGTAAGGAAAGGAGGAGGAGTCGCTTTCAATAATTTTTCCCCTCCCCACCACTGAGGCATTTGTTAACTGAGCTTCCACTGAATTATTTTCCTAATCAACTTTGTAACAAATTACATTCGCTTTGAAACATTGACAGTTATTCAAGTTTTTAAAATTGACTTGAAGAATTCAAAGGTAATGATTCATAATCTGTTTTCCTTGTGATATAGACATTTAAAATTTCCTGTATTTATGAAAGGAAAAGCTTTGTTGAAATAACTGTTATAAATGTAAACCTCTTTTTCCCTCTGAAGTAGTTTGTACATTTTAATATAATGAAAACTTTATGCAAGTCATAATAATTATAAAGTGCCATGTTTATAAAATACATTTTAGAATTTTTTCAATCCTCCTGAAGAGTATACTTTTTATTAAAACAAGTATAACATGTGTTGTGTGGGGGTATGTGTTTTGTAATTTTTCTGACTGGTCAGAAGATTAAACTAAGGCCAATTCTTTTGAGTGGTATACTTTATGTAATTGCTCTAATCAATTAAAATGTCTATTTTTGCAAATTTGTGAAGCAGACAACAGCACCAAATGATGCTCCTTCAACATCAGCAGAAAATCTATATTATCTTTTTGTATGAATGGGTTGTTAGTTTGATGCTTTAAGTTGAACAGTGTAAAAGGTTCTCCACTGTTTTATACATAATTAATGGATATAAATAAACTCATGCCTCCTTTCCCAATGCTGTTTATTATAAGGTGAATGCAAATTTAGTTTGTCAGTTCTTTTCTTTCTCAACAATCATTGGGCCTTCTGCACCTTCCCAATATTAAAATATTTATAAAGCAATATTTTTCTTAGTTGATCAAACTTCTTCTTTAGATTTTGCATGAAAAGGTCTATGATGAAGTTGTGCAGAAATTAGTGAAAGCTTATGGTCAGCTACCTATAGGAGACCCCATTGAACGTGAGTATAAAACTGCATTTGTTCTATTTCTTTACCATCCAGTAATTCTTTGTTTATTTTCAATTCTCTTACCATGGTTAAATAAAATTTAACTTGTTCCAAGTATCAAATCATTCTTCCAGCCTCAACATTTTGCTCAGCCAAAAATCTCACCAGTTTATCAATTTGTCATTGTGAACCTTTTCATAATTGTCTAATCCTGTTTAAGAAAACTTTTTTTCTTTTTACCTTGTTTTCCAGCTGGTGTTCTTTATGGTCCAATGCACAGTCAACAGGGTGTTAAACTCTACTTGAAGACAATCTCTGATGCACTTAACCAAGGTGGAAAGATTGAATATGGTGGCAAGGTAAGCCCAACATTTTTATGTAGTCATCTTGTATGATTTCATAAATCAGCTTGTAATGGTTACTTGTCTAGTACTGATTGATACCCTTGTTTAGGTTTATACCTCTCAACTTTCACAATTTTAAGTTTTATTTTCATTACTCAAATTTACAATTTCTTGTTTCTCTTATGAATCCATCTTCTGACCAATGTGCATCTTTGTCTGAAATTAAGTATCAATAACTTTATGTATGAATTAGTTACATGATATTAGATTTTGTATCATATTCTAAATATTTCTAATAAAATGAGCTGAAATTCACTTGGTATGGTTATATGAATATGCCCTGAAGTTTATCTGCAAAATAAAATCTAACATAGTGTCAGTTTGTTACTGATAACACGAATATTATGTAGTTTTTTAATTTTTAACTGTGTACACCAAAAATAAAATTGTAAGTAGACATAATTGGTACTTTAACTGGTATTTGAATTTTCCCTTTCGAATAAACTGCAGATAAAATGAGCATTTAATAAACTGAAGCCACTGAACTGTTTTCAAAATGAATGACAACATTCATTTTGTTTTTCTTGATTTGACAAAGGGATTGTTTTCTCACACACACTATATACTTTTGCAATCAATTATTTTTCTTTACCTATTTGTATGCCAATATATTTGGGCAATTTTAACACCATAAAATATTTGGAAAATATTCTAATCTGACTTGGATAATTTTTAAGTCATGAACCAGAAAGTGATTTATCAAAACCAGAGAAATTATAATATAATTTTATTTTTATTTTTTATTTATTTTTATTTATCTTTTTTTTTTTTTTTTTTTTTTTTTTTTTATAAACCCCCCCCCACCTCACAGCAAATTGAGCGACCTGGTAACTTCGTGGAACCAACAATTATTACAGGCCTTGCACATAATGCTGATGTTGTTATGAGAGAAACTTTTGCTCCAATTGTCTATGTCCTGAAATGCAAGGTATATCCATGTTTTCTTTAAGCTACTTTCTAAAGTTTGCATGAAACATTTCTAATATTTCCTGTTAAACAAATTGAACTACCTGCTAATTCAATATGTTTGCTTGTTTGGCTATATATCCCACAGTTATTCAAAAATAGTCATGCTATGAACCCATATTAAAATGTAAAATGAAGTTAGAACAAAAATATTAACCACCCCTGCTTTTTATATATATATATATATATATATATATATATATAACCAAGTTATCAGATTTGCATATATGAGAAAGAGCTTTGACACTACTAACAATTTGAGAATAGAGCCTTAAAATAAAGGATGTTCTTCATTTAACCCTGTCTGACTTTAATATGTGAAAAATTAAGTCCCTCCCCACTCTTTGATTTATTGATAAAATCTGAATCTCCTTGAAGCAACATGAAACTTGTCTT